>CM060868.1:10967688-11076574 GCA_030737845.1 Acorus calamus
ATGTAAAATCATAGTTTGATGTATATACAAAGATTTTTGGCAAGGCTACTATCCAGCATTTCCCCTTTATGTTTGCATGTGTAAATAATCACGTAATTATTGAATATTCACCCACAAAACTGCTCATTAGAATGGATCCAGCATAGATCTTGTTTTGTGGTGAGTCTGGTGACCCCATTTGTTTCGTTCATAACATCAAAATTGTTGCATTTTGGGGTTCAGTCTTGCATGAGCCAACTTATTAATCTAACGTTCAAGTTATTGGCATTTATCAAAACTTTCTATATGAGTATTACTATCATGAAATTTTTTTGTCAAATTGAGGTATCGTTTGAAGGGTTTGGGTAACATCGGGAGATTCTGCCTTTTTGTAAGAATCATACTTATGAAAACGACAAAAAGAAAAAAGCTTTTTAGAAATCTAACAAAGTATGCTTTCTTCGAAGGCTGATTTTAAAAGCAACTTTAACTGGAAAATCTTCTTCAAAACCGTTTCCAAACGGCTACCGGAATTCAATTTGCTTGAAAACTTCAAAGAGTGCGCCGCGCCCTCCATATATGTTTTTTCCAATACTATCATGAAATTTGAGATTCAAGGACTACATTTATATGGTCCCTCTCTTGATTAATCCATTCATTTTAGTTTGAGATTCATGTTCCTCTCCTTGGTATGACTGTAGAATAACTATTTGAACTCATGTCAGATACAGTATATATGTAATGCTGATTTGGAAAGAAAAAAAACCGATATCTTTGGGTGTCTGTTTCACAGATGGATACGGTGGTGAACGAGGTGTTCAAGATGGTGAATGCGGACGAGGGAAAGATCGTCGAAGAAGCAGAATTCAAAAAAACCATGACAGAGATTCTTGGGAGCATCATGTTGCAGTTGGAGGGGAAACCAATTGTCTTCTCTTCCAGTTCAGTGGTGCATGAGCCTTTGGCTTCTTCAACTACTGACACTTTGTTGCCAATCCCATCAACCGAAGTGAGTGATAAAATTTAAACAAACATATATGGGAAATTAATTGGTAGTACTAATAGTTGTATAAAGAAACAAGTTATCAGGCTGAGTTTGAAATTTCTAGCCACCACTTCACTGTACCGTTCACTTGTGGAATCTATGTTTGATAATGCTAAGCCTTGAATTGTAACAGAAAAATATTATGCAGTTTGTAAAAATAAAAAGTGGGTTGACGTTCAATTGTGTTTCTGTTGCTTGATTAAATGGAATTTAAATCATGTTTGAGTTAGAGACTTATGGGTCAAGAGACTTTTGTATGTCTGGCTGGGACATCCTCAACCAAGCTAGGTGAACTAAATCAGAACAGGTACAATTGAATATCCAGGACACCTTATTCTGGAGTCTAGACCTACTTGAGTGACAGGGCAAGACTGTTTGCTTCTCTGTTACAAGTGTTTTGTCTAATATCAAATAAATAAATAAATAAGTGTTTTGTCTAATAGTGGTTAGAAACTTAGAAAAAAATCAATCGAATGTCAATCATGAGAATAATTTATCTAACAACTTACATATTATCAATCAAACAATAAAAACTTCGTTATTAATAACTAAAAACATAAACAAACAAAAAATCACTTATTCTATCAGTATAGTAATTATTCATAGAATGGTCATAAACCCTGTAATAACTCGTGTCTATCCAAACGACACCCTAATGATCAAGTGAGTAGAGATTTAAATTAAATTTAAAAAAAACTCCATTATGTCCCTCTTTCGTAATTATTTATAGTGATTGTAACCCTTTCTTAACTAAGATTTTCTCATTGACTTTTTTAGATCATTGACTGCAACGTTTTTTTGGTAGTATCCTCTCATCACTGCTTCCGGAATCCTGGTGACGACATTTATTAAGGATAAATTTTTTGGAGTATTTTTACAAAAATAAAATATATACTCGAATAAATTTAATACATATTTTTCTATAACTTTTACGATAATAATTCACATGCTCCATTTTATAGGCGTCAGAACAAATGTTAATACATATTTTGTATTTTCTGTCTTTTTCAATATTACTCCTCATAATCAAGGAATTCGTTACAATGGATGACGTGTTATGATTTTTTGAATTTGTTTGGATGATCAAATCCTACAATTTTTGGTAATTAAAAGTCATCTCTCTTTTACTTTATAAGATAAAAAAAAATACATGATATGTCTGTCTCTCCATCGACGACTTATTTTTCTTCTCCACCTAAAATAATATTTGTATTTTAGTCACATTTCTTGTTTTGCATTTGTTATAATTTTTTATTATTGAATTTGATGCTAAATGTTAAATTCGATAACTCTTTTATAACAATTTTTTTAAGAACACATGAAACCAGATCAGAAGATTGTTTTGGAGATTTTTCAAGCATTGATTTATTTTTTGGAGGACGGGATGTTTTCAAGCATTTATTTGTTTTTTAGATGACTTTTCAGCCTCCGATCAAATCAGAAATCATAATTGAACAATTGGATGTCGTTTTTAATGTTTGTCGATTCAGTGCGGCCTTGTATTTTTTGTTTGTTTTTGCATTTGTTATATTTTATAAATGTAACTGAATTTTATTACGAACTTTAATTGTATACTATGATTTGTGTTTCATTTATGCATTTATTGGGAAAAAATTTGCATCAATCACAAATACTTTGTTTGATTATTGGAATAAAAAAATTACAAATTAACAACAATGTTTAAAAAAAAATTGATTATTCTTTATCGCTACCATTTTCTGGTTGAATGAGAGGCCTCAAACAAATATTTGGTCTTTTTTGGTATTTTTGATGAAATGGAGTTTTTGAATGATTTCTTTTTTCAGTTTCTTTTTAAGAAACCCTAAAGGATTTGAATTTTGATTATGTTTTTATAAATGTAATTAATAGTTTCTGGTTTTGAAAAAAATAGGTTTTTTGAAATGAATTGTGAATATGTTGATATGTTTTTCAAAAAAGGTGGAGATGAATTTAATAATGAAGAAAATCATGGGTTTTAAATGAGGATAATATTGTATTTTGCCTTCGTAACCTTTTTTAAAAGTCAAACAAACAACCAATGATATCAAAACCAATGAGATAATGACACCTTATAGGGCTTATGAGTTGTAAATGGGGCCTAAATAGTGGAGCTTGTATAGCAGGATTCTAAATTTTAACACAGTATATGTTAATCTAACCTAATAAACCTATTATTTACATAAGGATTTGAGTTTTTGACGTGAGATTGATCAAAAAAAAAAAGGAAGATGCAATGTAGTTATAATCAATTATGCGAGTACATCCTAAATACAAATTAAAAATAATGATTGCATTCAATTTGTTTGAGTATATTTTTTTCTAATTTAATAATTTTGTTAAGAATTTAAAATGTTATAATTATATAAAAAAAATATTTTTTATGCTTAATATTCAACATATTTATTAAAAGCATACAAAACATGCATTTATTACTTTTGAAAAATAATTATTAAGTTTTTATTTTATTTTTGTTATTTTATTTACATATACATAACACAATATTGTAACACGTGGACATGTGTATATAACTAGGCCTGTCAACAGGTCGGATCCAAGCCGAATTATGGTGGACAAGGACCCGACCCATGACAGGACCCGCCAGACCCGGATCCAACCTAGGATCAGCGGGTCCTTGGGCATCTGCACTCGGTCTCGAGAATGGCTAATAAAAGAAGAAGAAGAAGATCTTTGCAAAATAATTTATAAATTATAAATCTAGCATAATTTTCAGAATATATAACATATAACATTAAAATATATTAACTTAAACACTATAAAGATTTAAAACAAATTAACATAAACACATAAAGTCAAAATGTTATGGATTAGAGTTTGGTAAATGAGATAAAAGCCCCAAAATATGAGTCTCACTCACAAGCCCCATGAGATGTTATATCTCATTGGTTGGCTTGTTGACTTTTCAAAAATGGTAAAATTGTAAAATACAAATTTGCCATTCATTAAAAATCTATCCCATTAACCCAAATGCCCCCCCCCCCCCCATTTTTTTATTCGGTAATGACTCTTCCACTTGAATCTTAAAATCTATTTACCCATTTCAAATTTTGAATTTTGAAATCCTTACCTAAATTATAATTGAACCTAGATTACATCAAAAATTACCTAAATTATTTTCATCAAAATCTTTCAAACGGCCTAGATTTTTAAAAAAAACTTATATTCTTATTATACACATTAATTTTTTTTAAGAATGTTATTATCTGAATATTAAAAAAGTTAGGTATTTATTGTTTTCAAATTTAAATAAAAAACACATATAGTTACCATATGAAGCAGTTACATTTTATATTGGTAGTTATAAATACATTTGTTAAATATTTACATCTCTCACAACGATTTGTTACATTTACATAAAAACTATTATATTTACATAGATGGAACAAACAATTACATTTACCTAAATGTCAAACAGTTACATTTACTTTTCGAAATCATCTATTTCAATTCTAGTGCATTGCCTTCCAAAGAAAATGTAGCAGATTCCCTAACAAAAGTATGTAATTTACTATTACATTTAAAAATGTAACAAATATAAATTACTATTTGCATTGTAAGAAATACAGTACATAAATAAATGTTACATTTAAGACTGTAACATGCAACATGAAAACTAGAAAGAGATAAAGGTAGCAACATTTAAAAAGTCTCGAATTACTATGACAAAATATCCCATTACATTAACCTAAGAAGTCTTCTCTTCATCATATGATCCTACCAACACCCCCCTTGTCTTTCTTCTTCTTTTTCTTCTTCTCACTCTTCTCCTCTTCCACAACTTCCTCCTCGACCACCTTCTTCGACTTTGAAGACTTCTTTCTCTCTACTTCAACCACCACTTGTGAGGGGAATCCAAGTGGTGATGGAGACGACTGGCGGTGAGGGGAAACCGAACGGTGATGGCGACATCACGACGAACGAAACCGAGCATCGACATACTAAGCGACAAGGGTTTTATGGAGGAGAAGAACGGGTGGGACTTCGGAGAGAGGTTTTGGTGTGAGAGGGACGTGTTCATTGTTTGCATATGAGGTTTATGTTCATTGTTTGCATATGAGATTTATATATGATGAGCTTATATATTAAATGATTAAAATGTGAGAGGTTTACTTATCAGTGAAATCCACTTACAATTTAGAAGGGTTCAATGCAACTAAACAAAAGCTACAACTCTCATGTCATTCCAAATTCAGTGGACCTAATTGACATCATCCATCCATACAAAGCACCATCACGAATTCAACGGCTCAGGTTGATCCCTCCATCCAGAAATTCAGGTTAACCACTCCCTACTCTCGCGACGCACCTAACCTCAAAAACCCATCCGCAGTTCCGCGCACCAACAAAAAACAAAAGCCGCCAAAACGCGGGCGGGCTTCAGTGGGCCCACACGAAAGCGGTTTCGAAACATGGAAAATGTTATTAGAATCACACGTGCGTTTCGCTAGTGCGCCAAACCCTCACCCTAACAAAAATAAAATGAAAAAAAAATCTAAATAACCCCGAAATCTATATAACCCTTTGATTTTTCTGAAGTTTATGTAACCCCCTGATAACATTTATGTAAATCTAAATACCTTCGTGATTTTTTTAAAAATCTACTCTTTTTTTTAAAATCTATTGAACCCTCTAAAAATGCATATGTAAATCTAAATAACCCCCTGAATTAAACTTTCATTAACAGATGAGAAATATTTTGTAAATATTCTATTTGATTAACTTTGAATAAAAACACTATATACTAAAACAGCATCTATAATTTGTTAAAAATACAAAAAATGATTTGTAAATGATAATTTTACCCATATGGATAGATTATAAAACTCTATCCAAGTAGGTAAAATAGTCTGTTACAAAGGATTTTCATATTTTTAATTCATTATAGGGGGTTTTTGGTATATTATATTTTCAGTCAGAGTTAACCAGACATTATATTTGCATAATAATATTAATTTGTCAATGAAAATTTAACTCAATGAATTATTTGAATTTATATAAATGTTTTCAAGAGTCATATGAATTTTAAGAAATTAAAGTTAGGGGGTTACATGGAGTTCAGTAGGTTTAAAGGCGCTCGGCTCGTTTACCAAAAAAAAGAAGGGACAAATTGATATAACTCCTTGTAAATTTAGCTAAATTGGTTTTAGTCTAAAATTAAAAAATTATCACAGGTCCCCGAAAAATACAAATGGTTAATAAATTTAGTCTCTCAGTCAATTGTTGTCAATTTTCAGAGAATATTCCAAAAATATCCGTTTATTAAATGGAGCTCCAATGAAATGACATTCAAATAAATTCCTACAAAATATAAAAACTTTGATTTAGTCATTTTGATTACAAATACTCTTTTCTAAAAATTCTCCTATTATCCTCTATTTACCAACCATATTCAAAGCAAAAAATCAACATAACTCCCTATAAATTTTTGAAAATTAGATAAAGTTTTTGTAAAATCAGTAAATACCCTTGAAGTCCCTATCTTTTATTCTGGTCAGCTCATTCAAGGAGTTATATCAATTTTTCATAAGAAAAAAAGTAAAATTTAAAAGGGTATTACAGTAATTTTTCATATATGATTAGAGTCAACCATAGATCTGATTAGTTTCAATTATAATAGGGACTAAAATAAATATCACCTAATAGGATAGGGGCCTGAAGGGATTTATCAATATTACAGGAACTTTTTCCAATTTACATAAGTTTCAAGGGAGATATATCGATTTTCCCATGAAAATAAAGGGTGGGGGGCATTATGGTAATTTTCATTGTGTAGTTAGAGTTAAAAATATATTTATTTAGTTGGGGTGAGTTGAGGTGACGGTAAAGGTTAAAATTATATTTTTTTAATAACATAAGAGCTTGTGATAATTTTTTAATTTTTTATAAGGAGTAAAATCGATTTAGTTTTAAGGGAGTTATATCAATTTTTTCAAAAAAAATAAAATAATAATAATAATAATAATAATAATAATAATAATAATAAAACTCCCCCACAAGTGAATGACGTAACATAAACGGTTTGGTTTTGCTTTTGCGTGCGTTGCCTCCAAAAATCGTATATAATTTGTCCCTCTCGCCCTCTCTCTTTTTTCCCTCTCTCTCCCCCCCTCTCAAACCCTCGCCGCCCAAACCCCAATTCAATCACTCGATCCCCCCAAAAATAAAAAAAATAAAATAAAATCCCCCCAAAAATCAGGGTTTCTTCAATGGCGGAGACAGGCCCTCCCGATCGCCCCCCGATCCAACGACAGCAGCACCAGCAGCCGCCGCCGCCCCCGTCGAAGCTGCCTCAGATCCTCCGCCCGCCGAGGCACCAGCGCCGCCACTTCCCTCTCATCGCCTCCCCTCCTCCTCCGCCCTCTCTCGTGCCTCCTCCCCCTCCTCCGTTACCTGCTCGGCCCTCCCCCGCCCCCCCGGACAGCGCGCTCCGGTTCTCGGATCAACTACATAAGATCCACATCTGTGAGTGTGGGGGAGGTGGAGGCGGCGGTGGGGGTGATGTGAAGGACTTGATCGCTTCTGTGAGTCTTTTGATTGAGAAATATTTGTGTTTGCGTGTTTTTATTATTGTTTGTTTGATCTGGATTTAGGTTTTACTGTGACTGTGATCGGGGTTGGGTTCTGGTTTTGTTTGATTGAAATTTGTGTTTTAGGTTTTCATTGGGGATATGTTTTTTTTTTAAAAAAACTTTTGTTGATGTGGATGATCTGAAACTCAGCTGAAATTAGTTGATCTGTTTGTTTGATCTATTTTATTCTATATATGTTGGAATTGAGTCTGATTGGGATTTGAGATGCTTCTGTTATGATTCATCAGGTCTGCTGTTTTTGTTATATTGATATTTCATACATGCATGCTCGGAGATGTTGGGTTGACTTTTGTATTTGGATGATTTGATGCACACATATCCACTCTTTGTTGATCCATATGCGTGATCCTATTGAATTGAACTCTTGGGTCGTTGATGGCTATGAACTTCTGAGGTTGCCTATGGTTCAGAGAGTTAAGAAAAACTTTGATTTTCTTATGGACCTTGCTGTGGATAATTGTTTCACTTATGATTACTTGTTTTTTATCACTGAAGTGTGTGATATGAGCAAGCCTGAAATTTTTTATTTAAACACTATATAATGTTTTAGTATTATCAAGCAGTCAGCAATGAGGACTAAAAACATTCATATGCAATGTTTGTCCTTTTTTTTTTGAGAGAGAGAAAGAAGCGTTGGAGCAATCGTTGGAGCAATCTATGAATTAGAAAGCTATTTATTTCTCTCAGGCAGGGAACTGAGTTCAGTCTAAAATATGGTTGGTGATAAGCTGTTTTTTATCAACAAAGTCCATGTTTAGAACACACTTAATGCATAATCTTTTAAATACAGGATTAAAGTATGTCTCTATTCATCCATTTGTACTTGTATGGATTTAATAGTAAGAACGAAGAATCATTAAATTTGGAGCATTTGGAAAACTCGAAAAGTTGTGTTACTGTTTCCATAAATAGATGTATGAGAGGCCACAAAAGATAAGACCGAATATGAGTTGAATTATCAACTTTCTATGCTGACGTGTGTCAGAGAGTCAAACAATCACTATAGTTCCATATGCATGTAGTTATGCATAAGCAACCTGTCAATATTAACATGGAAAACATAGAATGTATCAGGACATACACTTAAAAAGGTAAATGTGATTTCAGATTCTGTCATTCGAAGGACTACAATGAACCTGGCTGTTGACCATAATGAAACTAGACACAGATGCATAAATCACATATGTGTCAATTGTATGAACAGAGTTATGACTCTAATCTGGATCAATCTCGGTGATGAGCCTTTTTACTATGGCTTTAGCCATACAGATTAATAGTCTTAAAATCTGTCCATGTTTTTCTGAGCACTTGGGGCCTGATGAAGTTTATGAATTCAGATTTCCAATTTTAGTAATGATGAAAAGGGAAATCAAGTACTCATTTGTTAGCACAATGCAAGAAAAATAATGAAAAGTAATGTACTGATCACCGGAATTTTTTTCCTATATTTCTTCCTTGATGGTTAAGTATGTTAGACAGATACAACTTGGTCTATACAGGCATTTGAATAACTAGCTATTTGACCATGCTAATTGAGCGGTTCCTGACAAGTTCTATTAACTTGATTGATATCAATATTTTTTTATTTTGCTGTTTATTATGTAGCTATTTAACTTTCCTTGGAGATGCATGCTGTAAGATCATGTTCGTGACCTTAGACACTTATGTGGATTGTGGACGAATGTACTCCAGAATTATCTACCCATGCCTGGAGATTTTGATTCATTATATTGCTTTTGAATTACGTTTCTTAAGGGATGGCACACCCTGAAAATGCTTATTAATTTCTATCTTTAACAATGATTGGAACCTCTATTCACTATCTTACATGTTTTATAAATGTTTTGGCATATAATAAGATAGTGTATTTAAGTTGATGCAACTCGTTCTGCAGCTGAAGAAAGAGAATGAATCAGAAGAACAAGAAGCCGATAGCATCAAATTGGCAAATATGCATGCCTATAGGGAAGCAGCTAATCTACCACCCGTGGCAAACACAGGTGTTAGGCGCAAGTCAAAGGCTACAAAACATTCAAGATCTGTGCCTCAAGTACCTGGATCAAATGCTGGTGAGACTTTCATTATTAAATATCACACACATTTTTGTTTCTTGTATTTATCTTGGTACAGGCTTTAGGATTAGTTTTTAAAAGAACAACACATTGGGAAAATTATTCATTTATTAGCTTCTCTTTCAGGTGCACTGCATGATGATTTAACTGCAGGTGGTGGCTGCCGTTATGATAGCTCCCTTGGTAAGATACACCAACAATGACTACCCTCCATTATGTGGTAGCAGTCAACGGTATTGACAAATATATGGAACATTTAAACAGGTCTGTTGACAAAGAAATTCATTAACTTGATTCAGCAAGCTGAAGATGGCACCCTTGATTTGAATGAAGCAGCTAGTACATTGAAGGTAAAAAAATGTGCTGTATTTGCTCGCTAGAGTAGAATCTTTCCAATGGTGGCATTTTATGCAAAAACCATTGATTTGAGAATCACACTTGTTTTACCTTTTGTTTCTTATTTTATATTGACAGGTTCAGAAGCGTAGGATATATGATATAACAAATGTTCTTGAAGGGGTAGGACTAATCGAGAAAAAATTGAAGAATAGGATTCGCTGGACGTAATCACAGTCTCTATCCTCGTAGATATCTTATTTTCTTTGATTCCTAGCTCATTTCTAATCAGGATTTTTTGTAAGCAGAGGACTAGATATGTCAAGGCCAAAGGAATTGGATATTCATGTTGCAAAGTTGAAGGTATGTACTAAAAAAGTGTTGACTGGCCATATCAGATATATTTTTTCTTTTACTATCTCTATGTTGCCTTTCTTCCTTTTTTTACCATGCTTGATGCTTTTACTGCTTTCATTTTTGCTTATACACAAATTTGGGCATTAGATTCATGCATGATGAAAAGAAATCCCTGAACTGTGCTTAGGATCATGTTTGTATATATTCCTGAACTGTGCTTAATATTATCATGTTTGTATATATGCACAAATACTTGAAGAATAGTTCAACTGTCCTTAGTTGTTATCATCAGAAGATTTTTGGTGTCACAAGAAAGGCCATCATGCAGAGCGATCCCCGCTCCTGCATATAGCGGGGTGTTGGAAGGGTAAAGGCTCTTTTTTTTTCCACACGAAGTGACTGCAGGACTAGAACCTCAAACTTTGTATTGTTAACCCGCCCGGGTTTCTCTAAGCAATGATCCCTTTTTGAAGCTCTTTACAATATAAACAAAATATCCACTCTTTATTTATAGAGCTATCTATATATATATATCCACCACTCTTATATATATATATATATATATATAGTTTAGTAATAATATGTGGTCCGTGCGAATCGCGCATATACATCATTTAAAGGGGTATATGCGTCAGTAAAGAAAGCATATAACTCATTGAAGTATATACCTCATTGAGCTAATTTCTTTACTGATGCATATAAACCTTTAAAGAATGTATATACGTGGTTTGCACGGACCGCACCTTATCACTACTCTCTCTCTATATATATATCTGATAGTGTTTCTTTACTTTGTGATTTTTTCGTTGTGTGTATTGTGGATATCTATGTAATTATGATTAGGATGCTCTCACTTTATCTAGCTTTTAAAGCATTCAATCTAATTGAAAGGGTATATTAGATTGTGGCTTTACCAGAAAACATAGGACCTCACATGCATGCTTGCAACACACTCATCTGCAATAAAAATAATATGCTATTATTTATCTTCAAGTCCTTTCTTGCTCCTGTGATTCTTTTTTCTTCAAGCCTAGTGAAGACATGGAAGAAGGCAACAAGATTATAAATGTCGTCACGATATTAACAGTTGTTACATGGACATGGATGAGATTGTTGGAATCTTAATGTTGAGTTGGACTGCTAAAAAAATACTGTATGTATCCAAAGGGATGGATGGTCCCATATTTGGTTCTTTTGTATTCTGTGGGTATAGAGGATTGTAAAGGTTTTCAGATCTTTAGGGAGACATCTTGTCTCTCTCATTTCAGTCTCAAAAAATACATGTATAATTAAGCACCGTCTAGGCTTGCCTGGCCGCCTAGACAACCGTGCTATAGTGCAAAGCATTATAATTGTAGTTTTTATTGGTTCAAAATTCTGTTGTTGTGATTATTATAAATTTTATTTATTTATTTTTATGAATATGCTGGTTCTCACAATAACTGTTGTATTCTATGATTGTTGGCAGGATAATGTTGAATCATTGTACAATGAAGAATGTAGAATTGAGGAATTGATAAGGTTTGCTCTTATAGTTATTGAAATTTGACAGTCAATATAACAATTTCTTGGTTCAGTGTACCTGCCCCACTAACATATTGTAACCTCTACAGAGAAACTCAAGAGAATCTGAGCACCCTTTGTTCAGATGAAAATAATCAAAAGTAAATCATCTTTTCAAAACCATTAGCTGCCTTCTTTCAATTCATCAGCAGAATCCTTGTCCTAATCAATTTTTGGATTTTTTTTCCAACTGTGTAGGTGGCTCTATGTAACCGACAAAGATGTCAAAAACCTTCCCTCCTTTCAGGTTTGGACTGTTGTGAAACCCTGTATTTCTACATGTATCCATCTATTGCATGCATGATGTATCATCCTTTTTTATATCATTTTTCTTGGTGACAGAATAAAATGCTTTTCGCAATAAAAGCCCCACGGGGAACAAATCTTGAAGTCCCAGATCCAGATGAGGTAGGTAAAAAAAAAATACAGGTTGAATTTCCATATTCATTTGGTTATCTTTGATTGGTTGAACTTGAATATATGCATTTATTTATCTTTCATCAGTTGAGTATAAATATGTATAGGATTCTCTGCAACAACGGTTTCGTCTCCTGTTAAGGAGTAGCATGGGTCCCATCGATTGCTACCTAATCGGGTATGTTATAATTTGTGGTGGATGCATGAAACCCAATGGAATACATATATTAACCGGTTTTTAAGGAATATCATTCAGTAAATCCATTAGAAATTGACATTATCTTACTGCCCCCCTCCCTAGCCAATCAGTTCAATATTCTTTCTGCTAATCTATTACAATATGTCATCAATAGTGATGTATCACATACAGAATATCATACCAATGGAAGAATAATGTCTTGTCTTCCCATGTGCCCCCAGAATCTCTCTCTCTCTCTCTCTCTCTCTTCCCATGTGCCCCCCCAAAAATAACAAAACAAAACAAAAAACGAAAACGAAAGCAAAAACAAAAACAAAACAAACAACTATACATCCAATTATATGAAGAATTCAACCGATAAGATAGTTCCTAATGCAGCCATATATGGCCACCAGATAATGCACAACATAGAAATTTATTTTTCCCAGATATCCCTTTATATAGTAAAGCTGTATGCATTTTGTGTTATTTCATCATAATTACTCATTTTGGGGATGACAGTGATGGAGAGCACATCGAAACAGCAAACCCTGACGAAAATCCAACGCCGATGGACATGTCTGTCGGGGACAAAACTAAAGATGGTGGAGGAGCACCACTCCCCGCAGTAGAAAATGTAGCCGCATCTCCAGATTCCATGAGTTCACAGGACTCCACAGCCCACTTAATCAAGATTGTTCCATCTGAAGGCGATGTAAGTACCCCCATGAGCTTCTTCTCATCGTACGTGTTTGAAAGATGTGCGTCTTCAGTTTGCTTTTGCTCATGATGGATCTGCATGTATTTTTTAGGAAAGCACGGACTACTGGTTTGCTACAGATCCTGGTGCGAGATTGGCGGATATGTGGAGAGCAGAATGTATCCTTAAATTAGCTTGTATTGCATCTTAATAATAATCCTCATGTACATTAACAACATATATCTCAAATTTCATAATGGTTACTCGCTTTGCGTGGATTTCACAAAACTTCTGCATTGCCGAAACTTAGGGTGACTAAACAAATTTCATGAAATCATGATCATTGTGTTCCTCAATGACAACCTTAATTTCAGAAGAAGCAGAGTTACAATGAGATGGCCAACTGTGGTTGCAGATCCAAGCGGGGAGGAAAAGAACACAACGGGTAACAAAAATAAAATACAATAATAGGAAAAGCAAAATCAGGGAAGAGTGTACATTAAGAGGGAAAAAATAAGTGATATTTTTCCATCATTTACATAGGCGTAGATTTGTAAATTAATAGATATCTCTACATTTATTCTTAGAGGGCTTTTGTCAATCTATGCTTGGGAGGTGAAAGTAAAATGATATGTCCAGCCTCCTTGTGCAGCCTCAATTGCATTTTACACCGCATTTAAATATATGCTGTTAAATAAAATGGAGTATATACTGATATATATGAAAAATGATATAAAAAAATGTCATATAGTATGATAGAACTTCATATATTATGATAACGTAGTATATATTATGTTTTCATAATGTATCAGTTTATGAGATTGCAAAACGGATTTAATGTATCAATGCTCGAGGTGAAAACATTCATAGCTGGTCAAGCATGTAGATCATATTTGTTCATTTGAATTTTTAGATACATTATTGTATCTTAATTGATAACATGTGGTTGATGTTTTTTTTTTTCACTTAGTGATAGTGTTTCTGATTTTTTGCTAATATGGTGCTGCCCTTTGTGGGATTCAGGATTCAGTTACGTTGTTTGATGGAGATATTAGTTAGTTGTGATTAATTTTTAAAATTATAAGAAGAGTTATCTTGTCATTGCTATTTTGGTGGTTAGAAAAAGTCAAATAGGGAACCGACAAGAGAGTCTCATCTATTGGGGCTCACAAATGGTGCTTAATTTCTAAAGCTCGGGTAACAACACTGTAAGTCAATTTAGTTCATGGGTTAACTTTTTATCTAATTTAACGATATCTTTTTATAATATTACATCTGTGTGAAATTAAACATTCATATAAATCATTGAAAAAAAAGAAAAAAACATATATATCATTTTAAATGATCATCTTGTCCTTGATTAAACTCATTTTCACATTTTTTTTTCTTCTTTTGGTGGATTTTGACATTATTGCGTTTTACTCCATTATTATTATTTTTTGTTTCTATTTCAAACAATTATAATTATAAAGATGATTTTATTTATGTATTGTATTTATTATACTATAAATATTACTTAGATTTTTCATTTTATATTTTGATGAGATGATTACACAAGTTAAATGCTCATGTTAATCACTATGTTGTGCATTATGTAACGTATAATAATAAAATCACACATGATTAATTTTAACCATGATAAGTTAAAAAATGATTTAATAATAAAGATGTATTATACATTTTCTATGTTTCTAGGGATGTTTATAAAGACTTGTATGGGCTTATAGATGTTTATAGGGACTCAAACGTCTTTAACCCAAAAAAAATTGATCAATTTTGTAACCTCTGTGGATGAATTGATGTGGATCAATTATAAAAATGAAAACACCTCCACCTAAAAATAATATAAGGCCGTCTCCTTTCATAATTGGTGGGTTACCAATTTTGATTAACGTAAAAGGATTAGGGCTCTTTTGCAGAATTACCTTTCATAACTGCCCAATTTTTATTTGCAACCCTGAAACCATGACGGGGGCAATATAGTCAATGAAACAGACGATAAAAGAAGAAAAAAGAAAACCCAGATAAGGAAACAAACACAAACCATTCTTTTTCCAAACACCAAACCCAGGAAGAGGAAGAGAAAGCAGAAAGAAAATGGGAGCTCACACTCTCCTATTCAGCAAACCCCCACCATCCATAACACAACCCCCCAATCCACAACTCAGACCCTTCCGTCCCCGCTCCTCCCTCAACACAAATCCAACCACAAATGGCGAAGGCACCAACACAACACAACCACCACCACCACAACCACCACCACTATCACCGCCCACAGTTAAGCCACTCAACATCCGTTACCGCCGGAGGCCTAGAAAGCAATCAAACCTAAGCAGCAACAACAACATCAACAACAAGAAGGCCACACCCATCAAGAAAGACTGGGAGTCGATGACGCTGCAAGAGAAGGCGATCGAGCTCTATGTAGGGGAGAAGGGCCTCCTCTTCTGGCTCAACAAGTTCGCCTATGCGTCCATCTTCATCATCATCGGCGGGTGGATCCTCTTCCGCTTTGTTGGTCCCGCACTCAACCTCTACCAGCTTGACGCCCCTCCCCTCCCCCCCTCCTCTGTCTTCAAAGGCTCTTCCCCTCCATAGTTTTATTCGGATCAAGAAATCATGGTGACATATATATCACATATCAAATCTCTTTTACACCTTATGTTTTTGTTTTTTTTAACTATCATTTGCTACTTACATTTGGGAATTCCGGATGGAAGCACCAGACGTACCTCGAGTTCTCCTCAACCGTCCACGGGTCACACGGAGGGTCTCCTCTATCACCGTCTCTTGCGGAGGAGGGTTCGAGTCTCTGTTGGCGGGGTTGGTGTCTTTTGGCTGCGTTGGGTTGCCCTTGCCAGTGGTGGTGGCCTGTGGTGGTGATGGCTCTGATTTAGCTGCAGTGGCAAGTGGTGGTGGTGGTGGTGGTTGAGGCTTGGCTGGAGGGGCTGGTGGAGGAGGAAGGGTTGTTTGTTCGTGTGTACGGTCTTGTGTTTGCTTCTTCGCAGGGCTGGAAGGCGGACAGGGAGTGGTTGGTGGCGGTTGAGGCTGGCTGGAAGGTGACGCTGGTCGAGGAGGCTGTCGTGCCGCTGCTGCTGCTGTGGGCAGGGGTGGTTGTCGTCGCTGTATTGATGATTTAGACTAGCAATTATAAAGATTTGTTTTTTTTAATATTTCAATGATTAAAATGGTGCATTCATTTAGTTATTCTGTTAGAACTAAGAAAACTGAGTAGAGAGCATGTAGCATTCATTTAGTCATGGAAGAACCAGAAAAAGTGAAGAGCTATATGTTTCGGTACCAAATTGAGCCAAAAAAAATCACAAAAAGATCAATTAACTTGTAATCTGAGCTAGTGAGAAACCATTTTAGTTCTCTATTGATTCTAGATTACCGATGCTAGTCTTTCTCATAGAAAATTTAATGACAGCTACCACTAGGGGTCGGCAACGGGCCGGGCCGGGCCGGCCCGGCCCGTTGAAACAGGGCCCAAGCCCGGCCCTGGGCCCAGGCCCGCGGGCCTGCTTGGCCAACGGGCCCGGGCCGGGCCGGCCCGTGGCAAAAAAACAGGGCCCAGGCCCTGCCCACGGGCCCGGGCCTGAACGGGCCTCACGGGCCGGGCCTGGGTTCGGGCCCACGGGCGGGCCTACGGGCCCAAATTCAAAACATTTTATTTTTTATTTTACGTTGTTTATTTGTATATAATGTTAAAATAACACAAAATTTAAAGTATAATGTTGAAAAAAATATTTATATCTATTGAATTTTCAAAATAAAAATATTAAATAAATTAATTATTTACAAAAATAAATAATTACATGTACCTAACTAGGTTAACACCTATATAAATGTTAATAATTTGTATAACTCAACCACAATTCAAATAAAAATTACATGTTACTAGTTCATTGGATCACCCTCCATGGGCCTACGGGTCGGGTCCGCGGGCGGGCCTACGGGCCAGCCCGAACGGGCCGGGCTCGGGCGGGCCTGCGGGCCGGGCCCGGGCTCCAAAACCAGGCCCAAGCCCGGCCCTCCCTGAAAACGGGCCGGGCAGGCCCGGCCCGCGAACGGGCCCGGGCCGGGCTTTCGGGCCACGGGCTTTTTGGTGACCCTTAGCTACCACAGAATTCATGACCTGCAATAATGAGGTCAAGTCAATTGCAAATACCCTACTCGCCTTGGAGAAAGACACCCTGTTATTATCTTGTTTACAAAATACTTCCCCTTAAGAATCAGAGAAGGTGAGGAAATGCCTAAAAAATCTTTGCTCAGGCATGAACTGTCTTGGCAAACGGTCACGCATCGACCCGGGTTGCTGTGAGTGGGTCAATCCAACCCAGTTGGGAGGCGTTCGATGCACGTAGACGTGCATTGCCCTCCCCTGGGGCACCATAACTGCATATTAACCTTGTTTGCATGTATATGTTATTTGCTTGTCTTGCTATGTTGCATATATGTCATGTTAGAGATAATATGCTAGGATTATACATACTAGTGTCATGCATAGGGACCCATACTTGTCTATGCATAATGTTCATGCTTGCATAACATTGATTCCTACATGCCCCACTCAGCCCAAGCATGTCCTTCGCTTATCTATGAAAAGTACAAGTGTAAGCATGCCTTAGAAAATATTATATTTATTGTTATATTATTAAATGCTACTATGATTAATTCCTTCATTAATTCTTAATTGTATATTTAATTCCTATTTTCCTATTCATGATTAAGGGACTTTGCGAAGTCACCATTGAGACCCGGGCTAGGGTGCTCCGTGTTCCTTGTTTGGTTATGGGGATATCCTATATCGGGATCTCAAGGTGCCCTCCCAAGGGGTTCTTTTCCCAAGCAGGGAACATCTTATACATGTATGGGCCATGAATCTTGTCTAAATGAGTTTGTATAAGTGTATGACCTATTAGGAGGTCATATCATGGCATAATTACTACGAATGATATGTTTTCCCCGCATTTGAGTTATGAGCCCTGGAGGGAATTCATGAGAATTCGATGCCCCTTTTTGATGTTTATCAATCGACGACGTAGGATTCATGAGGATCGTATTTGCGAGTGTCGAGTGTTCTTCCCTTCGTCGGTTCCGAGTAGAGATTGCGGGGCATAGTAAAGTCCGGTGGGAGTGCTCACAAACGCTATTAATGACGCAGTGGGGCGCTCATGAGGTAGAGATAGCAGTCTTGGGAGGCTAACCGGTAGAGGTCAGAACCCTGTGAGATGCTCCTAGGTACTATCAACGACGCTTGCTGGTCTGTCCACGTAGCAGAGATAGTGGACGTGAGAGGCTACCAGGTAGTAGAGGCCACACTGGGAGAGACTACCGGATGACGAATGATGTAGGAACAGTCAACATTATCCCTAAAATCCTATGTCACCCTGTGGAGGTGAGGGTGCGGGAGTGGTGGGCTCAGGTTGATACTCGACCCACCAGCTTAAGTAGTTGATTTCCATCTGTTGGAACCTAATCACTTGTTATGATTAATATGAGTTGTGTTGCGTGGATTGTTCCATTCACTGAGCGTGTGGCTCACCCCTCGCATATGTCTTCCTCCAGTTGACGCTGAGTCGGGTCCGAGAGAGGAGCTCCCCTTGACGCGGTACGAGTAGGGGACCTGCTTTCGCGTTGGATGTCTTGCGAGTGAGAGGCCATCAACATTCCCTTTTCCTTGTATGTATTCCACTTGTGCTTGTGCACGGTATGTGGATTATTGATGTCTTTTGTTGTGTATATTGGCTCTCACAGGACAGTGGATTGTGTACTCTAGTATGTAAATATGTCTTTGAATTACAGACTTAGTCGTTTGAGCTTCCGCTATTTGTATATATTTGATGTCAGTTACTTGGTTATTTCTTTATTGTCTTTGATGTTGTGGAGTCCTTATTTGATCTCATGTATGGATTGCTGATATCATATATATATTTGCCACGTCTCAGGGACGGTCGCCCTGGGGCATGACAGATATTATAAATTGAATTTATATATAAAAAAATATAGTAGAGATGAAAATAGAGATGGTGATTAGAGTTGATAAATAAATAGTGAGACTTTAAACTCACTTTTTTATTGTTTTTAATTTAATATTTTTTGAGACTCCATTTTAGAGATCTCCATTATAGATACTCTAATTAAAAAGTATATACCTCGTTGGATGGTTATAAAAGTTAGATTGTTCATGCGGAATGTATGTAACAATGCTCTAAATGAAATGATAAAATATCGTTTTGGGCAAAGTTATTTTCACCTCCCTACTTAATTACCCAAATCCAAAATTACCAAAATGCCAAAAAAAATTTGCCCATTAGACCCACTACCCGGTTCGATAGGGCCCAAGACTTCTTCACTGAGATGGTAGAGGTTTGTCGACCTATCTAAATAAGTGTCCACAGGAACCCGTCAAAGTCTACTTCACTGGGTTGACAAAAAGTCCATCGATCTGTCTGTGAAAGTGTCGACGGAAATGTGTCGAACCCTTCAAAAAATAGTTAAATCAATCATCTATATAGTCATTTAAGTCTTTATAAAGAATAAAATGTTATTCAAGTCCTTCTGAAAATCATTTACCTATATAGTCATTTATATACAAGAAATAAAAATATCAACAAACAATCATTCAAGCCAAATAAACAATAAGCATTTCTTATATACAACAAACATTTTTTTTTAAACATGTGGAGTCTTAATTCAGAAGTATATGAATAGTTTCTTGAGAATCCACATGTTAAGAAAATAAAAACAATGTTCAGAAGTATATGGAATTCATCTGATTAGAATTTTCATCTGATGATTAGAAAAATCACCTAGTACTACATCTCCTACTCTTTTCTCCCACTATCCCATTTTTTTTAAAAATTTGGGTGCCAAAGATCTTCACTGTAAGATTCAATTGATTTTAATCAAATGATGGGAGGAGAAAGTGACCATATCTGTGGGAGGTAAAAATATCCTCCACCTTGAATGAGCTAGACTCGATGATGGTCCAGGCTTGGTTTGGGTAGATCCGCAAAGAGACAACGACGGTGGAAGAGGCGATGACGATGGATCGATTTGTAGATGTTTGTTTGGACTGAACTTGATGTAAATTAGGCTACCTACGTACTCTTTTTGAGGGATCAAACCACACGTGGTTTCTTTTTTGTGAGAACCTCCGACGATAAAGCACAATCTCCATTAAAATGGGATTTAAAGCTTGGGTTTAGGGTTCTCTTTTTTGGGGAAGAAGAAGAAGTCTCTCCCTCTCTCTCTGCCCCCTTCCCCTCTAATGAAAGAGACACCCTCTTATTTATAGTGGGAGGGGGTGTGCCTATTGCCATGGAGGTGTGAGCATATCATGGGATGAAATCTTCCACATGGCTCTTGGATCAGTCAACACGTGGGATCTACTTTTTGATAGTTTGTTACAGCCACTATGTCAAGGAATATTCCTTGAAATTTCTAATATCTCACTGATGCGGACTCCGTGATTTTGATTCAAGTTGGACAGGAGCTATGCCCCTATTCACCCAGGTCTGGTCGGTAGTTCAACCAGACTGTTTATTGGCCCGATCTGAGATGGTGGTGTGTTATGACAGAATGTGATGGGCCGGGGCGGTATGGGCTTTTAAACGGATCCTAAGGTGTGACAGATTTTGGCTTCTACAATATTTAAGATGAGAGGTATGGTTTTTACACCAACATTCCTCAATAAACACACACAATCCCTCTGTTTTTTCCCCTTATTTTCTAATGAATTCTGAACTTTCCTTCCCATATTTATTTTCTTCCTAAAAAAACCATAAATGCCCATTCAAAAATTAAAATTTTGTAAATAACCATTATTAGTTTTTTGTTCTTTCTTTTATATTAGTAACGATCACATTTTCAAAATGCTCAATGTTAATTGTGTACCACATTAATCCAAAAATAAAAATAGTAAAAAAACAAAAAAATAGTTAAAATCACAAATAAATTTCCTCTATAATTTTCAACAACACATATATAATTTTGAAATTTGAAGATAAAAAATTATTTAAATGAATAAAAAGGTTAAAAAAGTGGGTGGGACCCACGTTTTGGAAAAATACATTCTTCATTCACCATGCATGGTGAATAAAAATGAGTTTCTCTTTTCTATGACACTTTCAAAGACTGGTTGAAGACTCTTTTATTACTGGATTCTGTCTATTATAAGGAAACAACTTGATTTTTAACTTTGAGTTGGAGCTGCTCTCATAATGAATAAAAGAAAGTGCTGACATCAAGTTATTGGCTCAGTGAGTAAAGTCGATCATACATCTGATAAGTAGGGGATTTCATAAATGAGAGATCAATTCACACTCAACTAATGTTAACACCAAAAGTCTTGCATTTCATAAAATTTGCATGTGGAAGTACTTCCTTATGATAGTGAAGGCAAATCTTGCACTGACATAGTGACATATGATTATGTAGAATGGTCACACTCTTCTCAATATTTTGCAAGCATTTGGTTTTCCATCTATGTGATCTCGACATATGACAAGGGTTCATATTGCGATTTGGATCAATGGTGCATGGAGTCTTTGATTTTATTGGTTTCATGTTCACTGAGAATTTAGTCAATGTGCTCCTCTGTCAGTATATTTGTTCGTATTGCTGTTTTGGTTGTAGAAGTCTTTTCCAAAGTATTTCTTCGCACTTACTAAGAGATATCATTCACAAGCGTATTACCTAGATATAAAACAATATTAGTAATCCATAGTACCCAAGCTAACACATTTGATGTGTGTCGATGATTTTTACTCATAGTGAGTGTCGCGCAACTTGAACAATGTTAGGTGATATGCATGGTTTGGGAAAATGTATTAGGGATTACAAGACATCTGAACAAAAAGTGTAGTTCAATGTTCCTCATCGATACATCGGTTCCAACTATGGATGTAGTGGTATAAAAATAATGAGTGTGAATTTAATGGCATACCAGTTTTATACACGTGCCAAATGCACGTGAACCTGAATGGATATTAATAGCACAATAAAGGCAAATGATTTTAATATATTGAATCATTTAAAAAACTCATTCCACTTAGTATACATGGTAATATATTTGTATTTCATGTAATACGTACATACATACATATATATATTATAAAAAATTTATTTATATAAAATTCAATTGAGATAGCTTTTAATGAATATCTTTCATTTTAAATTACTAAAATTAAAAATATATTGATATGATTACTTAAATATGATTTTAAAGTCTCAAAATATATTTATAATTATCTAAATCTGATTTGATATTTAAAACTTTGTATAACTAGTGTAAAAGATCAAATCTGTCACACCTAAAGATCCATTTAGAAGGTCATATTGCCCTGGCCCCTTATGATCTGCTATGAACAAACATCTATCCCAGGTCGAACCAATGAATGACCTGATCGGATTCGCGACCAGACTTGAATAACTAGGGCCAGGACTCCTGTCCGACCTGATCAATAGAAGCCAGACCATGAAGTTTAACATAACACTAGGATCACTGATGACCACAAACATCGACAAAGATCCACCTCGGCTTATGACGTCACATTGGAACAGGCAAAGCAGCACCTCAAGTTAGACCACTAGCGAAATTACATAAAAGTCCAGTGAATATTCTCTGGCATAATGGCTGTAACAAACTGTCAGAAAATGGCTATGAGATGCTGATCACAAGATTCCACGTGTCGACCGATCCAAAAGTGGAAGATTCCATCTCAAGCTATCTTCACACTTCAATAGAATAATAGGCATGCCCCTTCCCTATATAAATAGAAGGGTATCCCCTTCACCAAAAAGGGGGCTGCTTCTTCTTCTCCTCCCCCAAAAAACCCTAGACTCAAGCTTGAAATCCCATTTTAATGGAGACTTGACTTGATTGTCGAAGGTTCTTAGGACGACACCTCCTCTAGTGTGAGATCCACCACCTAAAAAAGGAACTACATGTGATTGGATCCCTTAATAAGGGTACGTAGGCAGCCTGAGAAGTTACATTAGGTTTAGTTCAGACAAAAATCTCATCAATTGATCCACCGTGAACTCTCGTCATCGTCTCTTCGCAGATCTACCCAAACCAAGCTCGGACTATCCTCGAGTTCGGCCCATTCAAGGAGGAGCACATTTTCTCATCCCACAAATAGATATAAGTAATACTAGATTTATGAGAAGATAAGAATGTAAATAAAAATAGGTCAATTTTTCTTTAATGAATAAGTAACATATATCATATACGCAAAACAACACTTTTTATAAGTGAACCCATGTGACATTTGCCCCTAGGAAATTTTCACCCAATCTATTTTAGGCTCTGTTTGGTTGCGCGGTTGGGGCGAATTCCGTTTTTTGAAAAGCTGAAAAGCTTAAATCGTGCAGCCAAACGGGGGGGATTAATTCAGAATCGGAAGCTGGATTCCTTTTAATTTTTGTCTCAAAATCTGTGTTTTGAAAAGCTCAGAAACATTGTTTTTTTGTCGGAATTGATTTTTTTAATTGAAAAATAACTTTCTCTGCTAAACATTAATTTCTTTCAAATATTGTTTCTTGAATTAAAAAAAAGCATCACAATAAAAGTGAAGGTCAAAATCATATTAAAAAACAGATTTATTCTAAAAGATACTTTTCAATTCGTGTTTCCAAACGGATTAGTCTAAAACGCAAGCAACACATGTTTTTAATTTTTTTTAAAATTATATAACTCATCTAATAAGATACATATTTATTTTTATAAGAATATGAAGTATATCATAATTAAATAATATTTTTAATAGAAAATGTAATTTTTAAATAAGATATATGTATGTGGAGGGGGCTAATAAAATATTGAGACTCATATATCTTATTAAAAAATATACAATTCAGATGCACTCTCATATATTTTATTAGCTCCATCCATAGACATATATCTTAGTTAGATTGTAATAAATGTTGTAAAAATTCCTTCTAGGCCTTGTCGGTATCGTCGGGAGGGATCCGATGTGGCGTGTTGGTGTTGTCGGAAAGGATCCCGGCGGTGCGCGGTGTGCGCGTGCGTGTGTGGGGGTTCTTCGGGGATTCGGATCGGATGCGTGCCCTGGCGGGCTCGGTCGGATCGTCTTCTCGGAAGGGTGAGGTGTCGTTCCTGGTTGAGGCGCCCGACAGCGGCTCAAGAGAATTCCAAGGTTTGTGTGATCGCCACCTGCTTTTTCTAAAAGCAGGAAAAGGTTGGGTTGGATTTGATCGCCTACGTGGGGAGTTTGTGGGGTCTCCGTTCTGAGACACGGATATACCGTACACAGAGGTGAAAAACAGATAATCCTATTATGCTTCCGGGGCTTGACTAAAGGAGTCTTGGGACATAGGGGTGCAAATGGGGTGTGTGTAGGGGGCGGCTAGTGGGATCAAGCCGTCTGGTGAGGGGTGGCTACTAGGGTTTAGCCGTCCAGGACCTGGTCTGGTTTGGGCAGAACTTCGGTAGGAAATGGGTTTGGTTTTTGGACAGAGGCTAAGCTAGGTTTAGCCATGGTTTCTGGCGGGTGGAATGAGAGGGTATTTTATGTGGGGAATAGGTATTTCTCTCACAAAAGGGGCTCTCTCTCTCTCTCTCTCTCTTGGGATTTCTAGTGGGGAATGTGAATTGTGGGTTGTGTTTGTGGGTTGTTGATTAGTTTGTTGATGTTGTGGATGTTGTATTTGGGCTTGGGACCCCATCTATTTATAGTAAAAGAGAGGCAGGAGAATATCCAGGGGGTAATGGAGTGGGTTGGCTTCGATTAGACCCCTCATTAATTCTCTGGTCCTTCTGTCAGGACCAGGTGAAGGGCGGCTAGTGCTAACTAGCCATCCAGGATGGGGCGGCTACTTCTTGGTTGTCGCCCCTATCATAACCTGCCAAACGTCTCATCTCTGACAGGCGGTGGCTTGGGTCAGTTACTTGGGTTGATCCGACCGAGTTAAGGCGGCTAAAGGTCATTACCCGCCGCAATGATCAGCATTTAATACTGCTTAATGTCCCATCCAGGGGACTGGTCCAAAGTCGGCCAGGGGGGCGGACTAGCCGCCTGGTATGGGGCGGCTAGTTAGGTCTAGCTGCCCCTTGCCAGGGACTCAGGGTTTTTGGGTTTTAGGGTTTTTCTTAGGTGGGGTTCTGGTTTGGGGCTAGGGTCTGGTTTGGGGTAGGGTTTAGGGTTTAGGTTTAGATCAGGGCTAGGGTTAGGGTTTAGGGCTAGGGTTAGGATTTTCGGTTTAGGTTAGGGCTAGGGTTTCCGGTTTCCTGAACTTCGGTTTTCTACTTGATGTCCAACTGTGGGATATTTTCGGGTGTTACTTGAAGTATTTCTGTCTCTCTGGACGGTCAAAATTGGGGTATCGACAATTGTCCCTCATCGGACGGAGTCTTTGTGCGAAGCAGGAAAGACTTCGACCGATGATAAGGAAAGAGGCCCCTATTTTGGCCGGCCCGACCTTCAAGAAGTTGTGCCAATACGAACAGTACTATTGGGGGAGTTGATTTAGACTGTCAGAGGCTAGGTCTTGACTTAAAATTTTTAGCCGAAAGGATGATCCAGGTGGAAGGTGGGGAAAAGTAAATGGTGAGTGATCCAACCCGCGGTCGGGGTTCTTAGCTATCGTGCGCGGAGCAGCCCAGCGTCAGTTTCCTCGTGCCTACCGTTCCCGTGCTTGGGAAAACTCAGCAAGGAGGGGATATTGCTGACAGAAAGCAAGTAAATGTTGACTTGGTGAATTGGATCATCCGAAGGATAAGAACTCTGGAAAAGAACCAGAACTAAAGAAATTTGAATTTGAACGGTACTGAAAGTGTGGCAAAACTTTGGGAAAGTCGTGTTTGATCAAGTAGTGTCTGGAAATAAGCCAATACATGGCTGTTTGGTATGGAGAAACTTTGAATTTAGGGCTAAAAGGAGATTGGAAGGGGGTTTTAAATGAAAACAGAGAAACTGGGAGGGGCGGCTAGTGCTAACTAGCCGCCCGAGAGGGAGCGGCTACTCTCCCGACTGGGTCCCTTATAACCGAAAAGGGACCCTCTCTCTCTCCATACGTTTCAAAACGGTTACTCTTCCCTCCTCTCTTTTTCTTCTTCATTTTAAACCGAAAAACCTTGATTCCTTTGCCTTTTCTTCTTCCATTTCGACCTCAATCCTTTCTCCTTCTCTTGACTTCGAAACCCTAGTTTGGGTTCTCCTTTTCTTTTTCAAATCGAGGAGATGACGAGGTCGAAGGCGATTGCGTCGAGGGGGAAACGACCACGGGTGGCTCGTGGAGAGCATAGCCCAAGCTTTTCATCGTCGGAGAGCGATAGGCCGGAGGTCGAGGCCGTGGGGGAGGGTATGGGTACGACGGAGGTACCGCCGGTGGGCATCGGTGCGGGTGAGGTTGGAGATTTGCCTTTGGGGACTGCCCCGGAGGTTGGGAGTAGCATGATAGGGTATACACGCAAGAGGAGGCGTGGGGATCGACCGGCGGTGGTCGAGGAGGTGGTTTCGGGGGTCGGGGGTCGGGGGATCGGTTGAGGGTGTAATTGAGGGGGCAGGGGCTGAGGGGGTTAGTGAGGATGTGAGGGCGTCGTTGGATGCTCTCGTTGGGATGTTGGATAGGGAGGCCACAGAGGCCAGGGCTGAGGAGGAGGAAAGTAGGGCTATGGGGGCTTTTGCGGAGTTTATCTCCGGTGTGGGGAGGGTGGAGGGGACAGGAGTGGCTAGGGATGAGGCCGGGGAGGCCGAGGGTATGGGCACCGGGGCTGCAGATGCTGGTGTTGGTGTTGGGGCTGAGGCCGAGGAGGCCGTGCTCGAGGAGGATGAGGAGGAGGACGACGACGGGATGGACGATCCCAATGAGGCCGAGGTGGACGCTCCTGGGTCCACACGGGCCGTGGTATGCTCCTAACCTTTTAGTCTTAGCCTTTTTATTTTGGTGTATATGCATGTGTTTTGGTTGGTATGAACATGTTGTATATGTGTATTATACTCGTATATGTGTGTTTTAAATAGGCATGCTTTGTGTATAAGTTAATCACGGTGGAATGTGTAAGCATGCTTATATGGGTTTGTTTTTATAGGGAGGGGGGCAATTTCTATATATATATCCAATTTTGTTATATGCATATAAAGGAGAGAGAAATGATATAGATAATATGCTTGCATGCGATACTTTTTCTACGTGTGTATGACTTCGTATGTGTTTGGTCGTGGTAGGGTATGAGGGAGTGTATGCATGCATTTCACGGGTCCAAGTGTTCTTCATATGCTCAGGTGTGTTTAGGGAAAGTAGATGAGCATGATAGGCCGCGATGCAAGAAAAGAGTGTGAATGGTGACCATGGTGGGATGTTTGATATATGCGTGGTCATATGAGGAGTGTAGTGAATAATGGGAGGTGAACCTTTATGTGAATGCTTTTGTGTTTGATATGAGAATTTTACTTTTCTAAACATGATCTCTAAATGATTTTTTGGATTCTTACCTCTCTGTTGCTCTTTTTTAACTAACCCATCTTTTCTTCGTTTGTTTGCAGCGGCCGAATCGTATCCGGGCTTTATGGCACGGAACGAAGAGGTGGTATGATGCCTTGGGGCAGGAGGAGAGGAGCTTAGTGGATGGGGCGGGCTTCCGCTCCTTCTTTTTGATCGAGCCGTTCCACGTCCATCGCCCATATATGGAGGCATTGGCGGAGAGATGGGACCCGGAGAGTTGTACGTTCATCCTCCCTACTGGCGCCGTTATGCCGACGCTCGAGGACGTCAATCGGATCACCGGCCTTCCAGTCTTGGGGGAAGCGGTGATTGCGGCCACCCTTGTGGATTATAGGGGGCTGTTTCGGGAGTTGATTGGAGAATGGGAGTTCGTGGAGCGGGAGCGGACGCTGAACCGGATCCCTTTGGGGAGGCTTTCGGGGCAGTATGGCCTCGGTTCTTTTACGGAGTGTCAAAAGAGCGAAGCTGCATTCGAGAGGAGGCGGGCGATGATTGAGGTGAGAGAGGCGGCCGCGTGCCCACAGAGGGCACGGAGGGAGTTGAGGGCGTTCTTTCTTTACTTCTTCGGCCGGGTCCTCTTCTCGACGGCCTCCGACAAGGTTTCTTCTCACTCTCTTTTGCTGATGCGGGACTTGGAGGGCATGGGACGCTACACCTTGGGAGCGGCGATGCTCGCCCATCTCTTTGCGGAGCTCTCGAAGAAGGTCAAGAGGGCCGGGGGAAAGAACCTTGGTGGCTTCGCGCCATTTCTTCAGGTATGTGTAAGTGGTAAATGCTTTTTTCTTGGTTTAGCTCACTTTGATCATGATAATTTCCCTCTTGCTTTGCTAGATCTTCGGGTACGAGCACTTCGCCATCGATCGCCCGACTTTGGCTCCGTTTGATCATACCCTCCCTTGGGCCATGAGATGGGAACCCCGGGGATCTTCTCGCTTGCACCGCCTCGCTCAATTTTGAGAGGCCTTCCGTGTCTTGTCGTTTTGTAGGTTGAGTTGAATGAGATGGAGAAGAGGCTCAAGACCGCCAATGAGCACCTCCAAGCACGGGCCAGGCAGATAGAGGCGTTGCGGATGCAACAGAAGCGCTTGCAGGACCAGGTCCGGGTCCTCGAGGCTCAGGTGGATGCTCTGTCGAGAGCGAGGGCTGATGGCGCTTCTTCTTCTTCCGCCCCTCCTTCTTCCATGGTTTCTGAGCGAGAGCTCGAGCTGACGAGGGAGCTAGATGCGGCCCGGAGCGAGTTGACGGCTACACGGATGGAGCTGGGCCAGGCGAGGGGTAGGGCTTCTAGAGCTGAGGAGGAGACGGACCGGCTGAGGTCCATGATGGCTTTGAGAGAGGAGGGGTTCATCACCCTAGGCCGTGAGAGGGACTCCCTCCAGATGAGGGTGTCGGAGTTGGAGGCTTCGGCGGGTGTTCCTGGAGGTTTGATGGGGGACTTGGTTCGTTCTCTCCAGGCGGCCGGGGATAGGGATCGGGAGGCGCTCAGGGCATCAGAGGCGAGGGCACGAGATTTGGAGGAGAGGTTGAGGGCTGCCGAGGATCGGGCCAGGGGGACAGAGAGTCGCCTCCGACAGAGATTGGAGAGGAGGGACAGAGATATGCAGCAGGTCCATCTCTGGGAGGCGACTATGAGGGGGAAATTGGTTGGAGGGGGCTCCATGACCGAGGCGGACCTTGACCTTCTTCCGCTTGAGCCTGACCATTCTCTCTCGGCTTCCTTGGCCACTGGGGCCACCTTCAGCCGTGCTTCTCGTCCTTCGGCGTCTCGGAGCCGTAGGATATATGCGAGGGCCGCGTCTTCGGTTCGAGAGACTCCTGCCGCTCATGATGCTCCACAGGTTCAGTCCTCTCCTCAGCCACCGCTCCCTTCTCAGCCAAGCCAGGATGTTCCTCCTACTTAGCCTCCTGCGGATGACGATACGCCGAGGTATAGCTTCTTTGCGTCTTGGTTTTAGGTAGAAGAATAGTATATATGCAAGGATTTCATGCTTTTCTTCTTTTCCTCTTGACTCAGGTGATTATTTCGGTGAAGTATAGCTCAAGACTGTGGAGCTTGGAGCGTTTTGAAGGAAAATATTCTCTTTTATGTACTCTCTTAGGTTTAGAAAAACAATCTATGTTTATGATTTTGGTGGGACAATTTAATTTCTCGTTTTGTATGCATGGTTTAGAGTAGTTTAGCATGGATTTTTATGGATACGTATGTGCGTGTAGGTGAATCTTGGCTTTTATAGGCTTGATTCATGGATGGACATGTGATTTTGAGACAGGGTTATTTTTCGAAGTGTATACGCATTGGTTTTATGAACGTATATGTGTATGAAATGTGTGTATGCAATTTTGGAAAGAAATGTTCTTGATAGGTATTGGAGATACGAAGACTTGATAAAAAATGGGGCTGACAGCAGGTTTCAGGGTAGCAGGCAGGGGGCGGCTAGTTGTGTTTAGCCGCCCTCTGCCTGGGGCATACTTTCCTGAAACAAAGGGCAGGGGCGGCTAGTGTAAACTAGCCGCCCAGTGAGGGGCGGCTAGTCGGGTTTAGCCGCCCCCTGTCTGGGACAATTCTTCTGGTTTTGCTTCTTGTCTGCTGTTGCTGAGAGCCTTTGTGACTGTTTCAACCTCCGAGACCTATAAAAACATTTTTTTCATGGACCAAATATTAAATCTGTCCAGATTGTGCCCCTGCACTGACTTTCGAGCTCTTTCTTGCTTGAATCGTCAAGGGCTACAATTCATCTTAAGGTGAAATGGAGAGATAATGCGAGAAAGTAAAGTGCGGGAGACCATGCTTTAGTATGCAAGGAAGGGATTCTAAGTGCGTGAGTGAAGAAAACTTTTAAGTATGTGTGAAAGTGGGATAATTTCTTCGCAAGCATGTGCGGAAGGGCATGAAATGAGTGGGGACAATTTTAATATTTAGGTACGGGGGTTTAACTTTAATATTCCAAGAAAATCGGATGCCTAGGTGCTTTGGAAAAGGAAAATGCGAACTTATACGTAAGTATGGTGACATCAGTGGGCATTTTAATTCTTCAATGATTTCTTACGTGAGAGGGCAATGTTCTCGATTTTCTGAAGTAAAAGATATCAAGTCCCCGTGGAGGAGCCCTTGTGGTCACCTATGTCCAAACCAGGGTTGTATTTGAAAGGTATAAGCCTTAGGTGTCGGTTTTCCTAGGTTCATGGTTCTCAAATGTTTGATAGTATTATTCTAAACATGTTGAAAAATCCATGAGTGTACCAAGAGTCAAGTTAAATAAGCTTCCTTTGGATAGACAAGTTTCTAAGTGAACTCATGTGAGTGTGTGTAGTTGTAAATCTAGAAATGATCTACCTTTGGTCGAAATTTCACCTTTCCCGGTAGACATAGTTCAATTTTGAATCCCATTGCAAAAATAAAAAGGGGGGGGAATGGGGTAAGAGTAATATCTTCCTTTCAGACAATATTTTAGAATTGTCCCAGTCTAGCATATGTTCTACTTTCTAGGTCCCTCTGGCTTTCTTCTTTTTACCACTTCTTTATTTTGGGTGGAAAGTACAGTCCGTTGTTTGGATCTGTACTGGTATAGCCGTTGTCTAGCGTATACCGTGCGTAAATGCGTGAAAGCCTGCTACAATAGAGAGTTTAACCCATTCACTTGGGTGTTATTTTTCTTTTGTTGGCCTCTCATTGCCTGATTTTTTTTGTTTGAGGGGGGGCTCTTCTGTTTTTCACCCCGATTCTTTTCGTGCTTCCCCTCTAGAAGTGTTTGTATAGTGCCAGAGCCAGTTTTGGGACATATGCCAGGTCTAGGTAACTCCTCATTTTGACCTAGGGTTAATACGAGTGGGGCGGAAATAAGGGAGGTTTTGCTTTGGGGGTTTTAAATTGTCCCAGTCTACGGGGTAGGCAATTTCTCTTCTATCAGGTAAATCGATCGTCCAGTTATACGTGTGTGAATGAAGTGGCATGATTTGGCGGAAATGTGTTCAAATAGATACGAGTTTATCTTTGAGAGTCTTATAATTCTATCATTAAGTACTAAACGCTGGAAATTGCAGGAAGAAAGAATAATAATTCTCAAGTATTGAAAGCTATTCATGCATGGAATTTCTTTAGATAAAGTGCATTCCACGAACCTGAAACCTCGACTCCTTCGGCATCTACCAAGCGATAGGCATTCCCGGAATAGGCATGGGTGATCACATAGGGTCCCTCCCATGTGGGTTGCAACTTCCCTCTTGGGTGAGGCTGTCTTGATGGCATGATTTGCTTAAGTACTAGTTCCCCGATTTCAAATTTTCTTTTAATTACTTTCTTTTCAAATGCCCTTGCCACCCTTCTGTGGTAGGCCTGGGCATGGTCTGCCGCTCTTAATCTTTTCTCGTCCAATAGTTCGAGGAGTAGAAGGAGTGCCTCCCTCCTTTCCTCAATTTGGAGATCTTCTTCTAGTACTATTCTTAAGGATGGGACGAGGATTTCGTAAGGTACTACTGCTTCGGCCCCAAACGTGAGTGAATAGGGGGTTTGACCAGTGGGTGTCCTAATGGAGGTTCGGTATCCCCAGAGGGCGTCTACCAATTTATCAGGCCAATCGGTATCCTTATGGGTTTCTACTGTTTTCTTTATAATTTTGAGCAAGGTTTTATTGGTGGCCTCTACTTGTCCGTTCCCCTGTGGATAATATGGCGTGGAATGATGAAGTTCTATATGATGTTTATCGCATAGGTCTTGGAATTCTTGGGAGATGAACTGGGGACCATTGTCAGTTATAATCGCTTTGGGGGTGCCGAACCGCGCAAGGATGTGAGTGCGGACAAAACGAGCCAGGGTAGAGTTTTTAATTACTACATAGGACTCGGCTTCAGCCCATTTGGTAAAGTATTCCGTAGCGGTGAGGATGAAGGTTTTCTGGGTGGTGTTTTCTATAGTGTCCCGGAATGGTCCTATCACATCTAATGCCCACATAGAGAAGGGCCATGGTGAAGTCATGGGATGTAAAGAGGATGCTGGCGCGTGTATTTTGTTGGCATGAGTTTGACATTGGATACAACCCTTAACGTACTTGTTGCAGTCCCCCTCAAGCATGGGCCAATAGTAACCCATTCTTAGTACCTTTTTTGCTAGCATCTGGGCGTTGACGTGTCCTCCGCATACTCCAGAGTGAGCTTCTTCTACAATGGTATATGCTTCTTCGTCGTCCAAGCACCTGAGTAGTTCCCCATTGAAGGAGGCTCGGAAGAGTATCCCCCCTCGGAGGCAGTATTTGACCGCCACCCTTTTGAGTATTTTCTGGTCGTTGCTAGTAGCGTAGCTTGGGAATGAACCATTTTCAAGGTAATTTTTGATGTCAAAGTACCAGGGATTTTCGTCGTCGATATCTCCTAATTCAAGGGCTAGGATTTCCGTGGTACTAGCATCTTTGTTGGTTTGGTTCTTTTTAAGGAGATCTCGAGTTTTATAGTCACAGAATTCGGTGGCAGGTGCTTCTATTCTCTGGATAGTGACTGTTTCAGATGTCCTAGATAAGGGGAAGATGAGTGATGAGGCTAGAGAGGCTAGAGAGTCTGCAAGAATATTGCCGGTCCGGGGTATAAAAATGTGAGTAACCTCATGGAACTGTTTTAGCAGGGCTATGGCTAGTGCTCTGTATGGCTTTAGTTTTGGGTCTCTAGTTTGATATTTTTTAAGAGTTTGGCGGATCACTAAGAGGGAGTCCCCAATGATGTCTAAATTTTTGGCTCCTAGGGCTAGGGTTGCCTTCAAACCTGCTATCAGGGCCTCGTATTCGGCAATATTGTTGGTGGCTTTAAACGTAAGCTGAAACGCACGTGGGATAATGACGCCTTCGAGGAGATTAGTGCTATTCCTATTCCCTTTCCCTTTTGGTTGACCGTTCCGTCGAAGTATAGCGTCCACGTCTCTCTATTCTTTTCTTCAATAAGCGCAAATATTTCTTCGTCCGGGAAGTCAGTTTTTACTGGTTCGTAATCAAGGAGGGGTAGTTGAGCGAGGTGGTCAACAATAGCTTGCCCTTTGATGGATTTTTGAGTGGCGTACGTGACGTCAAACTCGTTTAACTGTATTTACCATCGGGCTAAGCGTCCGGTTAATACAGCTTTCTCGAACAGGAACCTTACTGGGTCCATTTTGGCAAAGTATTTGACTTTGTGGGCAAGAAAGTAATGTCGCAACTTTTGGGAAGCCCATACTAATGCTAGACAAGTTTTTTCTGTAGGAGGGTAGGCTTTTTCGTATTCAATCAGGGTTTTACTCAGGTAGTAAATGGCCTTTTCCTTTCTTCCCATGTCGTCGTGTTGTGCAAGTACTGCACCAATGGCTTCCTTAGTTGCAGCTATATAGAGGAGCAGGGGTCGTCCGGGCACTGGAGCCGAAAGGACCGGGGGATTAAGAAGGTACTTTTTTAAATTATCAAAGGCCTTTTGACATTCACTATCCCATTTAAACTTGACTCCCCCTTTTAACAGTTTGTAAAAGGGGCGACATCTTTCAGCGTGTTGCGAAATAAATCTCCTAATAAATTGCAACCTTCCTACGAGCCCCCTTAATTCTTTTAGGTTCTTAGGTGGGGGCATTTGGGCGATGGCTTTTGCCTTGGTTGGATCTATTTCTATCCCTCGCTTACTTACCATGAACCCTAAAAGTTTCTCAGAGGAGACTCCAAAGCGACATTTCTTTAGATTCATTTTAAGTGAATACTCCCTACACCTCTGTAGTACTTGCCTGAGTATGTCTGCGTGTCCTATTCGAGTCGTAGATTTAACTAAGATATCATCCACATATATTTCTACTAGTTTGTGCATCATATCATGAAATATTGAGGTCATAGCCCTTTGATATGTTGCACCTGCATTTTTGAGCCCGAAAGGCATCACTATGTAGCAGTAAGTTCCCCAGGGTGTGGTAAAGGAAGTCTTTTCTTGGTCTTTTTTTGCCAGCCGGATCTGGTTGTATCCAGAAAAGCCATCCATGAATGAGCATCTCATACCTTGCCGTGTTGTTGACAAGGAGGTCAATATGTGGGAGTGGAAAATCATCTTTTGGGCACGCTCGATTGAGGATCCTGAAGTCGATGCATATCCGGATCTTTCCATCCTTTTTGGACACTGGAACGATATTTGCTACCCACTTTGGGTATAAGACTACCCGGATAAATTTAGCCTGGTGGAGTTTGTCTACCTCATCTTTGATTTTTAATGCTACCTCGGAATGAAGGCGTCTCAGTTTTTGTTTTACCGGCTTTGTGTTTGGTTCAAAGATTAACTGGTGTTCGACTAACGAGGCATCGAGTCCAGGCATGTCCTTGTAAGACCATGCAAATACGTCTTTATACTCATGTAATATTTTAACCAGGCCCTCTCTCTCATCGTGATTTAGTCCTGCGCTAATTGAAATGATTTTGGGGTCAGCTTTTGTCCCTAGGTTTAGCTCCTCTATCTTCTCGTCTGCTTCTTCTGTCTTTTCATCGAACCTTTGAAGGCTCTGCTTGAATTCTTTAGACAGGTCCTCTTTTTCTTCATTGTCCTCATCACAGATTTCGAAGACCCCTAGACCATCGTCTAGGTTCTCTATGCCATCTAGGTCTGGTTCTTCTATAACTGCTATTGATTCAAATTTTTCTAAACCTAATATGGTCCTGCTATACCCTTCTAAACTGCTAATGATCTGGTCAGGAATTTGACTCCTAGTAGGTTTGACTGTTTTTGACGAGGCACTAGGGTTTGACTGTTTAGCTTGACTGGCTAGACGATGTAGTTTATTTAGGAGACCGGAGTCATCGCTAAAGGGGTGCCACGCCGGGTTAGTCATCCTTGTCGAACAGGGTTCCTAGTGTTTTGGTTTTCTTTTTTTTTTTTGATTTTTTTTTTGTTTTTTTTAACAGAAAAAGACACTTATTATTTACAACCTACTAGATTGGCGGAAGTGTTTCAACCGACTTTTCTCCAGCAGCTGGCGCTCCTTTGTTGCGATGCTTGAGCACTGCGAGAAAAGGAGGCTGGGTCAGCTGGAGTTTCATCGTCTGGCGGTGAGTGTGTGCGTAGGTGTTTATCAGGGTGTGGGAATAGCCATTCTAGGGAGCCAGAGAGATAGTCTGGCTCTCTTTCCTGGATAGGGTCCAGGGGGTTGGGGAATACGACATCTTTGGTGGGCTCTACGATTATTCTTCTTACGAAATGTTCGTACAACCTCCAATTGTATTTTTCCTTTAGTTTAGGGTGATGCTTGGATGAGCCGATGCCCCTTTTATCTAGCCATGCTGGGAGTTTGATGGGGTTTAAAATCCCATTTTGTTGTCCCAAGGTTCCCCAGGGAAGATAACCCATGGCCCCCATTACATGCCAGCCAGGGTTCTTAGGTCTAGGGTGGCTTGTCTCTGTGGTAACGGAGAGAGTGTTCCGGGGATTTAGCCAATTGGCTGGGAAATCTAAGATGTGGATGGTGGCTTCTATGGGTTTTGAGTTACCGGTTTTTACAGTGATGGTTTCATTATCGGCAAACCTTGATTTAGGTCCCTTGATCGCATCCCCTTGTATTTTGATTATCCGACCCCCCAAGGGGAATTTCAAACATTGGTGTAGGGGAGAGGAGACCCCTTTTATAGATGCTAGCCATTTGCGTCCTAGGATTATATTATAATCTGAATCCATTTCTAGGACGTAAGCTTTAGTGCTACTTTCTAGCGGCCCTACTTTTAATCGGAAGTCTTTAAAGCCTAGAACCGGACGAGCCGTTTTGTCATAGGCGAATATACGGGTGTCCGTTTCGAAGAGTGTAGTTATGCATCCGTCAATGTGCTCGAAGGTTTGTAGCGACATGAGGTTTACCCCTGCTCTGGTGTCAATTAGAACTTTATCCACCGAGTATCCTTCGAGGTTAATTGTTATGCACAGGGTGGAGGTGCTAACGGCCTCATCATGAACCTCTTCTTTAGGTCTAAAGGTTATGATGGGTCCTAGTCCTGCGGTGGCTAGAGCTATTGGCACGCCTAGAGTACAGATTTGTGGGTCGACTTGGATTCTCTCTAGGAATATTCTTAGAGCTTGCTGGTGGTGTTCTGAGGTTTCGATTAGCTCTAAAATGGAAATCTTTGCGGGGATTTTTCAGAGTTGGTCTAGGATGTCGATCTTATCTCCGGTGCGGGGCTCCTCAGTTTCTGTTTCAGGCAGGGGGTGTCTATAAGAGGGGACAACGTTGAAAATTCTGCCTGCTCTAGTAGTATGATAGTTTAGAGCGTCAATGGTGGTTCGGGGGTTTTGTTTTGATAGGTATAGGCCTTCGTTAACTGGTGAGGGGGATAATGGTTGGAGTTTTTTAGGGAGGGGAAGCTTTGTGTGTCTGGGGAGAATGGGGGAGGGGACTGGTAGGATGGGGGAAGAGGCTGGTAAGATTAAGCCATCCGGGATGATTCTGGGTGATTCTTCATGGTCAGCGGCTTTTATGGTGTAGACTCTTTCATGGCTTAGGCTCTCTGGTTCTTCCAAGGAAGCCCTCGTGGCTGGCCTTGGGTCTTGAGTTGTGGCTTTTACAGGGCTGGGGGTTTTTGGGGCTGGCTTGACTTCTAGGGATTTTGTAACTAGGTTGTTTTTGAGTCCCCTGATGGTGGCCCAGTCTAAGCGCCTTTCTTCATCAAGGTTGTAGACAATGTCTCGAAACGAGGAGCATTGTTCGATGGTGTGGCCGTGATGTCGATGATACTGACAAAAATGGGTGGGGTCAGCATCGATAGGTGAAGGTCTAGCCATGGGTAAGGAAATGCCATTGACCTTCAATAAGGCTCTGAAGATGTTCCCTAGGGTTTCTGGAAGGGGAGGATAGCTATCTCTTCTGTTTGACCATTTTGGGCCATAGAAGGAGGAAGGTGCAGCCTTATCACGGGGGCTACGCGCGGGTTCTCCAGGGGTTATGCCTTGCGTTCTCGGGGGGATAGGATAGAAGAGTCCTGATTTCGGATTTAGGGGGCCTGGATTGGGGAATCATGGGTTGCGGGGTTTTGTTGTATTGGCACGGGGACGGGTACTGATCGAGTAGTGAAGTTTTGGTTGATTGGCCGAGGCGGCGCATACCTAGATGAACCGGACGTGTACTGTCTCGGAGCCGTTTCTCGATCAGGAACTCGTGCTCCGGTTGGGTAGACTACCGATACTTGTGTAATAATCCCCTCTACCGTGGGGGTTTGTGCCTTACGAGGCGGTTGTCCAACCCTATGGCTGATAGGTGGGGACTGGGTTTGGACTACTGGGGCTGCACAACGGGAAATCCTGTTGTGGTGGTCAATTAGAAGTTGATACGTAGTACAGTCTCCGTACGAAAGGCTCGTACGAAGCTCTGGACTTAGGCTCTGTAACATCATGTCAATCTCTTGACATTCTGTGAGTTGCAGGCCGATTCGGTGGACAAGCGTGCGCCACCGAGACACGTATTGTTCGAATTCCTCCCTAGGCCTCATTCTCTCTACGGTTAAATCTGAAATAGAGGGCGTTATGATCCTCTGGTAACCGTAGCGGCCCAAGAACTTCTCGCTTACAGCTGAGAAATTCGACAAGTGATCTACAGGGAGGGTGGAGAACCATTGTAGTGCTTCTCCTTCCAATGTATCTGGAAGAGGAAGACTAGCAGAGGTTGATTATCTAGAAACGGGCGTGCGTCTAGATAAAAGGCAGTTAAATGAATGTCTGGGTCTCCACCACCGTTATACCGGCAGAATTTGGGGATTTTGAATCCCTCCGGTAGGTGAACTGACATGATTTGTCTCAGGTTATGTAGAGACATGTGTTTGGGGGCTGAGGGACCAGTCTCGGAGAGGATTCTCCGGATGGTTTCGTCCAGTGTTTCTCCCCTGGGAGGGCTGCCTAGCGGTCCTGGGTTTGGGGTGACCTGATAAGGGCCTGGGGTGAAAACGGCTGGGAATATTGGATTCGCGGGGGAAAGGGGGGTGAACGAAAAAAGGCTCGGATTGACCGAGTGACTGGGTGTGAACGAGGTTTTGGGAACGGCCTTAGGGGTTTCGACAGGGGCCTCCTGTCTTAGGGTTTTGACCTGACGGTAGTCGGCGAGGTCATGAAACATGTCCTCTACGGATTGGTATCCTAGACTGGCCATCTTTTCCTCTAGATGGGTCAGGAATTGCGTGGCCTGACCCTCTTGGTGGATTCTTTCCTCTAGTATCTCCTCCTCTATGCGGGATTCCATGATGCGTGTGAAATGATTTAAGGGAACGAATGCAGATATAAAGCAGTAAATAAAGCGGTAAAAGATTGCGCAGCGGTGTGCGGCTTACAAAGCAGTAAATGATGCAGTGATGCGAAGTAGAGGAGGATCTGATTCGAGGGGTGGGAAACTCTAACCTTCCTAGAGGGTTGATAGCATTCTAGTCAAGCTTGTAAAAGGGGGCAGAAGAGGATTACCTTTTGTTGTTTTTCACGAGGGAGGTCCCACCGTGATCGCCAGATTTGTCGGTATCGTCGGGAAGGATCCGATGTGGCGTGTTGGTGCTGTCGGAAAGGATCCCGGCAGTGCGCGGTGTGCGCGTGCATGTGTGGGGGTTCTTCAGGGATTCGGATCGGATGCGTGCCCTGGCGGGCTCAGTCGGATCGTCTTCTCGGAAGGGTGAGGTGTCGTTCCTGGTTGAGGCACCCGACAGCGGCTCAAGAGGATTCCAGGGTTTGTGTGATCGCCACCTGCTTTTTCTAAAAGCAGGAAAAGGTTGGGTTGGATTTGATCGCCTACGTGGGGAGTTTGTGGGGTCTCCGCTCTGAGACACGGATATACCGTACACAAAGGTGAAAAACAGATAATCCTATTCTGCTTCCGGGGCTTGACTAAAGGAGTCTTGGGACATAGGGGTGCAAATGGGGTGTGTGTAGGGGGCGGCTAGTGGGATCAAGCCGTCTGGTGAGGGGCGGCTACTAGGGTTTAGCCGTCCAGGACCTGGTCTGGTTTGGGCAGAACTTCGGTAGGAAATGGGTTTGGTTTTTGGACAGAGGCTAAGCTAGGTTTAGCCCGGGTTTCTGGAGGGTGGAATGAGAGGGTATTTTATGTGGGGGAATAGGTATTTCTCTCACAAAAGGGGCTCTCTCTCTCTCTCTCTTGGGATTTCTAGTGGGGAATGTGAATTGTGGGTTGTGTTTGTGGGTTGTTGATTGGTTTGTTGATGTTGTGGATGTTGTATTTGGGCTTGGGACCCCGTCTATTTATAGTAAAAGAGAGGCAGGGGAATATCCAGGGGGTAATGGAGTGGGTTGGCTTCGATTAAACTCCTCATTAATTCTCTGGTCCTTCTGTCAGGACCAGGTGAAGGGCGGCTAGTGCTAACTAGCCGCCCAGGATGGGGCCCCTATCATAACCTGTCAAACGTCTCATCTCTGACAGGCGGTGGCTTGGGTCGGTTACTTGGGTTGATCCGGCCGAGTTAAGGCGGCTAAAGGTCATCACCCGCCGCAATGATCAGCATTTAATACTGCTTTATGTCCCATCCAGGGGACTGGTCCAAAGTCGGCCAGGGGGGGCGACTAGTGCTAACTAGTCGTCTGGTATGGGGCGGCTAGTTAGGTCTAGCCGCCCCTTGCCAGGGACTCATGGTTTTTGGGTTTTAGGGTTTTTCTTAGGTGGGGTTCTGGTTTGGGGTAGGGTTTAGGGTTTAGGTTTAGGTCAGGGCTAGGGTTAGGGTTTAGGGCTAGGGTTAGGGTTTTCGGTTTAGGTTAGGGCTAGGGTTAGGGTTTTCCGGTTTAGGTCAGGGCTAGGGTTAGGGTTTAGGGCTAGGGTTTCCGGTTTCCTGAACTTCGGTTTTCTACTTGATGTCCAACTGTGGGATATTTTCGGATGTTACTTGAAGTATTTCTGTCTCTCTGGACGGTCAAAATTGGGGTATCTACAGCCCCCCCACAAATCCTTCACCTAGGCCTAGCCGGGCCCAGCCCGCTACACTTAGCACCTAGCCACCGTTTCAATTAATCCATAGTTGATTAATAAGCTATTAAATTAATTTATATATAATATTTCTATTAATTAATTTTTTATGTTATCCTATTATGCTAATGTTATAAATTTTATTTTAATGTTACTTTATTATAATTTTTTAGTATAAAATTATTATATTTATAATATATATGTGTGTGTATATTATGTTTGTTATTCTAAAAAGTGATTGACTAATTCCCATCCATTAAGCTCTTACTGTTCCTCAACAACTGACTAGCGTCTTTAATTGATGGGGACGGATATTCCCACCACCTAGTTTTTGTTAAACACCACCCTGCATTTACAATTTTTCCATCCATGCATAATCTCCCAAAATGCATTAAGGGCATCGCCCTCCATCCCTCCCTTTCTCACCACCCTAAGTAATTGATCCGGTCAATCCCACCACCCATAGGTTCTAGAATGAGTTAAACACATGGACTGTCTACATAATTATATTTTCTAGACAATATCCTTTTCGATGGGAACAAAAAATAAATCTGTAGGTTCTCGAATGAGTTAGACAAATGAGGTGTCTATATACTTATATTTCCTGGACAATGTACCTGTCGATGGAAACAGAAAGAAACCTGTAGGTTCTGGAATGAGATAGACACATGAGGTGGCTACATAATTATATTTCCTAAACAATGTCTCTATCTCTAGAAACAGAAAAAAAAAGATTCTGGAATGAATTAGACACATGGGGGGTTTACATAATTATCGTTCCTAGACAATGTCCCTGTCGATGGGAAAAAAAACATGTAGCTTCTGGAATGGTTATACACATGGGTAAACCTGTCAATCGAACGGATGCGGATCAGATAGGCCCATATCCATATCCATATCCAAACTGGATATCTGACGGACATTATAAAACACATATCCGTATCCGATCCGAAAATCCGAATACGGATTCAGATAATATTCAACATATCCGAACCGGATTAAAATTCAAAAAATTTATGAAATTATAAGTCCTAACATGGTTAAAAATGTATAAACCAAATATATAAAAACATAAATCCTAAATAGTTAAACAAGTATCTAACAAAGACATAAAAACATAAATTAAGTATCCAACAAAGACATAGAAACATAAATGATAACATAGTTAAACAAGACAATAAGTATCCAATAGTGACATAAAAACATAAAAAATAATATAATTAAACATCCAACAAATATATGCTCCTTTAACCGGAGGAGTCGAGGAGGAGCCGTAACCGAGGAGCAGCAGAGGAGGATCTGAGGAGGAGCCGCAACAGAGGAGGAGGAGCCGCAGGGATGAGGAGCCACAACTGGCAGGGGTGAGGAGCCGATGAGGAGATGCGAAGGAGGATCCGCGATTAGCCGCGGTCAACCACGATCGGCGACTTGTAGATGTAGAGAGGAAGAATGGGTTTTTGGTGATTTATTTTATTTTTCTTATTTTTGGTGGATGAGAAGAACTATGATTTGAATGGGTTCTGGTGATTTTTTTTGTATTTGGTGGATGAGAATGGTAGAACAGTAGGAGATGAATGAAAGTGAAAGTGTGAAACGGCGCCAACGAGGGTGAGTTGGGATAAGTTTTAATTGGTTTATGTTTTGCCCTAAAAAAATTGGTGAATGGTGAGCCATTGGATCTTGATCAAAGGGTTAAAACTAATCTTAATATATATAAATAAAATAATAGTTCGGATACGGATATTTTTTGGATCGGATACAGGTTATATCCGATCTGAGCTGAAAATTTTCAAATACGGATTATTTGGTTCGGATACGGATACGGATTTTCGAATATCGGATATTTTCTGCATTTTCAGATACGGATTCGGATCGGATACAAATATTTTTTCGGATAATTGACAGGCTTACACATGAGATGTCTACATAATTATATTTCCTAGACAATGTCATTGTCGATGGAATATAAAAGAAACATGTAGGTTCTGGAATGAATTGTAGTTGTGTGTTTGCCTACATGCACAAGTGTCAATTATTGTAGTAATTAGAGGCGGTTACTGTCGAATACATAAATGTATGAAGCTCAGGTCTCTTCACATGATCCACTGATAAACAATGTCTCGGTCGATGGAAACAAAGGAAGCCATTTCACACTCAAGAGTCTTCACATAAAGAAAGCCTAATTAAGACATTCAAATTCATCCAACACACAACCAAACCATATAATCATATTCAAATTTACCTCCAAAACAATGCCAAATCAAAATAAATTAACCAAATTCTAAATTTGTAATTTAACAAAACTTAAGATATATACAACTCAAATGTTCAAATGTTACATTTACCTTCAAATTCACATATATCGAGATCAAACTAAACACATTTCATTTAGTTGTTCATGTTCAATAAACATTTTACAAAAACAAACACCACCCAAAACACTTCATAGATGATCGACAATACACAAAAGCCACCGAAACACAATTTCTAACATGGACCATCTAATTCATGCATGTCGATCGTGCCTTTGTTTTGTCATTATGTTGCATGAAGACTATGTCGGGAAGTGGTGTCCTGTCTTCTAAATAATGTATCACGTATCGTGGCAATCTATGCACAACCTCCATAGTTGTCCCCTGTTCAATGATTGGGTAAAGGTGGTGAGCGACATTCGTGGTATGCTACACAATAAACAAGTATCATATCACAATTAGATACCTTCTACATCACATACATACATAATGTGTTGAAACCTAAACAGATTCATTCAAACATCTGTTTCAATGCATATAATTCAAGTTCAAACCACATGACTCACTTAATTCAACGAGTCACTAAAATGCATTCACAACCCTACTTTCAATCCTAAATTATTCAAATTCATCCAACACACTTTATTTCTCTAAAAAAACATAGCTTTCTCTAGATAATCTTTACTAGATTGATTGGAGTATAAATAAATTAGAATTATATTATTGTTTAAATGTAATTATCAACAATATGTATTGAATCATTGTATAATTTCATATAACTGTCTGTATACTATTTCATCTCATGAGTATGTTCAACATGCCAACAATAATCTTCTAAGGAGAATTCTTTTTCTCTCCCAACATACAAAGTAATGAAAATTAAACTAAAATTCATTCACAACCCTAAAATTTATTGAAATTCAACTAACCCACTTCATTCTGAAAAAAATAAAAATAAAAATAGAGCCTAGCTTTCTATATAAAAAATCCTAGCTTTCTCTATCAAAGCCCTAACTTTTCCTATCAAAGCTGTAATTTACCTCCAAGATGAACAATAATACTCATTTGATTACCATTAATAATTGATTAAAAAATATGTTTAAAAAATAGATATTTTAACCTCTTTCAAGAGAGAGGAGTTTACGACATTAAGAGTGGCCCGAGGAGGACCTCACGAGGGTGGGGGAGATGACTTCATGAGAGCTTGTTGTTGGCATCCTCATGGCGGGAGTGAACAGAAGGGGTGAATGAGAGAAGTGACAAAGAGAAGAGAGAGAAAGGTGTTACAATGTGTGAAGGGTGGTGAGATTGGTGTATCTAGGAAGGGATTTTTATAAAATGGTGGGCTTGGTTTTTTTTTAAAAAGGGAGGTGGTGAATTTATAAAGGTGGTGCCCCTAATAAAATGGGTGGTGGGTGTATCCCAGCTTCTTCCGAACCGAGTTGACTCAACCAGGTTTTGTTCCGAACGAATCAGTAAAAACCAGTCAACTCAGAAAACCAATCCACAAGACAACAAAAAAAGAAAGAAAAGCATATGCCCTCGGCATCCCCCAAACAAACGCCTCTCCATTTTTACACCTACTCCCCCCCCCCCCCCCCCCCCTATCCCTCCTACACACCCGCCTCGATAATCTCACGCTCCGCCTCTTATTCTCACGCCTGAGAGCAAAGGATGGTCGGCGGCAGGGACGGGGAGGGGAGGGAGGGCGACTGGGACTGCATGAGTTGCCGGAACAGGAACTACGCCTTCCGGTCGCTCTGTAACCGGTGCAAGCAGCCCCGAATCCTCGTCGACGCCAACACCCCCTCCGACTCCAAGTGGTTTCCCCGCATCGGCGATTGGATCTGCTCCGGTCTGTTCCCCTCTCCATTTGAATCTCGATTTGTTTTTTTTAGGGTTTTGTTTTCTCTGTTAGGGTTTCGAGTGATCTTCGTTGCGTTCAGGTGTATCTGGTGATGGAGAGGACTAACATTTGTGCTAGAAGGCGATCGTTTCATCTCTCTCTGTTTATGAATGTCGCATCTTAGTTTAGGAGATTTATCTTCCAAAACCATTGACCTGTTGGTTCAAATCGGACAATGATTCATGGCAACTGTTCTAATTGGCACTGCTTATTGATTTGTTGGTTCAAATCGAATATCCATTAACATTAATTTATTGTAATAGTGGTTAGTTTTTCTAATAAGGATCCCGTTTTGACCAATTGGTTATTGAATTGTCGGTTCAATAGGGGGTTAATTTTTTACTTGCTAGTTTAAATTGAATGTCCATTCTTGTTAATTATTCTGATAGGGGCTACTTATTGACTCGTTGGTTCAAATCGAATATCCATACGTGTTAATTGTTCTGATAGGTATACTTATTGACTTGTAACAAGAATAACTTGATAATGAAAAATGATCATCCGGGGAAGTTTTTGTTTTGAATATATGTACTTTTATAAATTTGAAGATTGTACAAGAAACATGTATAGCTGTTTTTGCTATTCTGGTTAGAGATAAAGAGTTTGATATGTTACCCAGTAGTCACTAGTCAGTTAATTTTGTGTAGTGTCCATGGAATCTATGATGTTTTTTTTATGGTTAATGCTTATTTACTTTCAAATTGAACACTCATAAAATTAGTGTAGTGTATGACTGGTGTGGGTTCATGTGTTTGTGTGTGTTTCACAATGGGCTACTTCGCGTGCGTATACTTGGCTGCATCCTTGGTTGCGTTTGTGTGGACAATGGATCAAATAGGTTGCAGTAACAACAATTATGCATCAAGAGAAAAGTGCAAAAAGTGTGGACAATCAAAGGAGGAAGCAGAAATGCCGACAATTGCGGTGCCTGGGGCGTCCCTCTCAACTTATGCAAATTATTATGCCAGGGCACAGGGAATGCTGGGACTGCAAATGAATCTCGGGATATCAGGGAATTCTGCTCTTCAACAGTCGCTTCATCTGGGTTCTAATTGGCCATTTGGACCAGACAGGTACAGATTTCAGTCAGCTTCTGCTTGGGCTTTCGGTGGCAATACCATTGGTGGGTTCCCATTTGTAAGCGATGCGAACAATCTTGGACCAATTCCAAAAGGTTGGCGCAATGGTGATTGGATTTGCAATTGTGGCTTCCATAATTACTCTTCTCGTGCACAGGTTAGTGCCCTTCAATGGTCATGTCATTGTTACCTTTTGGGATTTTATTTATTTGGTAGTCATATTGTTCCATTGAATTATATTGTTGATATCTATATATTTGGTTTAAATGGATTGTATACTTGGAAGACTGACGTATCTTCTTTTCATTACAGTGCAAAAAGTGTAATGCGCCCTTACCATCCAATGCACCATCTTCTACAACAGGTTCTGCTGTCTCAGACATGTTTCCAAGTAATTTCATTACTCATGTATTTCTGTCTTTCATTCCTTGCTCAATGGATATTAGTATTGCATGTCATTGTGTGAGAGCTCATTGCTTTGAATTTACGCATTGTCACTCATCCTTATATACATTTGGCACGTTGTGCTTTGAAATCACCTCCTTATATACTTATTTCAAATTGAATGCCACATTTTTGTGCAAAATCACTTTTTCCTTGTTAACTAGTTGTTTTGAGCTCCTAGTGGTAGAGCACATGAGAGGTAACATGAAGCATCCAGAACTCTCTAGCTAATTTCAGATTAATTGAATGTAACTGACTATATAAAGTTGAGATGTAGCCGCTGACATATGAAATTCAGTTGTACTCCGCTCTTTCTCCAAGATTGCCTTTTAAAAAATTTGTGTTGAAGAGGGAACAATACATATTTTATCATCCAGATCCTTTTTTCCCTTCTGATATATTTAAATGAGTTTATCGTTTTTTTTATTGTATTTGCTTAAAAGCTGTCAACAGTACTTTGTTTATGTAGTCTTGTTATTGCAGATATATTCACATTTTGGGGTCCATAATCGTCCCCTTAATAGGGAATCTATAAATTTAACTTTCTGGACTCAAATAGTGAGTAGTTCTAGTAATTAATCTGGTGTGCTGCAGTGTATGTCAGTCTATAGATGGCCAAGTTGCTTCGGTGACAATGTGGATTGGAGATGTGGGGGAATACTCACTAGAAACATGGGCGTATGCGCTAAAGGATGAAAAGTGTGAAGTACTGTTGGAAATATGGAGATACTGTGGAAGGAGAGATGAGAGATGATGGGGAGGGTTTGATAGTTAAGGGAGACGGCTGCACATCTGAAGTTGGGGTGGAGAAGGGAGGTAAAGATTCAGAGCTGGGCTGTGTCAAGGTCAAGGGGATTGCAGATTGTAACAAGGAAGCTATGGTGGTTGTGTGCCAGCAGTTTCTTTCTCTTCGTGGAAAGTAGAAATTTCATGTTAAACTGCTCTGTCTATGTTTTCCTTCTATTGCATTTGTCTGAGAAAATGCTTTTACAAGTTTTCATCTATCAGCTGCTTTTTTCTATACATAGTGGTGAACATTTGAGTGTAATTTTAATGCACTGCTCTTTGTGTTGGTTGGATTTATACTAAGCTGTTTGTTATAAAGGGACAGAGGCACTAGTTTTCGAGATGCAGAATCATCCACACATTCCAAGATGCCATAACAATGGGAGAAGATGTTGATGATTCAGGAACTATTATGAATCCATGAATGGTGGAATTGCTTGACAGGCAATGCATTGTAAACATAGGAGTATGGAAATTTTTATGGGTGAGAAAGCTTTAGCAATGAGATTGTAACTGCACTGAATTGATGTCAGAACAAGGCTTGTTCTATAAAGTCATCCAGAAATTTGATTTACGCCCAAAGTGATAGGGAAAGGGGAGGCTTGAGTTTGTTAAACATAGTAGTTTAGTCGATTTATCAGATTAATTGAGGTTGCCAGAAATCTCGACTTTGCCTATATCTGTCATTTTGATGTGGTGGTGTTTTTCCAGTACCATTTGCTAAAAAACGAGGGAATTTATACGTAAATTGCTCAACTTGTTTTGTACGATTGATAATCTGGTTGTGGTGCATCTTGTCTTGGGCTAGGTAACAAGAATTGACCCGATACCTTGCCATTAATCCTAGCTGTCATGTGGATGCTAGATCTGATGCCAGGGTTGCAGGTTTGGGCTTGGGCTAATCCTTTTTGGATGGGTGCTGGTTGGGTCCATATCCTCTTCAGTCCTTTTATTGATTCAGGTATCAGTGGATGTCGTAGGAAGATTTGGGAAGTAGTTAACACATCCCACGTTTTCCACATCTGATGTTACGTCAAGAAATGCATTCGAAGTTTGAACTTTAAAGGAGATACGGAACCTTGTTAAGTCTACCCATCTCTAAACTTGTTCATTTGGATTTCACAAATTACATAAGGAATTAATAGAATTATGGGGGCCTTGTAGACCTGTTTCCTGTTTGTTAATCCAAGTTGGCATGTGGATGTCGGGCCTGATCAAATAGTTACAAATTTGGGCTTGGGTTGATCCCTTGGTTGGCTTATGGTTGGGTCCAAGAAAACCCCCCATCATTTTTATTGATTTTACTCAGTAAACATGGTAGCAAGACTAATTTGGGAAGAGGTCCATGAAAATTCTGTGTTCTCCACATTTGGAGTTGCTTATGTTGGAGAAATACACTAGATTATTTTGATGAAGTTGTAACTTCTGGAGCTTTCATCCTGATTTAATATAAGCAGGACAGCTAGTGAGCTCCCCCTCTGTCGAGAAAGAAGGAAGATGTGAAGGTGGCAAAATCTCAAACATATAATTATGATAGAAGTTAGTGAATGGAACTATTTGTTGTCAGAATTTTTATTACCTTTTTATTTGTTTTAAGATCAGTTAGAACAGATAAGAAGCATAGATTTGGGAAGAAGAGAGAAAAGAAGAAGAGAGAGAAGGGGGACAGGGAAGTCGGTAAATTCTTTTTCTCTTTTATAAAAACTAAACTCACTTACCAAATAAAAGATATCTGGCATGATTATACATCACAATTAAATAAACCCCAAAACTTAATAAGGACAACAAAATCCCTTAATCAAATATGGAAATCCTGAATTCTCCCTAAAAAGTAAATAAAAGTACAAAACCTTACGCCCCCGTTTGGCTAGCGACATAAACTATTCTGAGATAGATAACTATTCTTGAATCATTATTTGTTTGGTTGTATTTTTAGTTATTCTCATTGGGAAATGTAATAATAAAGTTTATGTTGTTTGGTTGATAATGAATAAGTTGTAGATAAAAAATGAATAAGATTTGAATAAAAATTTATAAAATGTAAAAATTTGATTTGATATGTGGGTCCCCTCATGTAATAGAGGTGATGAGGTGTGGGTCCTTTTATGCCAGTAGAATAGATTGGGTGTAATAATATAATTCCAGAGGGAACTTGGAATACCAATACTTGCTTATTCTCACCTATTCTTGCATATTTATACTTCTATTCCTTGCAAACAAACAATTTTTTGGTCTTATTCCTCTCTATTCCTTCCCTATTTTCCCATCCAAACAGGGGCTAATGGCGCCTTATTCTATGTCCGACGGATGTGATTACACCTTATATGTGTGGAGTTCATGATGATCCAGAACATGCTTCTCATTCATCATCATTTTCTCTTGATAAAAACCTGTCTTTGGGTTTCCGTTCAATCAGGTTGATTCAATAGGCATGGCAGTGACAACAGATCTTGATGTGCATGATAGTGGTGATGGTGAATCTCAATGGAGCAGGATCTTATCTTTATGGGTGTGATGTTACTGGTGGCAGATCTCAATGGGAGAGGGATTGATGATGTGGTGGGATCTTAGAAAGGATGGATTCAAAGGTTTTCTTTTCCCCTTTGAACTCAGGTAGCAAAGATGGCTATGGAGGGAAAGAGGAGATCAGAGGAAGAAGATAGGTCAGAGAACAGAGAAGTTGAGTAGGAGGAAGAAAGATGAAGAGGGTGAGATTGAGAGAAGAAAATTAGGATTTTGACACCGATATCAAAATGATGCAGGATGAGGTTAGAGTAGAAGAGATGAGAAGAATTCATCAGGGAAGGGGAGAGAGAGTGATAGATGATGAAGAAGAAGAAATAGAAATAATATTTTTAATTCATCATCAAAGAAAACTTTTTGGCCCTGGCTAGATTTAAATAGTAAACCTTAAACTTGAGAGAAGACAATAAAATCCCTAATCACATGCAGAAATCCCTGATGACCACCTAAGAAACTAAATAAAACCCTATTGGCACCTTACCCGAGATCTGACTGCTGCCACTGTGCCATGTAAGTGCAAGATTCATGATGTTCCCAGTCATTTTTCATGTTCCTCACCAACATTTGTGTGTGTGTTTGTATGTGCATTCTTATGTACATGTACATGCATGCCACATGCAGTTCCTTGATTTAGCTGATTTTTTGGTGAGGAGCTGCTATGATATTATAATTTTGTTGTGATGTAACGCTTTACATATACCCCTGACTATTTGTTTCTGTAACTTTTTTTATATTAAGCTCTGGGAACAAAAAGGTTGGCATCAGAAGAATTTGTTGGTGAATGGGATAACAAGAGGCTTCACTCTGGAGATATAGATGGCCGGTTTCTGGTATGAACAATTTAGATTTCAGAGTACTGCTGTTGTTTTCTTCCCATATTCTCTTGACTATTTTTGTGCCCTTTGTTGAACAATTGTCATGCAGCATCCATACCATGGTCTGGGCCAAGATCAATCGCCTGGACGGTACTCCACATATCCCAGTGGGAGCTCTGCGGCAACCCCAACATTGGAAGCATACATGCAATCACAACAATCACCTGCGATGCCTGCAATATTGGGAAAAGGGTGATCATGCAACCCCCACTCTCAACCCACCCACTCATCCACCAACCAAAAATAAATAAATAAATAAAAAGATTAAGGGGAAAACATACCATAGATATCTTTGTTTTTTTTGACAAGAAATGGTAACCCTCTGATCATCATTTGCATTGTTTGACTCTACTGATATTATTCATTCACCACACTTTTATTGCAGGGCAAAAAAATGGCGTGATGGGGATTGGATGTGTACAAATTGCAACAATCACAATTATGCTTCTAGATCATATTGCAACAGGTTTGTTTCTCGTTTTCTAGCATTGTTTTTTTTTTTACTATTTGCAATTTATTTATTTATTTGGTTGGGGGGGGGGGGGGGTGTAAAGTAAGTGGTGGGACTTGAACCCAAGAGCTTGTGGTTGCCAATTCTGTTAACCGTTGAGCCATGGGTCCAAAACCCAACAAGTTTGTCCTAATATTGCATTTCAAGATTTTATGTCATGTAGGATGTAGACTTGCAAAGAAATGTCTTTTTTTTCATTGTTTGTGGGAATGGATTAATGACTGATTCATCAGTCCTCTCTCATGCTCACAACATGACTGCCTTGGAGCATCACATATATAAGAATTGGTGCTAGGGGTAATTAATAACAGACAGCAGTTTCTAATGGGTCCAAGTGGGTTCAACTTGGCTGTTGCATTTCTTCAGAGTGATCTAAGAATTTGTTATTAATTACATAATTTTCATGCAACTTTCAATAGGAATATCACTAAGCTAGGGTAAATAAATGGGGCACTGTATATGTGGGGTTTGAGTTTGTTAAGACTTGAAGGTTAGGGGTGTAGGGCCAACACCCTCAAAGTGGTAGTATCCTATTTAAACCCTAATTTCTCCACCTTCTCCTCCTTCGCTGTTCCCTCGTTCTTCGTTGAACCCATACAAGAATTCTCTAACAATCCTAATTCGAAATAATTTTTTTTTACCATTCCCAATCAAACACAAACATTCAACAATCACACTACAATTCCTCATTCTCCATTAAATTCTCCCTATCACTGTTATGTTCATTCTTTCTCCATTTCCCTTTGATAACACCTTTAAATATATATGTGTCGAAGGGAGTACCATTTTCTGGAAATCTGGTTGTTCAATTAATATAGATCCAAGTTGATGAGCCTTTATCAGATTTGAGGTGGTAAAAACATCCGTATTGGTGTATTTATAGGCAGAATTTTAGAGTTTCTTATGAAAACATGAACCTGGCCACTGTGAAGTCAATATATGCTGGGAATGTGATACAGACAAAGTAGCATTGGAAGACACACTAGCAGCAAGCCAAAAAAACAAGTTGGTATTTTTTTGGGTTGTGTTTCTTCCGCTATCTTTTTCTGAGTTGTTAAAAATGGTCAACACTGTAAAACATTGAGTTAGGCAACAACATTTGGTTTAGAGAAAGTTTGAATCAAGTTGAATAGCATTTGAATTCTTCTCCCTCTCCCCTTGACCTAGAAGGCATCTAGTCTACAACGTGAGAAAACACTTTTAAAATATGAGATATCCCCTCAAAGTAATTCATCAGCCAGAAAACCAAACTTGAAGCAAAGCTCTTCTGGTGCATTTGATTGTGGCTGAAATGTGTACACCCTCATTTGCAGGTGCAAAACTCAGAAAGAAGGTTCTTCTCAGCCTGTAAGCGTGTAGCAGAGAATGCTTAAAATCTCAAGATTGTTGTTTGTCGGTCATATTCTGCCTTAGCGTTTCCCCCCTTTTTGTGTCCTCATTGAATTATTGAATGTTATTTGATTTTGGGTTAAAATATCCTGGATTTTCTCTTCCTGGCCATGATTGGAGAGTGAGTGTTTCTTTTTTCAGATTTATATAGTTAAAGACAAATAACTGTACTGGTTTTGTCATTAAATTTGAGATGGGGTGGGCAGATTATTTTGTGTTGTTTTTTTCCAATTTATTTGCACTGAGATCTCCCATGCTACATCTATACAACGAACAATGTATTTTATACTGAATTCCCAGGCAACCATATGTATGGTGGTTGCGAGTGAGTTTGCATTTTTTTAAATTATTATTATGTTGAAGTGGATTTTTTTCAAAACAATCCAAAAATGGTTATCTGAAGAAATCTGGATTTGCAGGAATGCAACAAGTGATAAGTGGATGTTGCTTTGTATTATGAACTGTAATTTAACCTAAAGTGATATGATGCCTTGATCCTGTGATGAAATTTTTTATTAGTTAGGTGTTGCGGATTAATTTTAAGAGGATATGTCATCCTATGGGGGTAGCATATCTGTTGAAGTTAGGGATGGTGATGGGATAAATAGGAAACCCAACCTGATTCAGAGTTTGGTCCTCTAAATGTCGAATTCGAACCTCACCCGTCTCAATTTGATGAAGATATGGGACGGGCTTGAGAATTTAAGACAAAACTGTTCCATTCCGTTATACTCCGTTTAAATTATTTGTATTATCAAAATTAATAGTTAATATAAATAAAATTAACCCATGATAGATTATTATTATTATTATAATTGATAAAATATTTAAGCATGTATCAAGTAATATATATTAGATCATTATTTAGTTTATAATATAAAAAAAAATTGAGATTATTAATTTTGTTTCCTTCTATATGGAAATAATGGAATCGGATATTTTAAAAACCCGTTGAGATGGGTTTGAAACGCTAACCAAGCCCATGTCAACCCATCCTGTTGCCATCCCTTGTTTTTTTCTTTTTGGTTGTCACGTTTCCATCCTTGGTTGAATTCATAGTCTGCTTGGCTTTCATTAATCATTATAGGATTGTCATTAAATTGGAGAAGGGAAACATAGGGGAGGAGAAAGATTAGGCCTGTCAACGGGTCGGGTCTAGACCCGGACCCAATCCGACTCGGACCCAATTACACGTGTAATATACCCGACCCGATTTGGACCCAACCCGGCGGACCTGAACAAACAAACGGTCGGGTCCAGGTCCACCCCGCCTCGACCTGTTGGACCCGAGACCCGATTGTTTTATTAATATATGCTCATATATTATAAGACTATTAGTATTAGTTGATACATAATTTTATTTCTTACTTAACTTATGTTTGTATCCATAAGTTCATAAATCATAATCATAATCATAACATTTTTTCGTTGTGTTGATATTGCAACTTGCAAGAACTTGATTGTTTAATATGTAATAAACTTAGTAATGTATTGTTGTCGGTTTGTTTTGGACAATTAACTTATTAGCTTTTGAATTTGTATAATTAATTAGTTTGTTGCATAATTTATGTTTATTATTTTAGTTAATATGTTAGTGTTTATTGTTTTGAATGTTGTTTAGGTTAATATTGTTTTGAATGTTTGTATAATTAGTTATCTTTATTGTTTAGTTAATATGTTTTTTATGTTAGTGGTTATTGTTTTAGATATTATTTAATAATTATTTACTTCTTTTGAATTGTATAAGATTATGTTCAAACATAGTCTCATTAATAATAATGTTTTATTACAAAAATTTTCAAATAGAATGATAAAGCAAACAAATACATGGCTCTTCCTCTTTTTCTTTTTTTTTGCCAACCATCCGAGTTGGGTCGGACCCGGACCCGACCCGGACTCGACGGGTCCGGGTCCGGGTCCACATTTCCCCGGACCCGCCGGTCCTAGAATGGACCCGGACCTGTCGAGTAGGGCTGGTAAACGAACCAAGCCGCTCGGGCTCGACTCGGTTTGAGCTCGTTCAGGCTCGTTCGTTTAGATAAATGAGCGAGCTTGAACAAATTTTAAAGCTCGGTTAGGCTCGGGACCTGTATCGAGCTTCATTTTATGTTCAAATTCGACTCGTTTATGTTATTAAAACTTAGTTGAAGCTTGACTAAACTCATTTATAAAATCAGAATATTAAATTAATACAAAGTTATACTCGTTTAAGCTCATGAACTTGGCTCTTTTAGGCTAAAATTTTGTTTTCAATTCCTAAAAACCCTAAAATGAAGAAGAACGCTAGGCTCGTGAGCTCGGCTCGGCTCGTTTATAAACGAGTCGAGCTTGAACATGTCAAAGCTCGGCTCGTTCAGCTCATTTACCACCCCTACTGTCGAGTCTTGCCACGGGTCGGGTCCGGGTCCACCCCGACCCGTTGACAGGACTAAGAAATATGATTGTGGGAGAGTAATTTTGACGATTAAATTTTTTTTCAGGAAGATGAAAATTTGATTTTAAGAAAAATATTTTAAAGAATAATTTTCTTAAAACATCTTTTATAATTTAAAGATTAATTTTAAAAAAATATATGCATTCATTTATTCAAGTCTGAACTTTTTTTTTTTGTGAAATTTTATATTTTATAGTGCTATTACACAATTTTTTTCAGTCCTAATTCTAATCCAATATGCATTGATTGAAAATCACTAAAATATATACTCACATTAACACAAGGTATATACTTCAATAAAAAAAATTTATAAATACATCCATACAATTTATAGAATATATGTTTCATTTTTATAAATTGTTATTAGAAGTATATTATTTATAATCATATGTAATCTGAAATTGAGATTGCAAAATGGGCGGTAGCATTATCTGCGTTTTATTAAACATGTATATATCTAATACAAAATCTGAATATGTCCGGCTACAATGACTGAATATAACATTTTTGAATAAAAAAATTATGGCGAAGAGACATGCTACCTTTAGAAACACTAGCATGCATTTTTGCCTTTTAAAGTTACCCAATGCTCAAAAAGCTCTCTATAATATAACACATTTTCAGTATTTTAAGCTCTACACCTATTTAATTAGGTCTTCTAGCAATTTTGCCAAAAAAAAAAAATGTTAGGTTGAATTCACATAATCAAGTTTTTTCATTCATCTTTTTTATGAATCAAGAATTAGTGCTATTTTTTTATTCAAACGGGAAAAAGAGTTTGTACTCCAATTTATATAATATAAATGTCATGTTCTACTGCCACAACCATCTTGGAAAACCTTAGCAGACAACTCTTCCCTTGATAGAAGTAGCAAAAATAAATTCCTTAAATATTATAAACACTTCAAATAAGAAAGCGAAGCAAAAGAAGGAAGCCAGAGAAGGTGCATGGTGTGTGATAAAGTCTCTGCATATATACCTTCCTTCTTTTGCACTTAAAATTTTGAAAGTCTCTTCAGACATGCAAAACTTTATTCATGCATTCATGTAGAGGCATCTAAAGAACCAGAATTTGTCTGTTTTCAGGCCTACTCACCGTCTGGTCTGGTCGACTTTCCATTCTGAAGAGGAAAAAAATATTGGAATTAATAAATACAATAACATTGGCAGTTATGACAACTCCATGTATAAAAATAAAGTTGACTGTGATTAACTAGATTAAAGGGGAGTCTAAATACAAACATTGGCCGTTATGACAACTCCATGTATAAAAATGAAGTTGATTGAAATTAACAAGATTAAAGGGGGGTCTTTGCTCTAAGAATTTGCTTGTTGATCAATGTAATCAACTTTAGTTCTCTATCAATCTCACGCTGTCTATTCATTCCTCACAATTTAAAATTCAAACAAATGAATGAACAGATACAATGTCATAATCTCCTGCCATGTATTCCTTTACACTCATTTCAAATGGTCACATTTATTTTTCAAATCCATACAATAGATCTTTTATCAAGAGAAACATTAGCATGATTAGAAACATACCATTTTTTTTTCAAAAATAATATTTGCTTCCCTAGTGTTTCTATTTGATTCAAAGCAATTTTTGACAGCAAGTCCTCTATTTCCACAGTTCCGACAAATAACATGACTTTGTCCCATTTTGTCATCCTATTAGAAATCATTCTAGATGATAGTGAATCAAATGATGAACCTGAAGAGGAAGTATTTCACCAAAACATTGTACACATACACACTACAGCCCATAGGCCATAATCTCCTCCACACCCCCCCACAACACACACACAATATATATATATATATATATATATATATATATATATATATATATAATCTAAAATAAGTCATATACTGAAACTGCTGATTATGTGGATATCCAAGACGAATTGAATGTAGATTTCATGATTGGCAAAACAAAAAAAACAAGAAAAGATAACTTGTACAGTTCCATTGAAATTTATCTAAATTGATATGGTCCTGGGTTTTTCAGAACTCACCTCCATTGATTTGATGCTGTAGAAATCCAGCATTTCCTCTTCTGATGGATTGGTCTGCCCCACTATCACAAGACAGTGGAGAGGTGCTCCAAAATCCACTTCTTGTAGTTCTTTCATTGTACCTGAGACCACCATCTGATCATCACACCCAAGGCGGGCCAAACCAACATATTTTGTATCCTCATCGTATGCTGGAAAACAATGTAAAAAAAACAGGGTTACTTTCTTTCTTTTCATTCTCTTGTTTCACTGATATATATATATATATATATATATATATATAAAGTTAGAATGCAAAATGGTTTGGCAAATAAATATTTCAGATCCATGAAAAAGATTTGCTAAACATCACAGGGTTACTGAATGCAAAAGATTTATTAAAAAAAGGGGTCTAAATACCATGGCCATAGATATGTGGTTACACCATAATTAAGTTGCCCCTTTCATTTTTAAGTCGGGGTGTGGATAGTCAAATGTCATTTATATGAAGCACACATCCCTACATGAATAGTAAGGCACATGGTAGTGCAACATACCAAGTTTTTTTTTATTGTTAAATACATACAAGATGTTGATCAACAACCGAATAGAATAAAACCTTATTGACACATTTGGAAGCAGTGCTCAATTCCACTGTATAACCACCCAAACTCTTTTGTGTTGCTTTGTCTGATACAACAACTAAATCTAGCAAGGTAGATAAGTTTCTGAAAGAGTTATATCAAACAGGATTAATCAACAGTAACAATTGTTTTCTCAACAGTTTTCTGAAGGCCTTAGTATTCAAGCTCATTTTCAAGTTTTCAAGAGAATTACATAGGCTTCTTACCATTTCCATTCAGGTTCTGTAGTACTTCCGCTCACCCAAGTCCTAAATATCATCCCCACAAAATCTCTTGCTCCCGCGAATTACAATCAGTTTAGGTTATTTTGGAATAAAATCCCTCCTCATCTGCTCATGCCAATAATACGTATTTTTCTTTTAATGAGGATAATGCCCACTTTGAGGAGGTTGAAATCCAATTCAAGGGGATGGAAACCTCTTACAAAAAACCCTTTATTAAATTGTTCTTCATCCATCATAATGTCGTAGAGCATCTACAAACATATAATATAGAGAATGCACGTAACTATAAGAACTCCCCGCTGTTCCCCACTAAATATAATACTTTATTTCTTAAATTTATGCAATTTGTATTCCATGCTTCTCTGAAGAACCTTATCCTCAGGGTTCAGTCTTCAAAAACATACCTTTTCCAGAATCTGTATACGACTAAAAATCATCAAAGGACAGGTGACTGCTTTAAGGGGGCTTTGAGGACTTACACCAACCTTTCACATTAACAATGGCACAATGCTCAGTCATCCACCAAATTCACCGACTGAAGAAAGTGGCTCTATTATGAATTTAATATTACTTCTATTCTAACAAGAATGATACCTGCTTCATTTTTTTGGGGGCTGTTGTTGGGGGGGGGGGGGGGGGGGGGGGGATCCTCCCAAGAGTTGAGCCCTTTTTGAAAATACTCTTTATAAAGCTATATGACATCCACAAATATATCATACAGGGTATACAAGTAATCTCCACTGATCCAAGTGACCAATAAGAACTACTGAGTACTCAGTACCCTCTACACCTCACAACTCTCCGCTAAAGTTACTACTTTATTTGTTAAATATATGCACATCATCATCAAGATGCTCCCAGTCTGTTCAATCTCTTTTTTGGTGCAACACCAGGAATTCACACATTAATCAAGATGCTGAAATCAAATGTACATCAGGCTATCCTTGATTAAATCTGCTCAATCCATTTTAAAATCTGACTAGCTCTGTCACCGATCATTTTTCATCTCTTGGAACCAAAGTATTTATACATAAAAAACAATAGGCCAGGTGGTTGCCTTATGAAATTTTACTCAATGAGGGTTAGTAGTGTTTGTTTTGTTGACAATGCAACCAGGAGGCCAGGTGTTTGTCTGATGAAATTTTATTCAATGAGGGTCAGGAGTGTTTATTTTGTTGACAGAAAATAAAAGGAAGATGAATGAGCATCTACATTTCGAAAAAAAAACAGAGCTTCCTGCATCACATCGTGATTGATGGACACTGCTTAGAACTCTACTTAATCAATAAGGAAGTATTTTATTTAAAAAGGACGAATGCAGTTTCCTTTCCCTAAAACAAGTAAATAAGTACCGCAGAATAGACTAACAATAAGAACAGTTCTACAAAATTTAGTTCAAAGCACTTAGAATTTACCAGATTCTCCATGTGCATGTTCAACCTCCAAAAGCTGGCTTATTGCAGTATGAATTGTCATGTATTTTGGTGGCTCATAGCACTTCTTACCTCTGGATTTATATGCAAGACAGAATCAGTAGATTAGTCTAATCCATTGTGGATTTAGATCATGTTGAAAAGGTTTATTTCATCAGATACACATACATCAAGTATTCAAAGAAAAAATTATATAATCGAAACCAAACTTTGTTATTCTCATTATCTGACTGAATAAAAAAACAATAGGACATAAAAGACCCTTATTCACACATGCACCATAGGGAAGAAAGGGGAGTACATGAAGACTTGGTTGGAACTCGAATGTCTACCTGCATAATGACTCCCATGAGGGCTCCTTCACTCGAATATCTGCAGTTCAAATGTATGTTAAAGACTGTACGGTAAATTGATTCGGCACAATAATAATCAAGGTTTTAAGAACTAACTACGTGATGTCTAGGTTCAGCATTTGCATCCACAAAGCAGCATGACTTAAATATTTACACAATTAACCATCGCATAACATAAAAAAAAAAAACAAAAGTCCAAAAAACTCTGGAGAAAAGTAAATTCAATGATTGGAGCAATGGCACTTTTGCAGTGGTTCGGACGTACAAACGAGCACATCAAACATCAGCTATGGGTTGTGCCCCAGATGGGCACACAAAATGTCCTTCGTAATGATGATTGACATTCTGTGTGAGAATATGAGAATAAAATGTTAGCAAAAAAAATTTTGCCATCAAGTGGAGCAACAAATAAAACCAATTTAACTTTCTGTTTTTTTTTAAAGGGAAAAGGTTGGCATTCGCCCTAGTAATAGAAGAGAGGATGCCCAAGCTGGGGCTACAATGGCACCGGCCAAAAACCAAAGAAAGCAAAAGAAAACGATAAAAATGACGACCTCCAAGGAAAGCACCGGAGCAGAAGAGAATTCTACTAACCGGTGCCCCTAGAGGAACCCCCAAAAGACAAAAAGGAGGAAAAAAAACTACCCCAGTACACAAAAACGACCTCCCTGCATCACCACCCCACCAGCCCCCACACAAAAACATCCCCAATCTGAGATTAATCCCACTGCCCTCTCACAGATATTCTCCACATAAGGAGAGCAGCCGCGAAATTTAACTTTCTGGTAGACAAGTGGAAAATAACATTGCTTCAAATGAGCAAGATCCACCATACCATTACATTTAAGTTGAATTATACTTCAGTAAGAACTTCGCATCATTCACGTTGGGTACTCAGGGCAAATTTTGCATTTATATCATTTTGTCTAGAAAACAAGATACAATTTGATCAGCATTTATGTTGGTGATTTGTTTAGGTTGGCTGAATTTATATGATGACTTTTAGATCAGCAAAAAAATGAGAATAAGGACTGGTGGTTCTACAATGGGTTGCAACCCAGAGAGTATTCCTACCAGAAGATAAATTGTGTCTGAAGAAACCTTACCTAATAAGAAAAGAGTGTGCAAACCAAGCCGGCGGTTTTCTTGAATCTTTTCGTAGAAACTGTAAGGGCGCCATGTCTCAGTAAAGAATGGTATAGAAACAGCCTCACCATAGCGGTAAAGTTGCAGACCGCAAATTCCTATTGCATTCATCACAGAAGCATTGTGCATCACCTTAACTTCTAGGCCCATTTTCTTCGCACGAACAACAAAATCAGTGTGAGTTGTCGCTCTGTGTTGTATTGAACAAAACCAGAAATTGATGATACACATCTTGAATTAAGAGATAAAAATTCATCGCATATGAACTAGTTAAACACGTCCAATATATCATAAATAAATAAATAAGAGTAATCCCATGAGATGTTGCCATGCTGATAGGTTGGTACAAGGCTTCAACTTTCATGTATCAAAGGCTGTGTCCCAAGACTTGCGGAACAATAAGTGCTCCAAATTATTAATTCAAAAAAACTTTTATAATGTTCCAGTGCATTGTGCCTTGAAGCATTGTTTTTTTGAAGGAAATGGTAGGCAATTGCCCTCAAATTTTATAAATTAAAGAGAATGTGCAAGAGGAAATACACAAGAAATAAAAGGCAAATAATCCAGATCGGACCATCCTTCAAGGCTGTGACAAGGAGCCCTGAAGCATTGTTAAAAATGATGCGGCAGAGTCACCCAGATGTTTCAACTTTTTTTTCCCTCTAAACTCTTCGAGGCAAGGATTAATTCTCCGGGTGTTTGCACTGACCCACTCAGAAGTATGTTTCCACTTTTATAGTTACAACAGAGCAATGTTCAAGGAAGTTATGAATCTCAAGGAAATTTGAAGCCTATCTTCCATGGTGGTCGCAATGTTTTGAACCAATTACAATAATTAAGACTTTTCTTGCCACCCTAGTCTGAGTTTGTTTGAATCATTGGACAGTCTATTTGAGTTGGATCACTGTTATATGTCATGTTTTTCACATATATGTACTATTTCAAGATTTAGCAGTTCTAACTGTGTTCACTACATTGTATAGCAGACTCACTAGACTTCCTCAATTTTTTGGCAATCTGGATGACTCTACTTTGATCGGGTTTTTATAGCATTCCTGCATTACTTTTGCTGAATCATTGTTTTTTTATCGTCTCTTGTTGTTTGAATCATTGGATGAATCATTAGACTTTGATCACTTATGCTTAACTTAAAAAATTGTGCAGGAGAATTTGTATGGGAAGCAAATCACTGTTGCAGATAGAGAGATGGTAGAAGAGCGAGCAGATGAAATATTGTTGGAAGCTAGAGAAGTGGATGTAGCTTTCTTGGTCGTTGGTGACCCGTTCGGGTGTGGTTTTTAACTATGGCTCCAATTTTATATGTTTCTCTCCAAGTCCAACCCATCTTTTTTAGTCAAAAGTTCCGTTTTTTAAAGGGTTGATTATATATGTGTAATTTTGCATTCTTATGGATGATGCACGCCATAGAATGTTAGAAGGTACGATGAGTATCGATATTGATATGTGAACATGAGATTCAAGATTAATGTTGGCTGCTAAAATGTATGAGGAAATGAAGCATAATATTATAGTTTACAAATGGCAAGAAATGTCTTAATTTCATGTAATCTGTTCAAAACATTGCGACCACCATGGAAATAGGTTCATGATTAATGTTGGCTGCTAAAATATGAGGAAATGAAGCATAATATTATAGTTTAAGCAATGTTTTAAAAATTGACTCAACCTGCCAGTTGAATCGGTTGAACCTTCAACCAGTCTAAATTCTGGTCCGATTAGCCCTCAAAACCCGTATGGCCCGTTTGGGGTGAGACATAAGATCATTTGCCCTTGATAGTTATACTGGGATAGATAACAATCCATGCTGAATAAGTAAATTTTTGTTTGGTTGTCTTTTTTATTATTCTCATTGGAAAACGTAAAATTGATATTTTTGTTGTTTGGTTCACCTTGAATAAAATATGGATAAGTGGTAGATAAGAGATGGATAAGAGTTTATGAATTTTTAAATGACAATTATACCCCTGCATAAATTATTTGTGTTTGGGAATAAGTATAAGAGATATGAGTGTGATATGATAGATGTGACAGTTTTTGAAATGTGTGCAGAGAGTGTTAGGTGAGATAAATATTTTAAAATGACAGAGAAGGGTATTTTTATCCATTGGCATAGATAAGCCCTGATAAACAATTCCACCATTTTCTTAGAATAGTTATCAGGCCTTATCCTAGCTTATCCAGACATAACTATCAAGGTTTATTCTTGTCAAACAAACAACTGTTTGGGGCTTATTCTACTGTATTCTCCCCTATTCACCCTTTATTCTTCACCCCAAACGGGGGGGTAGTGCAAATAAATCATCTTAAAATGTGAAACCAGCCCACCGGTTGAATCAATGGTATTTGAAAACCAATTGCAGGTTGATTCAACTGACCTTTAAAAAAAATCAATGTTAAAAAGACAACTCAAAAGGGCACTTAATTTCCAACCTTATAGAACCCCAAAAGAGAAGACATCTCAGTTGGATGTGCTCTCTTACAAAAAAAAAGTTACTTTTTTTTACTCTTTTATGCTTTAATTTGAATGTCATATAGAACATATCAATATATTATATCATTATTTGTAGACCATTATTCATAGAAATTATGATTAGTTAAATGTGAAAATATTGTGTTTAATATAAATTTAGAATTTAAAACCATGCTATCATAAAGATACATGAAGACTTCTAAAAGTACTAATCCTTAAGATTTGATATTTGTGAAAAAAAATTTCTAAAATGTTCATAATTTTGTAGATTTGTTAATTAATAACAATAATCAATAAATTTATATATTACAATGATATCACAATTCAATTCCGCTTAACCCAGATGGTTGAACCCGATTAAATGAACGGCTCAAAACATTACTAAAAGCTATGCATGAATGCTATAAAGACCCAACTCGAGACATCTCCGTCCCCACAAAAAAGAGAGAGGAAGTTTAGTAAATCCGCTCCGACATAGAGAGCAACATTAGAAAGAAAATAAGGCATAAAATAGTGATTCATCTTCAATTGTTTGTTCAAATGATCGATAGGAGAAAGAAAGAGAGAGAGAGAGAATACCATCTTGGAGAGGCCGTTGGAGGAGAGACCGAAGGAGAGAAGGGAAGTGTAGGCTTCGATGTAGACGGACTTGCATCTCTTCACGGCTTCCAGACCTTTCAGGGTGATATCTCTCTCGTCTCCTAGACCCAACCCGATCATGTACAACATCTCTTCTTTTTCTTTTCTTTTTTTACTGTTTTTACAATGAATTGTCAAAGGGCACGGATAGACCAGACCCACTACCTAACTTAATTTTTTCACTACCCATAATTACGAAAATGCAATTATTAATTTTAATTTTTTTAACCCTTTCCCACTACCTAGTTCGACAACGTCCTGTCGAAGTGTTCTTCACTGAGACAACAGAGGTCCGTCGAACTGTCTAATAAATGTCGACAAAGGTTCAGTCGAAGTGTGTTTTACTAGGACGACAGAGATCCGTCGATCTGTCTGAGCAAATGTCGACATGGATGTGTCGAACCCTTCAAAACACCAACTTTCTTCTAATAATCAATCACTTATACAATCATTTACGTCCTTATGAAAAACAAAAATGCCATTTAAGTTATTTAAGTCTTTTTGAAAATCTTTTATATATATATTTAAGTATAAGAAACAAAAATATTAAATAAATAGTTATTTGGACCAAATAAACAGTAAACATTTCATATAGAAAAAAAAACATTATTTTCTTTTCTAAACAAGTGGAGTCTGTTTAGAAAAGACTCTACTTGTTTAGAAAAGAAAATAATGTTTTTTGTCTATATGAAATGTTTACTGTTTATTTGATCTAAATAATTATTTGTTTAATATTTTTATTTCTTATACTTAAATAAATATATATATATGAATGATTTTCAAAAAGACTTAAATAACTTAAATGACATTTTTGTTTTTCATAAGGACTTAAATGATTATATAAGTGATTGATTTTTAGAAGAAAATTGTTGTTTTGAAGGGTTCGACACATCCATGTCGACACTTGTTCAGACAGATCGACGGATCTCTGTCGTTCTAGTGAAACACACTTTGACTGGACCTTTGTCGACACTTATTAGACAGTTCGACGGACCTCTGTCGTTCCAGTGAAGAACATTTCGACTAGACGCTGTCAAACTGGGTAGTGGAAAAGGGATTAAAAAAATTAAAATAAATAATGACATTTTCGTAATTATGGATAGTGGGAAAGTGTAACATGGGTAGTGGGATTAGCTTTGCCCATTGTCAAAACTGAACCCCAAGCTAGACCCTCCCTTTCTCGGCCTGGCCCAGCTTCAGCCCGGTTACCTTTAAACCTAGAGTAGAGTATAAACTAACAAGCACTGATTTACCAAAAAAAGCAACCCCTACCACTTTTACCACTTTTAGGGCTCCTATTGAACAGTCACATGAGGGTTTTTGTGAAATTTTGTTTTCTTTTTTTACATGGAGAGTTTTGCATTTATGTAAGAAACCTTTATACCCTTAATTGCTCAAACATTATTTTTCCCTTTCATGTATGCATAAGCAAGGGGTCTTACTTTTTTTTAACGAGTTATATGTTTTATTATATTATATTAATCATGCGAACTTTGGTATTTATGTAACACTAGATTTACAAGACCAAATTATTAAAAAAATCCAACTTAATCAAATAAACAAAATGTGGGAGAGAAAATATAAAATCCTAAGGGCACGTTTGGATACAGTGATTATTTGTACGTGTTTTTTTGCACATGTAAATTTTACATTGCACGTGCAGGGAAATCTTGTACATTGTTTGCACATGTTTGTCTATTTTCATGTTGTGTTATTATTTACACACATGTTCTTGTTAATATTTGTTTGTCTCACATATGTGAAACTGTTGTAAATGTGTCAATTTATTATGCTAAAACATAATAATATTATAAATAGATCAAATATTTTTTCAAATGATTATCAAATGATTATCAAATATATTATTTTCTTAGTATCCCAAAAAATTTATGAAAAAAATATATATATAAAAAAATTAAATTTAAACATTGCACATATTAGTTTTTTTAATTTATATATATGTCTAATATAATAGAATATAAAAAAATTAATCTGATTTCAACTAACAAATAATCCTACAAGGTTTTTTTATATTTTATAAATAATAATTTTGTTGGATAATATCTATGATAGTTAGTTAAGATTTCTTGATATATTTTAATATAATAACATTTATATTTTCATGCCACATTAATATTTATAATAAACACAATTATATTATTGTAAGTTATATAAATTTATAAAATATAATTATCTATTTAATTCCTAAGATAAGATTAGGAGATGAAATATTTGTTTTGAATAATATGGATTTTAATAAATTTGTTAGAGGATAAAAATGTAAAATTGCTTTACATATACTTGAGAGGTGTGAAAATAAAATCTGTTACAAATGAAAACACATGGGTTGATTGAGATTTTGTTTGCCCTATTTAATGGGGCAAATGAAAATCATGGATTTTATTTGTTACACTTTAAATATCATAACCAAACAAAATATTATGTTTGACCATGTGCAAACGAAAACCCACCCCCATTTGCACAGTATCCAAACATGCCCTAAGCCTAGAAAACGTGAAACCCTGGAAATGATTGAGGAAAGAGAAAGGGGCCGGGCAAGCTTAATCTTATAGAGGGTAGATAAGCAAGGTTTTTTATTAGATAAGATTTTTTTTGGATTTCAATCTCATTCTATTGGATTTCACTATGATAAGATTTTATCTCATATGGAGCGGGCTCTTACCAGAGATTCACGTATGATTAAATCCTTAAAAAATCCAAAACCATAAGTATTCATTTGGGTAGAGACATAAGTTATTCTGGAGTTTATATATTCCAAGAATAGATAACTTTATTGGGGAAATTGGGGAAATTAATTAGGGGTCCTTGGGAAGACCATCTATTAACTATTAGTCCCTACAACTTTTCATCTAACAATAAGTCCCCAATAGCTAAACTCATTATCTTTAGGTCCCTCTCACTAACAACCCCAAACGGACCCCAATTTGACGTTATTTTTTCCTATTCTACCCCTCAAACAAACCTTTTATTTCTCCCCCAACAAAAAAACCCTACCACTCCCCCAATGAAACCTTCGACAATCTCCACCAACGTCGGCCCCCTTGATGAGATCCACCGGCCGCCTCGACGATCTCCACCAATTCTGGCCTCCCCTCAACGCTGATCTACGAGATTCACTCGGTCCACCGACCGATCGACGAAGTTCGCCGGATCCGCGCCGCAAAGTAGGCCAACAACTCTGTCATCGGCCACATTTACCGCGCCGTCACCACATATATACAAAGATACAAAGAAACTAAGATATTTTTTGTAGGGTTTTGGATTGTTTGGTTTTTTTTTATTTTTGTGTTTCTTGTTGGGTTTTGCATCCTCAAAAAAACTCTGGTTTTGGGTTTTTGAAAATTTAAATGTTGAACCCAATGGAAGGATTGGATTTATTTACTACCAAATGATGATAGGTAGAAGAAGAAGAAAAAGAAGCATTTGATCTATTTATTTATTTATATATTTATCGTTCTCTGTATGGGTTTGTTTGGAAAGTTAGTGGACAAAAGAGTTTCTTGTGTCAAATGGGTTCTTTTGGGTTGCTTGGAAGAGCTTGTTTGAATGATGAAAATATTATCTTTTGGTTTGAATATTCTGATATCTATTTAATTTAAAAAATTGCTATGATCAAATGGCTTCAAATGGTGGTTTCAATTCTCAACTCTGACTCAAAGTGTAGATGTTTTATGATGATGGAAAAGGAGTAAATTGATTGTTCATTGAAATTTTTATCTTGAATTATGGAACCAGTCACATTATGTTTTTGGCTATCTTACTTTCAAACTATGACATGAGTGTACTCCATAAGTATGAATTTGATTGATTCTAACACAATCATGGGTTTTGTTGAGGAGAAAAAAAGTGAAAATTTGTTGGTGGTGGGCCTACATATATAATTATGTAATTATTTGTTTTTCAAGTACATATAATTCTGTGTATATTTTAGAAGATAAAGAACAGTTAAAATCCATGTACACTGTTATGCTCTTCGTGTACATTGTTATGCTTCTTATGTACACTATTAGGCTATCCCTATGCACTGTTATGCTTATAATTTGATATAAAAACTAGCTTGATATTGATCATTTTAGTAACCATGACTCTAACTTGATAGTTTTGTTTGTACTCTTTGTAGTTATAAGGGTATCCACATGACAAAAGAACTCTAAAATTCATTGTTATTCTCGTATTGTACACTTATGCTCATCTTGTACACTGTTATATATTCTCTGTTATGCTTATCTTATGCTCTACTCATACAGATTGATCAGTATATTTTATATTTAATATGCAAAATCCTAATATGATATAGAAACTAGTTTAATATTAGTCTTTTTTTTTGCATTGTTTATTTTGACCTAGATGCTCAATGAGTTACTTAGGCTCTGAAGCACAGGTTCATAGTTGGAGTAGTGATCTCTTGGAGTCCCAACCTGTAGGCATAGGTTCATAGTTGGAGCAAAGGCCCCTAGGACTCTAACTTGTTGTCAAATTTTACAATACATCGTCTTATTATCCAACAATGGAAGATAAGTTTCTCATAAGCATTCTCAGTGCCTTGGTGGATATTAGTATTGATTTGTTTGTGTCTTGAAACATTTTGGGATTATTCCTTATATTTTTCCCTTTTCATTTGTGAATTCACTGTTACACTCTTCTTGTACACTGTTATTCTTTTCATGTATATTGTTATATTTTCTCTGTTATACTCCTCTTATACAGATTGATTAGTATATTTTATTTGTTATACCCCTCTTGTATATTTTATATTTTATAAAATCCTAATATAATATAATAACTCCTAATATATTTTATTATGAGTACACTGTTATGCTTTATATGTACACCCTTAATATATTTTTATTGTGTTTCAAGATGTTATGCTTAATCCATAACCCTAGGTGACTATGCAATGTTTTCTAAATCTATGTTAAATGTTAAATTAGTTGCGGAGGTTTGATTAGCAATGAAAAATGTTGATTTATGTTTACATTGTTTTTAGTACATTGTTATGCATCATATGTACACTGTTAACCGTTTCTTTTGATTTTGTAATACATTGATATTATCATCAATCTGGGCCTAACTCGTATCAAAATTAAAACCACCGAGTTGATGACATTATGATGATTAATTTAGATTCACCATGGAGACTAAATTTAGTTTATGAATTACTTTATTAAATCAACATTAGCTGTGATTAATCATGTGTTTTACATGAATTATTTTGTTTGACCCACTATTAAGCATTACTCACCCATCTTATTTGATTTTTAAGCAACAATGTAATTGTTTGAATAAGTTATATATGTTTATTGGTTATGGAGGTTTGATTGATTATGAAAAATCTAGGTTTTATGTTAACACTATTGTATATACATTGGTATTCTTCAAATATATACCCTTAAATCTTCTTTTGATTATGTTTTAATAATTTTATGTGATTATTAAAGTCTTTAATAGTGTGACATTACAATGTGCAGGTTCATTGGTTGAAAAAGCATTTCAGATTGACCTATTTCATGCTCAAGGTTGAGGACTGACTAATCACAATGAATGATCAATGCCCACAACAATCCAATGGAAAGTGTCCATGGTCTACATTATCATGATTAATGTTCCCGCGTCACATTTAAGCAAAAGTAATTTGAAGAGCGAAAGAGAATGATGCTCGGATAAAAGAATCGCAAGAAGAGTGAAAGATATAAACAACGATGTAAATAAACTTAGTTTTTTTTAAATCGATGGTGATGATTTAAACAACAAATGTAAATGTTTTATATATCGGTGGTGATGACATTTAAATTTCTGAAATGTTGTCTGAAAGGTTTGCTCGTGATTATAAATTGAGCATGTTATATGGATTTGTCTGGGTACATCGTTATGCACAATGTGTACGGTATTATTGCTCAGAGATTTGAAAAAAAATGTACTACATTGTTATATCATCTGTGTACATTGTTATCGAAGGGTAAAAATGGAAGAATAAAACGCCATCTAACGGCAGTTACTGCCAGGGACCCAGAAGAAATAACTTAGTGACTTTAGGGATTTAAAGAAAACTAAAAAAAGTCAAGGGACTAAATGTTAATAGAGAGACATTCCGAGGGACCCCTAATTAATTTTCCCTAAATAATTTTATGTTTGGTTGTGTTTTTTATTATTTTCATTGAGGAATGTGGTGATAAAAGTTGAATTGTTTGGTTGACGAAGAATAAAATGTGAATAAGAGGTGATGACAGGTGATAACATGTGATTTGATGTAATGACGTGTGATTTGACAGGTGGGTTCTCATGTACTAGTGGATGAATAACATAATTCCATTGAGGACTTAAAATACAAATAACAGCTTATTCTCACGTAATTCAGCATAGCTATACCTGCTTATTCTCTCTACCCAAACACCTTTTTTTTATTCTCCTCTATTCCCACCTATTCCTCCTCTATTCCTCTACGAAAACGCCACATAATAAATAAATAAAATAATTATGCGACCTACGTGTACCTGTTGGAGGTCCTGCTGGTGGAGATCACGCCGTCAGTGAGTGAGGGCGGCGCAAGGGGTCTGGCGGTGGACTAAAAAGGGAGACTCGGAGAGGACACAACGACCGCTGAAAGTCCGACCGATTGGTCTGCAATGGACGCGGAGAATGAGAGGAGGGTGAGAGAGGAAAATAAATTTAGAATCTAGGGTTACAGTAAGATGAATGGTCTAGATCTAATTACACAAAATCAATGGTTTGAATTGATTGATATGCTTTTCCAATCACCCCCAACAAATCCATCGGTCGCTTATACGGTCTGGGGTTTTCTTTTCTACGAGATTATTTTTGGTTCATATCCCTGTCCTGAATCTAACTTGAATCGGGTTTGGATTGAGTTGGGTCGTATCCAATTGAACCCAATGACCAAAAATCCTAATCCAAATTCGCCTAAAAGTTAATTTGGTCAAGTTTAACATGTTCAAATTATACTCATAAACAAAAGTTTTATAGAAAATATCTAAAAGATAAGAAACATCAACAAATATTATGCAATGTAATTTTTTATATTGAAGAATCGAAAATTAAGTAAATAAAAACAAAAAAAATTTCTATCCATAAATCTTCATACAAAAAAAACGTAATTTAATATCCATAAATTTTCTGTCTCTATGTAATTTATCGATCAAAATTTAAAATTTAAAACACATTCGATCATAATTCTAAAAAAATTTAATATTATGTTAAAATAATATGATATTACAAATCATTAATATATAGAAAGGTGAGAAAAAAAGAGATTGAAAATTCAAATATGGTATTACTTTAAGTGATATCTACATTCAAAATACGATAAAATATTTTAGAAAAGTTTGACATCTAAAAATAAATAAATAACAAATAAATAAGTAAATAATGAACTACCATAATCTAAAAATTTCTCACCAAACTTTTTTTTTCTAAAATTCAACTGTAGATATTAGTGCTTTTGTGAATGATTAGGGATCCCAGATTATTTATAGGCATGTAATATGATACACGCGTAATTCCAATTATATTATCAAATCATAACAAATTCTGTATAAATATGAAGTTGATCAACAATTAAATTATTTTCAAAATTATTTAAAAATTATACATTTTCAAGTATAACTTCGATTAGGGTGATCAATAGCTCGTTGGAAAGAGCGTTTCGATATATATTTATATTGTGAAATAGAGTTCTAAAAAATAATTATTTCATGATTAAAAATGAGATCAAATGTTGAAACTCTTGTTTGACCCGAAATTAGCTATTTATAACTTAAAATAAATTCAAAATGAGATAAAATTTAAAATTATTAATCAGAGGAGTATAAACTTGAATTGATTACTATATTTTTAAAATTAAATCTAATAAAATTGGATAAGATTTGTTAATGGATTATATAAATAATAAAGGTACTCTTTTTTCTTTTTTTGAGAGAAGATAAACAATGCTACCACGATTTCATTGTTTTAATTGTAGTTACAAGTGCGAAGGTAAGAGTAATATAAAAAGTAGACTAAAGTACAATGATCAACTAAAAGGGGATAGAAACAGAGAAGAATGAAGGGTGGCCTAGGGGTGGGGAGGGGGACATGGAAGAAGAGCGTTCTATGTTGCGAAAACACCACCCGGGCCTTGCTACTCGTTACTCCTCGATGCGAAAAATCTAATTTTTATTTTTAAAATCATATTTTTGACATAAAATATAAATTTTGAGATAAAATTTGACATATTAAAATATACATAAGATTTGTTAATCGATATAGTTGTAATTTTACTTAATTTTAAAAGGTAAAATTGGATAAAATGTTTTCCCTTCAACTCTTACCTTTTAATGGTAGTATAAATATAAATATAAATGTTTTGCTATCAGCACTATACATTGATACATTGCGATAGCGTAGCGTATGAGATTTATGAGTGTTTTAGGTTGTAATTTTTTTCATTTAAAAAAAATGCATTAGTGAATTTTAATGTATACTTCAATTTTAGCAACAGTAAATATGCTTTAATAGGCAAATGTATATTTAAAAAAAATACCAATGTAGACTGGGGATGAAGTTAAACACATGAGTGTGTGTTAAACTTAAACATATCATTTTTTTTTATTGGTTAAAACATATCATTTTCCTGTATACTAATGTAGCACATTGCATCTCTCTCTCCCCCGTTTGGAACGAGGATACATTTTATTATATGGTATATATTTATCCAACATAAGTGAGTATAAATAATGATAAAATATTTTGTGTTTGGTTGTGTTTTGAATTATTCTCGTTGGTAAAAGTAAGAATAAATGTTTTGTTGTTTGGGTAAAATGTGAATAAAATATGGATAATGATTTATAAAAGGTAAAAAAATAATGATAGTTGATTTGACAGGTGATTTATAAGAAGACATTTAATTTGACAGTGGACTCACATATTCTTTTGTTGGAATAACGTAGGATAACTTTAATTCTAGAGGTTGATTGGAATCCACATACCACTTTATCAGGGTTTATTCTGACATACTTTATCTGGGGTTATCCGTGGTAAACAAGCACCCCAAAATACTTTATCCGGGATTATCTGGGGGGTTATACCGGAAACAAACGGGGTTTGTCTTGTGACTCACGCTTTTTTTTGTTGATGTTTATAAAGGCCCTGTTTGGTTGCACGATTAAGACGAATTCCGTTTTTTAAAAAGCTGAAAAGCTAAAATCGTGCAATCAAACATGACAGTTTTTTGTAGAATCGGAAGTTGTATTCCTTTTAATTTTTTCCTCAAAATTCGTGTTTTGAAAAGCTAAAAAACAATGATTTTTTGTTGAAATCGTTTTTTTGAATTGAAAATCAACTTTCTCTACCAAAACATTAAACTCCTTTCAAATATTGATTCCTGAATTAAAAAAAAAAGTAACACAAAAAAATCAAGGTCTAAAATCATATAAAAAAACGGCTTTATTCCAAAAGCTACTTTTCAATATGTGTTTCCAAACGGATCCTAAAGACAAATTTAAATTTCTAAGAGCTTTATATGGCGTTTGACGACTTAAAAGCCCAAAAAATATTTTTTCAAAAAATTACAAAACAACCGTTCATTGAATATTCTTCCATATACATTAAACAACAAAAAAACAAATGGGAGTCCACAAAATCTTAAAAAGCAAATTGTCCTTGTTGGTCTTTTAAACTCATCGAACAGAGACTGTTTATAGATCCTTTTAAATTCCTGAAGGCCTCCTTCAATCGTCGTCCTTGAATTCTCTGTTTCAGCACAACCAACACTTTCAGCTTATTATATATTCTTTCAGAACTTCAAAAACTGAATAACAAAAATTGTGTTTTTTTTTTTTCCTTCTGTGTGACCTGCGATCGAGATATCGAGGCTGAATTCCGGAGCCCTGGCATGTGGTGCAGGTGAGTAATCCGGCGCCATCGCAGTTGGTGCAGCGGGAGGTTTCAGTCTCCCCCGCGCCGAGTATCACAGTCACGTTCCCCGAGCCCGTGCAGAATCTGCATTTCTCTGTGGTAAAAAAAAAAAAAAAAACCTTATAAATGTTGCTTTCAGAGGCTCTCTTTGGAATCCATTCTCAAACATATTCTGTTTTTGAAAAATCAGTATTTTTTAAGTTTAGCTTTTAATTTCAGATTTTCATTTTTTATATGTTAAATATAAATATGATAGTGTTTTTTTTTTTTTGGAATTGATTATTTTAATCAACATAAGTTATTCTAAAAAATTGGTACAAATGAGGGTTGGATGTATTTTTGGTTAGGAAAAACAAATTCCAATAGCTATACTAAGATAATTTAATATAAGCTGGAATAGTAATTCTAAGAGGTCTAGAATGGTCTGGTAATTATAGAAAAAAAAACACAATCAATTGTGCGAACAGAGTACTCTAATTTGAGTAGGTCAATGGATTTGGTAGAATAAGAGATAATAAGATTTGAACCCAAGTCCCCTTGCTAAAGAGGGGTACCTTGTCCATCCTATCAAAAAGAGATTCAGTTTACATAATGCAGTTGGTTATCGTTTGATTGCATTATCATTTCATGATTTGCTCACAGTCTGTTCTTCCTCTAAATCCGTCCCAAATCCACAATCATTTTTGTAATCCTCTCTAACCATCCCACACTATAACATAGACTATTCATATCAGAGTTTGATCATTAGAGCATACCCGACAAAGAATTCTCATTTAAAGATGACACTAACTGAACAAAATCAACGATGTGGAAATACACCATTATAATGATTAATGACTCGGTTTGCTTCTTTAGTTCTATGTTCCCTAATAAAATTTATATTAAGAAAAAACAGAGCTAATTCGAAAAGAGGACTTACGTGCTCCGGACCCATTACAGGGGAAGCAAGGTTGCGTGTTCTCCCGCTTTGCCTGACCGCATCAAATCTCAAAATTATTCAGCTCTACATTATGGTAGGTCCTGTTTGAAATCAATTATCAAATAAATTTTGTTTATGTAAATTCCATTTTTAGATAATACATTCCAAAAAATGTTTCTTTTTAATAAATTTTAAATTTTCACCATTTGATTTTGGTCTTTTGTGTGCTAAAATTCAACAAAATTGATAAAGTAGTCGATAACATTTTATAGTATCCGATTTCTCAATTTTTTTTTTTTTTATATCGGAGGGACTCCCCGTGGCTGACCTTACGATCGAGCTGGGAAAGCTACCTCCGTCTCCGTCTGTTTGCTCCGGTCCCACGGAAAATTCTTTCGAATAATTGCCAACAAACAGGTGGGTAAGTTAGCGCCAAGATTCGAACCCAGAACCTATCGGTAACACCGCTAAACCCTGAACCATTATGCTATGAACACTAGGGATTTCTCAATTTTTAACTGACACATGTTCAAAATTAACACAACTTCACATATAAAACATGTGAGGTGATAAAACTGACGCATAAAAATCTGATCAAGAGACAACAATCTTTTATGAAAAAAAAAACTTTTTTTGAAAACTGGATTAAAAAAAACCCCACATTTGTCAATATCATTCAGGAAAATCACAAAATTATCCACCCAGAATATATAATCGACTCAAAAATAAAAAAAATAAAAAAATAAAAACACATAACCGCACTGTCGATCTGACTCTCGTAAAATACTGGAATACCTATCCCGACTGCGACACTGGCGACGCCGACGGATATCGCTATGATCTGAATTGAACAAACCCAAATCACAAAAGCAAATCAGCGAAACCAAGTTGAGAAGAGATGAAAAGAGAAGAAACAAATGGGTTGTCATGGTGATACCGTGTTTTGATCGAGGTCCAGAGCTTTCACGCACGGATACGAAGCGGGTCTCGTTCGGATCCTCTGTTGGGCGTTGGAGGAGGAGGAGAGCCTTGCATTGGATGAGAGGAATGGAGAGTGGAATTTTGGGAGAGAAGGTGCAGCTGTGTACATGGTTTGTTTGGTTTTCTTGGTGTGAATTTGGTTCTTGAGTGGAAGATTTGGGTGTCGTGGGAGGTTTGGGGTTTTGGTGTGTAATCTCTTTAATGTTGGGGAGAACTGAAAGTTATACCACATGTTTTGGATGTGTGGCCGCATGGGGAAGTTTGTGTTCCATAAATGCCCGTTTGGGATGCGACATAAGGTTATTCGCCCTTCATAGTTATGCTGGGATAGATAGCAATCCATGTTGAATAGGTAAATTTTTTGTTTTGTTGTCTTTTTTGTTATTCTCATTGGGAAATGTAAAATTGATCTTTTTGTTGTTTGGTTCACCTTGAATAAAATAAGGATAAATGGTAGATAAGAGATGGATAAGAGTTTATGATTTTTAAATGACAATTATACCCTTACATAAATTATTTGTGTTTGGAAATAAATATAAGAGATGTGAGTGTGATATGATAGATGTGACAGTTTTTGGAATGTGTGCAGAGAGTGTTAGATGAGATAAATATTTTAAAATGACAGAGAAGAGTATTTTTATCCATTGGCATAGATAAGCCTTGATAAACAATTCCACCATTTTCTTAGAATAGTTATCAGGCCTTATCCTAGCTTATCCAGACATAGCTATCAAAGTTTATTCTTGTCAAACAAACAGCTGTTTGGGGCTTATTCTACTGTATTCTCCTCAATTCTTGGTTTATTCTTCACCCCAAACGGGGGGTAAATCTTTATCTTGGATACCCCCCTTGGTGGGGTTAAAGTGGGTGTAAACGGATCCGGTAGATCCGATTTTTTTTTTAAAAAAAAAGGGCCATGAAAGATTGAAAAGCTTTGACATTTTCTTTTTTTTTTTAAAAAAAAAACTAGATTTTGCTCTCTGATTTCATTGATGAAATCAAATTACAAGGTCCAAACATGAGTTCATTAATGAAATCAAATTACAAAATCCAAATGCGGAGAGACGAGGAAGGGGAACAATAGAGAGGAGGTTAAAATGTAGAAAATAAAGGAAAAAAAATCCAAACGCCGGGAGATCTTCATGATAGAAGGTGTATCTAACCGAGGGGGTAGGGTTCATAGATAATTGTCCACGTATAGACATTTGTTGCATATAGTGACCCTCCGTGCTTTTGCGATCCACGTTCCCTAGTTTTGCAGACTATTGCGGAACATGTCTCACTTACGAAAGGCCTTTGATGGAGGACAACGTAATTCTAACACATATACAGTGGCTGGAGCACTATTGGTGCAATGAGCTAAGGGCCCGTTTGGTTGCACGTTTTGACATATTCTGCTTTTTAAAAAGCTGAAAATAAAAAATCTGCCAGCCAAACGGGGTAGATTATGCAAGAATCCACATTTTGATTCCTTTTAATTTTCGTCTTGAAATCTGTGTTTTCAGAAGCTCAGAAAGAGAGCTTTTTGTGGAAATCAATTTTTTTGAAAGCCAGTGGTCAGGTAAATTGACGGATCTACCCTCATTGAAAATAACCCATGTATAAAAACCTAACTTTTGGCTTCTCTCTCCTGTCGGGGTAAATTTTATACAAGGCTGCTTGTTTTCTCCCCTCTTTTGAAACCCTACACACACGGCGGAGGTGAATCGACGATGATCTTCGGACCTTGATCCCATCTGGCCATCAGATCCTCTTCCACGACCGATTTGTCGAAGCTGCGGTGCAGACGATCCGAAAACTGACTGTCAGTGTTGAAGAAGAGATCAATCGTTGATTGGAAGGTCATTTCGAAGCTTGATATTGCAGGGTGAGTTCATTGATTGAAGTAAACCATTAGTTTTTTTTCTTTTTTATCCAACATCTGTGTGTGAGTTTGACAATCCAAAGATTTCCTTCCTTTTTTGGCTAGATCCGTTCGACGCAGTTGGGATCCGAGAGTCCTCTGACTTTACAAGCATTCCATCGAGGTATATAGACCGAGGAATACAAAAATATTTCACTGTGATTTATTATATTTTTCATTCTCAATGTATGTTGGGTAAACCGAATGCATAGATTGGTATATTGGGTGAACCCATTACACCATGCTGTATCATTTTGTTATTCTAATATGTGGATCTCAGACTCCATCGTTGGAGAAAAAGGGGCATGACAAGGGCTGTGTTTTAAGTCAGTGAAGTAGGAGATGTTAACCTATGATACTTTTATTAGCATTTTTTATATATAGTTTTTATTGGTTGTTTTTTATTTCCTGAGCATGTTGGGAGGAGCTTGTTTTGTACTTTTTGTTTGATGGATTGATTGATTTTTTATCTTGTTTATAGAGATTTGGTGTTGTTAAAAACTTTAAATAACATTAGTATTTATTTCTTCAAGGTATTAATGGATTATGGTATTGGGTCATCTATTTTATTGAAATGATTCTTTCAGTAGCTGAATAGATGCCTGACTGGGTATAATGTGGTGCTGGAAGTCTTTAGACCTCAATTGCAAGCTCTCGGTGTGAGTTGGAAATCTATCATAGGGGATGGAAATGATTTGTAAAAAATCAGTGAAATGATGCTTTTTAAATGAGGATAGGGTTGATAATGATTTGGTGAACCCATGTTGTTATGTGATTTCCTTCAAAAAAAAAGTAATTGTTATTTCCTTACTATTCAGTTTATAATATAGTCATATATACTTTCTGAAAAGGTTTAGCAATTTAATTGATTTTATTTTATCTTTGAAAAAAATATATCTCCTAATCATAACATTCATTGTGCTCTTTTTGGATTATGTGAAAGCCAAGGTGTTAGTTCTATTGCCTGCACTGTAGAGTACTTCATTTCAAAGGCTTACAATTAATGAAAAAGGAGTCACATAGTACCTTTGCATATCATTGTCTTCTATGACAACCTTGCATAGTCTTATGATTGTGGAAACTTTTGCAGCATAAACACATTTTTTTATATCAGATTGTGTGTTTCATACTTTCATAAAATGTTAATTCATTATTGTACTTCTTCTAGGTACAGTTTAATATGATTTCAGAAGATTTTTAACTGTCTTGCCAACACTCTAGCCTCTATTCATATAGCTTTCATAGCAAGGCACACCATATAATACGATATAGCCACATGTAGAATGTATGGAGCTTTCAGTAGTTTTGATGAGGGAGTACACATAACCGACATAAGTATTTTTTTATCTATGATGATGGAAGTTGGTTGACAAGAATACATATATATGTAAGGTGCCCAAATCAGGGATTACCTCATCTGATGTCTGAATAATAAGGTGCCAGTCCTACCCATTATTTCCCTGTGCTTCTAATATGTCCATGTTAATTTTTTGAATGATATTATGCTACTTCAAAAGCATAATATATAGCATTCCTCACCTATTCATGTCCCTTTTAGTTATTATGGCTAGATTTCTTACAGTCTATCTTTGTAGTGTTATTTTGATTGCTGATTTACCTTTGTGTTCACACTTGATGTATTTGATAACACCTATGTGCGATTAATTTGGACTTTCTTTGGTAGTTTTTATGATACTTTGGCATTAGTCCAACAACCACTCATATGTTATTGCTCCTTGTTGTGTTATACTCATTCATTATTTTATTTTATGAGTAGCCCATGTTATCTGAATACTAAATGCCAGATGGAGAACAACACCCCACCATCAGTAAGATACAATATCAAGAAGGTGGCAAACAGGGGAAGGGAAAGAGACCGATAGATCCAAATAAAGTAAAGGCTGTTTGGGATAATGCGAAGCACGAGGTCTTCATTAGGATATGCTTAGATGAAATGAGAATGGGGAACAAGCCAGGTCAGACCCTCAATAAGGCGGGTTATGAGAATCTAGAGAGAAAATTTGAGTCAGAAACGAAGATTCATTATCAGAAGGATCAATTTAAAAATCATTGGGATACAACTAGGAAGGAATGACAGACTTGGAAAGCTCTTCAGAGTCAGACAGGGTTGGGGTTCAATGAGGTGACCGGGACGTACAACATGCCTCGAGAATGGTGGATTGAATTTTCCAAGGTACTTCATTCATTAATTTATGTATTACAATTGTTCGTCCCATAAATACTATTATTTCTCATTTGCAATGATAAACATGTCCTTATCACATTCTATTCTAAAATGAGTAGGGTCACCCTGGAGCGGAGAAGTTTCAAACGCAACCCCTATATTTTGAGGAGGAATGTGATATCCTCTTTGGTGCAGTCGCTGCAAAGGGAGATGATAGTTGGGTACCAACCTCAGGTTCTTCTGCTAGGGGAAAAAGGAGCTTTGGATGGAGTGACTCTACTACCGCGGAGGATCAAGAGGACTATCAGTTCACTGAGCACCAACCATACAGCACCCCTACTCCCAGTTCAGTCCCCCCCACATCCAATGTCCCTGATGAGGCCACTAGCCCCCGTCGACAGAGCCCTCTACCCCCGCTCCCTGTTGCTCCTAAGAGACAGAGAACCGCAGTAGGACAGAGGTTGGGTGGATCCATAGACCGCATGTGTGACATATTGGAAATGAGAACCAATCTAGCGTATGGAAATGACACAGTCCCCAAGTTTGCTGATGCAATGGCTTTGGTGGATCGTATTCCTGAGATACCTGTGGATAGTCCAGTTTACTTCTATGCACTAGACATGTTACGTGACCCTGGTAACCGTGAGGTCTTTTGTGCCTTCCCCACAGATGCAAGGAGGGCCGCATGGATGACGTACCAATTTCAAAAGCTCCATGGGTTTTAGATTCACCATGGGTGGTGTGCTGTTTGGTTACTAATTAGTGTTGTTTGTTTTGACCCATTTTGAAACAACATTTCCTCCTATTGCTCCTACTATTGATAGTCTAATCAGATGACATGTCACATTTTGCATATAGAGTGACATTTTACTAACTGTATTTTTTATATGTAATTTACTATGCAAACTTATTGCATGGCAATGTAATATAAATGATCACTAATGAAGTACATGAAGGGGACAATACTACTTAATTCTGAATGTTATATTATGTCTTTCACTGACCTCATTTTATTAGTGTGATAAGTTCTTATAATTTTGATTTTCAGTTGGTCAGTTATTGCAGGGAAGCCTCTAGTGCCCGAAAGAGTTTTTGCTATCCAACTTTCACAACAATGGCTTCCAGAAATACTGTCCAGAGGTATTATTCTCAACAAATGAGCTGCTAAGATATTACAAGGTCATAGAATTGTAGGGACAATGCTGTTTGGTTTATAAATATCTTTGGTAGTTCAAGCAATTCATAAATTACAAGCATGATTAGTCTTTGTCCTCCAAATCAGAACTGCCACATCCTTTCCTTTTTAAAATCCCTTACTATGATTAATTTGTTATACATGTTGATGTTCATATCTTCAATATGTCATGTGTTGTTTTTAAACAGTTTTTGCTTCCTTGTGGTATTTGACTGAGCTTGTTACTTGTCCTTATCATTTTGAATCTGTTTTTAATAGCTTCTGTCATAAACCTTGTGCATATAGAGTGACTTCAATGATCAACAGGTATTGGCTAGTACATCACATGAAATATCAATGAGCATATTCACCAATCAGTACAATTCCCCATCTTCAACCGTTTATAATGCCTGTGTATCAATGAAAAATGGCTTGCTTTTTAGTATCAAATTACAGTCCAGTGGATTTGTGCCCACTATCAAATTGTTTGAATTTAATTAGGGTCACTCCTATGAGTTGTATGTTACTTTACAGCTGAATTTTATATGTCATTGATCTAGGATGGATACTGATGAAGATGCTGAGCTTGAAATCAATTTAATCATTATGGTCCTACTTGAGAGACTAATTGCATATGAGGCCTCATATCTAAATAAACAACCAGTGCATGATCAAACATACACGGGCAATCAGAAGGTCTTTGATATGCTACATGGTCACTGGCGTGTTTGCTTTGACACATGCCGTGTCATGCCTGAGGTGTTCATCAAACTATGCAAGCTACTGAGGGACAAGGGATTGGCAAGGTCTTCACGCAGTGTATCCGTGGAGGAACAGATGAGGATATTTTTGCAAACTATAGGACACAATGATAGAAATCGGTCCATGCAGGACACCCTTAGACATTCTGGAGAAACAATCAGTCGTTATTTCAATCAAATCCTAAATGCCATTTGTGCGATAGCTCCTGATGTCATATGTAATAGAGAACCACTCACCTCTGTCCCTAACCACATCTTGAATTACGGGGGAGGTAAATACTACCCTTTCTTCAAGAACTGCATAGGAGCATTAGATGGGACACACGTCCATGCATGTGTCCCATCTGAGAGGCACTTGGCATTTAGGAGTGGCAGGTCTAAGACTACAACCCAGAATGTGCTCGGGGTGTGTGACTTTCAGATGCGATTTACATTTGTTTGTGCTGGATGGGAGGGAACAGCTCATGATTCTAAGGTGTTGGCCCATGCGGTGTATAATCCTGATCATAATTTTCCTCTACCACCACCTAGTGAGTGTGCTGATATTTTTTTCAATGCCTTTGGAATGTAGGAACTTCATGTATAAATCTCCTGAATGCTACATGGTTTATTGTCATGCAGATAAATATTACGTGGTGGACGCAGACTATGCAAATCGAAATGGTTTTCTTGCCCCCTACAGGAACACCCGATATCACTTACCAGATTTTCAGAGAGCCGGTCCCAGAGGTAAAGAAGAATTGTTCAATAGTTTGCATTCGTCTCTGAGAAATGTCATTGAACGCTCCTTTGGTATTATGAAGAAATGGTTTCCAATCTTGAATATAATGCCTAACTACCCTTACCGAACCCAAGTCAAGATTGTAGTTGCTGCGATCATCATCCACAACTTCATAATTGATCAGAAAATTAACGATGAACTGACAAACACATTTGAAGATGAGATGTTCCCTGCAAGTGAGGGTTTGGAGGGTGAGTCGAATACTTCACGGGCAGTTCCTCAGACGAGTGTCAAATGTCGGTTGTCCGTGATGCTATATGTAATGAGATCGCAGCGGCGCATGAGAATGCTAGGTAAGTAATAGTGTGGAGACTATTAGGAAAATACATTAGCTTTTAATGCATCTTATATTTGAATTAGTTCAATTACCGATTAGGATTTGTGATCTATTTTGTTATATTTGGACTTGGGTCTATGTGTGTCAGTTCCTGAGTATTCCTAAGTAATTGCCAGTTACTTTTATGTCATTCATGACTTAATAAATTTTATGTTTACTACTACTGTTGCTTTCTTTTTTTAAAAATTTTCTTTCACCAATAATGGAGGGTTTCTTTTCAAACCTTGCTGCTCTAAATTCATTTCCCAAGTTTTGGAGGTACTGACATATAGTTACCAGAAAATTTATCCCTGTTGAATAATTCCATAACCAATTTCATACTGGGTTAAAGACTCATGTCCAGTGCTATGATCTAAAATATTCTCCTAGATAAATACTATGAATTAAAGTATTGGGTTATAAGCATATAATCACAATACATTTGAATTTATAGTGGTTTGTTTATAAATGTTGTAAATATTTTTAATTGCAGAAGCACATTCTGTCTTATCAATCTAATAATGTAGAGAGTCTATTGTGAATATCACATGTGATTGGTGCTCCTTTAGATTTTCGTACACAAACTACATTGTTGTTTTGATGTTCAATCTATTCATGGTCTGAAATGAGTAGTTGTACCTAAAATTTAATTCTTATTTTTATGTCATTCAGGAGGTGAATCCAAACTGACGAATAGGAGGAGCAATGGCTTCGTGGATCCACAGATTTTGGTTGACAAGAATGGTGTGCAGTTTCACTCGTAGAATTCAGACACGGTCCCTTTTGGTGCAGTGTAACCCAAAAAAAAATCAGGGAACTTATGCTCGTGTTTTATGGTGCTTCTTATGAACGCAAACTTCTCTTGTGATTATACTGTTTGTTTGTGCGTGTTCAACGTGCTTGTGTGTCACAATGGAACTATTATGTGTGCAGACTACTTCTATGTGTATGGAATGAGACACACAAAGCTGAATTTCTTTTGCCAACAGCTCTACTTTTTGTAGAAGGAAATGCCATGTGAACTTATGTTGTGTTTCATTATTACATGTATACATGTGGATGTCTGACTCTTACATTTTGCATGACAGGTCACATTTATGCATAAACCTGTTGGAACGGTTTACTCTATGGGTCTTCCACTTCTTAATTCCATCTATTTCTTCATGTACAAAATGTATGATTATATATTAACACCTAAGCATTTGATAAGAATGAATTGCCTCCTTATATCTACAAACAGTTGGTGGTTTGTATCTAGCATCAGATCATAGCTTAAGCAAGTTCCTTCATCAAACAGATCTAAAGTAGCCCACCAAGCAACTGATACTTTGTTGCATACCTAATTAACATGCAACAATCAATATCATATCCAGAAACAGATGATATAAATTAGATGTAGCCTGTTATTTTTTCAGTTAATCATACTTGCTTGCCTTCCTACTATATCATGAAACCAGAAGGAAGAAATCAAATAATGAAGTGTAGAGGAAAAAATGGAGTCAAATATACTAATTGCATATGAATTACACACATGAAATCTATTCCTGAAGCAGAACAACCCTCAACCAAAATATGCAAATATGTTAATAGACAGGGTTAGACTAGAACATGATAGCATATACCAGTAGATATGTTTACATTGCTTCAACATGATGAAGTTTTTCCACATATAATACATGGGAGACATTAGTACTTGGACTCCCAATACAAAATGAGTTCATCACATGTTCCAATTCAGATCGTCAAAAAAGGTAGATGTAAACCCGCATTTCAACCCATACGGAAGGCCAAGAACATCAACATGAGTAGAACCAAGAGGACCAAGATGATAAGGACAACAATGAGGCCGATCAGGATGTGTAGCATTGGCAGGTTGGCATGAGATGGATCTGGGAGGTTGGGTTCCACTGAAATCGGATGGACTTCACTCTCCTCGTGCATCCATGCTGTCAAATTATTGTCAACCATGGCAGTGGAGGAATGGACAGCTGCATTACTTTCTTCAACCAACAGCGGCTGAAGAGTCTCCTCAAGGATCTCAGTGGCCTGGCTGGGTTGGGGATCATTGTCTTGCACCGACTTGGCAGCATTTTCTTCTTCGATTCCGTGAGATCTCAAAAACTGTTGGGCTTCACATAAGCTATGTGCACCGGCATACACAGCATTGCTGAAATTATTGACTTGGAGACTACATTCTGCCCATGTTTTGTAAATGCCTAGTCTCCTTCCTCTAGCTACCACGTAATAAACAAAACGAGCCATACTTGTCCTATCCAAAAGACATTATACTTTGCCAGTTAGATCACCAACATTAAATATCATACCATAATGATATAAATACTTGAATACTCTCATAAATGTTATTATGTACTCAAAAGAACAACAATGAACATCAAAGTCATAGCACGATTAGGTCATTTTTTTTCTTTTTCTTTCCCAAGTTTTTTTTTAATATTTCAAGTTTGACCCTATTAGCTCTACCATTACTCCCTACCACAGTCACACACTTATGGTACCTTGATTTCACTAAATTCAATTGCTGCCCTGAATTAGGGAGATGTGTAGAGGGTCTTATGGCTTCTCTTGAGGAACATCAAGGAGGCAGAACACCTATTTATCATAAACTTGTAGATGAAGGCATAATAGTGTTGTTTGTACTTAAGAAAACTGATTATATAATATCATCAGACATGGAAATGACCCATTAATTACATCACAGTGATTGGACTTGGACCGAAATGGCTGATGGAGTCACATTAAACGGACTCACAAGAATACATCCATCTGCATAAACCGAGTTAGTTGTTTAATAATAATCCATTACTTTTTATACATTTGAGAAAATTTGAAGAACACCTTAGGCTATCCAAATTTATTACTTCAACCCCTCCTTCCCAAACCCACATAAGGTATGAAATCAGAGAATAATAAAGACGACCATATTGCTCAATTGATGAATTTCATATGGTGAAATGTATAATCCCCTACCTCTATAAACTCCATCAATGTGTACAAGCCAAAAAAAAAATTTTATAAACACAAATCAGTTCCTCAGATTTCCATACCCAAGTCAAGAGAAGGCCAGGGGTCAAGAAGACGGGAGCTGATTCGATGGCCTTTGGATGCATACATGCGGTGGACCTACATTTCAGATGATGATAGGAGTCGTAACAGGCGCCGGATGACTTGTCGGGACAACTTTGTGACGGGTGCAAACCGGCTGCCGGGGCAGAGAAGAAGGTGGATCAGGGCGGCTGGATCGGTGGCCGGTGGTGGAGACGAGGAAAGGGTGCGGTGAAAAATCTGTCGTAGGTATTTGTAATTGGGAGAGGATGCCTTGTGAAGGGGGCAAGGTCATTAAAGTAATTTGACACATTCACTTTTTTCAAATACAGCTTTTATTAGCCAAACATGAAGAGCTTTTAAATATTGAAAAGCAGCTTCTGTTACCAACAACAAACATGATTCCTGGATTAAAAGAAAAGCATCTCAAAAAGGTCAACATCAAAATTATATAAAAAAAGCAGCTTTATTCTAAAATCTACTTTTCAATCTGTGTTTCCAAACGGGCCCTTAGATCAATATGGACCTTAAATAAATTGTGGGTGAGGAACCCATGAGAACCAACTCCAGATGGCAATGGCGGACCTTAAGTTTGATGCCTGGGTAGGGTGGGCTATAACCCAATCCGGATTTGTATTTTATATTATTATATAGAAAAATGTTTAGTTATGATTTTACTTAATGAATCAAATAGTTTACAATAATTATCAAAATTTATTAGGATTACCAAATCATAGATATCAAACTTTATAGAGAATTTTTTTTAGTTATCAGGGTATGTATAAATTAAGATGTATGGAGGGTACATATAAATAAAATGTTTTGAAGGGTATAAGCACAATTTTTCTAAATAGGTTACCAATTTACAAGGGTTCTTCATATTTTTAACACATTGTAAGGGTTTTCTGAATTTTTAACACATTGTGGGATGGTTTTCTGGATTTTTAACATATGGTAGGAATTTTTTGGTACACTATGTTTTCAGCTCGTGTTAATTTAACAAAATATTTATAGAATATTTTTTTACTAGTCAATGAAAATTTAATTTAATGGGCTATTTAGATTTTCATAAGTGTGTGCAAAACATTATATGAACTTTCGAAAAAAATCTGGGAGTTAAACGAATATTTTTGTAAGAAGAGGTGGATTATTTTTTGTAAGATATTTTTTTACGTATCCTTTCTCACTTATAACAAAAAAATGTCAAGTCACATTATTTTTTATGTCAAATTTTACATGACGCCTCCGTTTGTTTCTATTATAAGACCCTGGATAAGTCCGGATAAGAATTTTCAAGTGTTTGTTTACCCTGGATAACCCCTGATAAAGTATGTCAGAATAAACCCTGATAAAGTGGTATATGGATTCCAATCAACCCATATAATTAAAGTTATCTTAGGTTATTCCACTCAAAGAATATGTGAGCCTACTATCAAATTAACTGTCATCACTTCTTATAAATCATCTGTCAAATCAACTATCATTACATTTTTACCTTTTATATAAATCCTTATCCATATTTTATTAACATTTTATCCAAACAACAAAACATTTATTCTTACATTTATCAACGAGAATAATTCAAAACACATTCAAACACAAAATCACTTTATCCTTATTTATATTCACTTATGCTTGGATAAATGTATATCCTAGAATAAAATCTATCCCCATTCCAAACGGAGGGGGAATAGTCTTCGTATCGACTTGATAAATTTACATATGTGTTTTCAAGAGTTATATTACTTATATAGACTTTATAAAAAGTTATATGGATATATAAATTTCGAGCAACTTACAGGGGGTTATATGGATTTTTTCCTTTTTAAAAGATGCAAATGAAGGGTACATTTGTTTCTATGTAAAAGTTACTGAAAAATCTATTTTTCAGGAAAAGTGGTTACTTATAAATGTTTGGGAGCTTTTAAAGAAATGGTTATAGGAAAACTATTTTTTTAATCGTTCCCAAATCCAAAATCCGTCTTATAAGTGTTCATAAGCCAATTTCCGTGAAAGATAAATATCTTATCTTCTCTATTCCTTTCACATTTATTTTTTATTTTTCTTTTCTAGAAATTTGACTTACTGTTTAATCCTAAATTAGAATTTTTTTAATACTTTATTATTTAAAGTTTTTTAGATAACTCACTAAAGAAAATTTTAAAAGTAGTATATATATATAATACAAGAATTAAATTCGATTATTATCTTTATTTATAAGTGACTTTATAGGATATAATAAGGGATATCAAATAATACATAAAAGATTATAAATTTGAATATTGTCTTATTTATAGGAGAATTTTGTAGGATATAAAAGTGATACAAAGGTTTTGTAGGTAATGAATATATGAAATGAACGACGGTAAATTTTAAAATATTAATAGTTTATTTATATGACTTATATAAATTTGAATATTTTATGCATAGATTTTAAAAACTCTTATTTATGAAACAACATATATATAATTATTTTAATAACTTTGTTATATTATACACGAAATTGTTGTAAACTAACTAAAATACATATACACAAGTATACATAAACAAAGCACACAAGACGTATAAAGAAAACAAGTGGAGAGAGATTTCTTATTCACTATTGTTGGTTATGGAATACATTACAAACCCCTCAATTTATAGGGTCCATGGAAGATTCCCAAAGGTGGAGAGTTACAAGTCTATAGAGGTGAGGGGATAGATAGTGGGGTGATTAATAATGGGGGTTATGAAGTTGAATGAGAGGAGTTATGGAGTTGAAGAGTGGGGGAGGTTATGGCTTAGATGAGTGATGGTTATCCACTATATTCACAACATTCCCCCTTGGATGACCACCACGCTAAGATAATTGCCTCATTAAAGTCTTGCTTGAAAAACCCAGTGGGAAAAACTAAAGCGAAGGAAAAAAAGAGTACAATATACTTTATCTTAAATTGGTGTATACGTTTTAACATTGCCTCATTAAAACCTTGCCAGGAAAACCCAATGAGACAAAACCTAGGCGAAGAAAAAAGAGTACAACACGCAAATGTCATATAAAAATATACTCCCCCTCATAATGATAAGGCCAAAAAGATTGGTTACAAATACGTTGCGTCCGATGTCGTACACCACCTTTTTGAATGTTGACGTGGGCATGCTTTAGTGAACAAATTGGCATGGTTGTCTTTCCACTAAATCTGTAAAACATCGATTTCACATGCACAAGCTTCAGAATGATCAACCTATAAAATAAAACTCCAAGAGATCGTTGTACCACAACATGTAGATACATAACCTGTTTGTGAGGATTTGAAAAATATCTTAAATATGCATATAATATTCTTTCAACAAGAGACCACTTGTGGAATTCTTTGAGTAGAATAAACCAACATATATTGTTCCATGAATATAACAGAAAATGTTTTAACATCATGTTAGTTTATTCAGATTGACACAAATTTAAATCTGGCCTATAAATTAAACTAAAAATACAATGTCAGGTTTAGTACACTGTATCAAATATAATAAATCATCAAACGCAATAAAGATATGGTACTTCAGGATTAAGAAGAATTTCAATATCCTCTTTCAGATGAAAATTGGTCATTCTTTGGGTCAAGTGACCTGACCACCATATGAGTACTTAATGGATAATATTTGTCCATATGAAAGTGCTTCAAGACTTTTTCAATATATATTGTTTGATGGACAAATATCTCATTTGGGCTTCACTCGATCTGCAGGCCGAGACAATATTTAGCTTTCTTAAGGTCTTTCACGTTGAATTCATTTATAAGATATTCTGCAGTTTTGTTGAGTTTTTCAGGAGTTCCAATTGAATTTATGTTATCAACATAAATTATCAAAATAGTAAATCTCTTATTGGATGTATTTATAAAGACACACGAGAAAATGAGATTATTTTCATATTATGCTATTATCAAATATTCACTAAGACGGTTGTACCTACTGCGTTAAGCTATACGATAAACGTCTTAACTTTATTGAGGACATACTCTTTGATTTTGCTTTAGGCAATTTATATCCTTCATGGATTCATGTAAATTCTCATATAGATAATCTGTTACTTCGTCCATTAGTCTCGTATCAAGTTTTTCTGAAACTTCAAGACTTTCTAGGTAATGGAACGTTATTGTATCCATGACTAATAAGTATGTTTCTTCATAGTCAAATCCCAGATTTCTGCAGGAAACCTTGTGCCTTATATCTAGTAATTTTATTTTCTCATTTCGTTTTCTTACAAACACTCATTTGTAACCTTCAGAATTAACATCTTTTGGGGTATGTATTATAGGTTCGAATATACCACACTTTTCAAGAAAACTCAATTCTGCTTGAATAACATCTTTCCACTTTGACCAATTATTTATCTGTCAACATTCATTTATGCTGTATGGTTCATTGTAATCATTGCTCTTTGAAATTTCAGTAGCTACTTCGTATGATAAATATGTCATCGATGATCATTTATTTGCGATTTCACATTTATCTTATATGCATATAAAATATAGAGATTTCGATATTATTAGGTACCTTTTCCTCTTCAAGAGTTTGTATAATCACTTCTAAAACTCATTTCTCTTTAGAGATATTATACTCTTCTAGAGTTTAGAGAAAGTGGATCTATTGTTCATAATCTTTTCTAGAACATTATGTATAACTTCTTCTGGAGCATTATTAGAGCATGATTTTTCATTTGATCTCCACTTCCGAGGAACTGAATCTTTTGAACGTATAGGTTTATCACGCTTCTGGCGTGCATTAGGAATTTGATTTTCACATTGAGTGGTAAGTAAGTCTAGATGAAATAGAGTGGATATATTCCACGATAATTCTCGTCGTTCTTCAGGAGCAGATCGTACTTCAGGTACGTCCTTCCCTCCCCCTAACGGCGGGAATATTTTCTTATTAAAATGACAATCCGTAAATCATGCGGTAAAAATTATCATTGAGCAAAATAATCTTCTGGTTCTTTAGTATATGCCCAAATGAATAGTTCGACACATCATCGTGTACCATGGATATTCGAGACAGTCATGCCAAATCATAAAGATCATAGAATTTCTAGTTCATATGCTCAGACATTAGTAATGCATAGATACTCCATAATTTTAAAATGGCATATGTTGAGATATGTATCTTCAAAATTCAGTAGACTTCTTCTGAATCTACATGAATACAATGCATCGTTGATACAAAATTTTGTGTCTCTTGATAACATAATATCTGCCCTTCTAGAGCCCTTGACCAAGTTTATAATAGAAAAAATAATATTATCATTTGCATTAACTAATGTTATACTAAAAAAATAAGATAAATATGAAAGTGCATTTCATGTAATAAAGAAAAATGAAGACATAAATACAAAATCGACAAATGTCTGATCGTACATCAGGTACGTAATCATGTTCTTAAATATCACATAGACGACAATCATTTTAGGGGTTGTTTTACAAAACTTTTCCTTGCTTTCATTCAATAGCATTCCACTTCTGGTGGTTGCAAATAACTTGTCATATCTACGATTGTTATGGTTATATATATAAACCATGAAATAACCATTGACATTTCCATTGCTCAAAATAAAGTAAAATAAAATGCATTTGCTTCAGGCAACGATGCTGAATCAATAGATTGAGTTTCATGATTTATATATATATATATATATATATATATATATATATATATATATATATATATATATATATATATATTATATCAAAGCTCATTGTTCAGCAATGAGAAGATATGAAATTTAATAATAATATTTTTGCTTTCGATATTACTACTACTGGAGCATCTTTGAGGCATAATGGTCGGTGGACCTTTCACAATGAGATGTTAATATTTAAATCCTCTTTATTATGATAGTGAAAGCTAATCATAATTTGTACATGTTCCTGCTAGGATACATGTATCTTTTTATTTATTTATGATCCTTCAAGGACCAATAAAATTTTCATAGCTTTTGTATATTCCTACAGACCAAAATAGCCATTAATTTTATATAATCCTTCAAGGATAATAAAATTATATATAATCCTTCAAGGATAAAATAAAATAAAATTTCATATGTTCCTTCAGGGATTCATATTATCATAATTTTTACGTAGTCCTTCAGGGACACATGTAACTATAATTATTATATGGAACACGTAATTTTGTAAAATCGAAATTGATATTACATCAATTATCCATAAAAGATAATTTTTACTGAGATATAAAATATGAATTATATATGTATGATGTATCTATGAGATGGATGGAATATGGTATTCTCAAACACAATCAAATACCTGAAGATGTGTTCTTCAGGACATGCCATAAATCAGATGTCTTCTAATGCATATATGACAAAATGCATCTTCATAACAATATGTGAAATAATAAAATTCATGTATTTATTTAATACAACATATTGCATGATATAATACATACCTTCTTATTAACCAGACGAAACCCACCGTTTATTTGAAAGACTATATCAACAAATGTCTTATTATAAAAAAAAATGTTTGTAAAGAATTAATACTTATGAAGACAACAAACCTACTGGTGGAGTCGTATTGCAAATGAACTAGAGATCCACAAAAAAAAATACAAACATTTCTCTTTAACAAATAGCTTCTCGTTCTGATAACGTGTTCTAAACTAACTAAAATACATATACATGAGTATACATAAATAAAACACACAAGGCGTATAAAGAAGATAAGTGGAGAGAGATTTCTTATTCTCAACTTGTTTTCTCTATACGCCTTGTGTGTTTTGTTTATGTATACTTGTGTATATGTATTTTAGTTAGTTTACAACACGTTATCAGCACGAGAAACTCTTTGTTAAAGAGAAAGGTTTGTATTTTTTTTTTAGAGAAGAGAGGTAGAGAGATTTCTTATTCACTATTGTTAGTTATGGAATACATTACAAACCCCTCAATTTATAGGGTTCATGGAGGAATCCCAAAAGTGAAGAGTTACAAGTCTATAGAGGTGAGATGGTAGATAGTGGGGTAATTAATAGTGGGAGTTATGAAGTTGAATGAGAGGAGTTATAAAGTTGAAGAGTGGGAGAGTTTATGGCTTAGATGAGTGGTGATTATCTACTATATTCACAACAACAATATGTAAGACTTTTTTGAATAACTTTTTTTAGATAAAAAATATAATATAAATATTTTTTTTAAAATAAACAATAAAAATCATTTTTAATAAAATAATTTTACTGTCACCAAATATGCATTTTTTGGTTCCTTGAAAAAGTTTATCGGTGTCAAACAATTTCTTTGGATTTGAAATTACGAACCTCCCGCGAGTCATCGTAACCTAAGAATCTCCCGCGGGTGAGCCTAACAGTAGGGCTCCTCTCGCTGGACACCCCGTACCTGTCGAAAGAAAAAATCACACGCATTTGGCGTCAAAAAATTCTCTCTCGAGACGGACATTCCATCCGTCCAAGGTAAATATTTTTCGCTTCCGTTGATCGAATTCCATTCAGTCGTTCTCTAATTAGTGTTCACGTTTCTAAGCATCAGATTCTGATTAGGGTTTTTGATCAATCGGGATGTCGTGTTTTTGTTGTTTCTTTGTATGTATCGATGAATGAGATCGATCGGGATCGATCATTGTTTGATTTTAAAAACCATTTCTTTCCCTCGCTTGATATCGAAGAATCATTGAAACATGCGTGGAATTGGCTGCTTTAATTTTGTCAAACGTTTGATATGTTGGTTTTTTTTTTCTTTAATTTATTGTGTGTGTATTTATTTAGGGCTTTTGTGATCGTATTCACTGGTTTTGTTAAAACTTTGATTACTTTCAAATGATTTCATTATCGATACTCCGTCTACATACCCTAAGTCTCCTCAAAAAAGAAGAGGTATGATTCCATTTTTTGATTGTCAATACTGGAAAGTTGTTGAGATCACTATATAGACAATAAACACTTCATTCATGCAATTTATTATTTGCATGTGATGTTTTGTTCGATTTATGTTTTTTAAGTCTTGAAGTCCAGGCACACCAGTTTAGGGACGGAAGAAATTGATGTGAAGTTAAGATTGGTTCATCTCTGTTTAATTCTGTACAACTGGAAATATATGCTAACCTTGTTATTCTTCCAATACTACATCTGTTATTTTACTTGCATTGATTTTTATATTCTATTTCTGCGCATTTTTTTTTGTATTTAATTTTCTTCCTGAGAATTGTGAGCAATGTTGTAATTATAGAATAGCGTGGAAGCATGCATATTGTTGAGGGCAATTTATTGAGCAATATATGCATAATGGATGAGGTGGGGGTTTCCTTCATGGTGTTATAGTTGACCCCTCATCTATTTTTTTTTTTGTTTTCAGTGCCCTGGTCTTTTTTTTTTTTGCTCTTTTGGAATTGTTCCCCAAATTTTTAATGAAACTTGGAGGTAGGGTTTGTATCAGTTGCCTAAAAAAGGAAAAGAAGCAATGCAGAATAGGCGCTTATTCGAGCTGTGAGTTTGAAGCATGTCAAACCATTAAACTCCCTAAAACTGTGATTGAACAAATCTACATAATGACAAAGATCTGGTTTAATATCTCTTTCAATGATTGAATGTAAATTTTATCTGACACAAGTATAAATTTTATCTGACACAAGTACCATCTCCCAGCTGAGGCTTATAGTCTGCAACTGCTGAGTTTGCTGCTTGTCAATCTCTGGTATCTGTGTTCATTACATATGTTCTATTTAAATTGTTGGTTGCATACAGATATTGATTTTGTCTCTCTCTAAAGACAGTACCACGTCATCCCCTATTTTATTTTTTATTGTTTATCTTTTCTATTTCCTCAGTGTATGACCATATGTTTTACTTCTTAGGGAGCAAAAATTCTCATATTACAAAGCTCTTATATCACATAAAACATATGGGGGATGATGTCGTGGTAGACGCAGAACCTTCTTCTGTTGAATGCCATTCTGGTCAGATGAATAGAACATGGAAGCGGGAAATGGATCAACACCAGTCTAAAATTGAAGCTTTACAAGATAAGCTTACTGAGGTTCAGGCCTGCATGCGATCCAGTGAGGATGAGAAGAAGGAGATAGACCTTCTCTGGAAAAGGGTCAAGACAACTGCTACATTACTGACATATTTAAAATTAAAAGCAAGAGTTATGGCTGTCCCCCATCTGGCTCATGCTTCTTGTGGGATCAAACTTCAAGAGGGGGTTGGCTTAGTTGACAAGCATGGAACACCGCTCTCTGGTTGGTTGAAAGACATTGATCTTTCTTCCTTTGGAGGTTCAGATGAAGAGACCTGTCTGGGAATAAGTGATGGGCACAGTTCATCTGATGGAAATGATGGTGTTTATATTGGAGAAGTGCTGAAGTCTGTGCAGTTAGTAACTGATGTGATGGAATCTCTTGTCAAGAAGGTCGTCATGGCAGAGGCTGAAACTGCCAGTGAGAAGGAGAAGGTGAGTCAAGGGCAAGAAGAAATTAGAAAGAAAGTGATACAAATCGAGTGTATGTCAGCAAAGGTGGAGGAGATGGAGAAGTTTGCACAGGGTACAAATTCTATTTTGAATGAAATGCGGCAGAAGGTTGAAGATATGGTGCAAGAAACATCTAGACAAAGGCAAAGAGCTGCAGAAAATGAACAAGAACTCTGTCGTGTGAAGCAGGACTTTGCGTCGCTTAGATCATATGTTGATGGTCTTATTAATGTAAGAGAGACCCTACTTTCTTCAGAGAAGCAATTCCATACGATGGAGAATCTTTTTGAGAGGTATGTTGTTTAACTGAATGCTTTTTATAGATAGTTGCTTGTTCTGCTTCATCAAAGCTTCCAGATACGAGTTTAGAAAATTTTCCATGATGCTTTCATTAACTTCAGTTACTTGGTTGATGTACAACATTGTTTGACTAGGCTGCAGTTTGCAATTGCTTCTCTAAAAAGCACTGCCTTTAAATGTAGACAATATTATTATATTAAATATTTTAATAGGGATGGTAAGTTGATCTTGATTCAATATATTTGTAGTGATACATTTAGTGCATTTGTAACTCTTAGTATTTACTCCTAAACATGTTTCTGCAACTGTGGTGTTAGAATCGAGTAATTTGTCAGCATTAAATTCGGTGCGTTTTGTCTCGGATTGGGGTGTCTCGTGTGTAGGGGCGAGATCGGTGGCTTTGGTGGATGGGAGATTCATTATTCATGAGTAGTTTGTTGTGAGTTTCAGTGGGTCTCAGGCACACTCGATGTATCTTCTCCTTACTTTGGGTGTGAATCTGAGTGGGTTTTCCTTTGTTGTAATTTTTCTTTGGGCTTCCGTCCCGATTTATAAAATTGAGGGCGACTAGCCTACTGTTTCCGTAAAAAAAAAAAAAAACTCTGTGCAGTGAAGCTGCAATGTGTGGTGGGGTATATTGTTAGTTATGGGGTTGTCATATTGTTGAGGTTCATTTTCTGTATAGGCTAATTCTTGATGCGCTATAAATGAAGGAAGAAAACATGGATATGATTATGTATATATTACTGTACATAATGGTACCACCCACTTTTAAATATCAAATATTGCAATTTATATGCCTAATATATAGTGTTTGGATATGCGGTATGCGGCTTCTATGCGGTTGGGGTTCCGCATAAAGTATATGCGGTATGTGGGAGTATATGTGAGAGTATATGCGGTTTTGTAATTTTTATTAGTAAAAATTGATTATATGGTGATGTTTTAAACAAGTGATAACAAAGTAAATTGTGATGACATCACAAATTAGACCTAATTTTTATCATGCTTTTGACATTAATATTATGAATAAGGAGGCCTAAATAATGAAGGGATACTTGGACAAGCATGGTATTTTTTAATTATATAATTGTTTAGAAACCATGTGACCTGTATAAACCCAAGTTTCTGTCCTCTTGTGCCAGATGTTAATTCTTTCTTAACATACATCCACTCAAACTGTCCACATTTTGTTTTCGTTTATCCTTTTATTTAAAATAAAATACATACTTGGTACACTTTAAAAAAAAAGTGAAAAGGGAAAGGAAGGACAGACGAGAGTTCAGGTCGATGAAGAATAGATGAAGAAGATCTGAAAGCCGAGGAAGCCTCAAGAAGATCTGATTAATGAAGAACAGATGATGAAGTAGAATAGATGAAGAAGACCTAATCGATGAAGAAGTCATGTGAAGAAGAAGACCTGATTGATGAAGGTTGAAAGCTCGTGTCTAGGCTTGTCAACGGATTGGGTCGGGTCGCGGTGGAACCGGACCCGACCTAGGCTTGGGTCTGTCGGACCCAGGTCTTGGGTGAGACCCGGCGGACCCAGTTAATTGAGGACACGGGGTTGGACCTAGTTAATTGAGGACACGGGGCTGGACCCGGGTCGACCCGGGAGATGCGATGGGAGAGTCTGTCTTATTAGCTTTGATTGATCTGTCTTATAAAGGACATGATATGCAGAGTGGCAGTACATGAGCTTTCTTTGATTTCATTTTCTAATGTTTGTTTTCATTGATATATTGGTGAAAGATCACCATGGTTGGAATTGCATATGCATATGTATTTTTTTTGGTTTCAGTTTGATGTGGGTAATGATGGAAAAGAAAAGAAATGGACTGGTTCAAGCTCTGGTTCAAGCTTCAGCGGTAGGGGATGACTCGATGTCTCTGGTTCAAGATTCAGTATCTACACTGTGTGGGTTCTTGAGAAAAGGGGGCAGAGGTGAGAGTGAGAGTGAGAGGGAATCTAGGGTTTTCTTTTTTTCACTTTTAGGTTTGGGTAGGGTATTGAGTAGTATTAGGCATTTGGGTATGGGCTTTGGGCTTGGGTAATGGGTAGTCAAGGTATGGGGGATGGTTGATGCGTTCATAAACAAAAAAGAAAATAGCCCATTACCAATAATAAATTTTTTTAGTTATAAGAATGGGTCCATTGGGGCCATAGTATTGGGTCTGGGTGGACCTGTACCTGCCCCATTTCAAGGATCGGATCCTTCGGGTTAGGTCTATATCGGGTCTCAGGTCCTCCAGGTCGGGTATTTTACGCCTTTTTTCTGATCAGGTCCAAGTTGACTCGCAACCGTTGAGAGGCCTACTTGTGTCCATGTGAGGTATTGATCGATGATGAAGAAGATGAATACCTGATCGATGTGAAGAATGTATGTGTTTGTGTGAAGAACAAGAAGACGATAACACAACGACCTGATTAGGGCTGGCTCTTTTTTAATTTTAATTTTTTTTTTTTAACGGGTTGGGCAGGCCACCTATATTGGGGAATATGATTAAGTTTTTTAAGGAATACGGTATGGCTTGCATCATACGCGGTTGCGTGGGGCGCATTTCAAAACACCGCTAATATATGTGTGCAAATTACTCTATGACATGGTATACATAGACCCTTGTAGTGCTGAATCAATTTTCCTATTCTAAAAATGCCTGTGTGATGAGAAAGATGAATTAGTGACATGGAGTAATGTGGAGAAAGTTGGTCAAATGAGAAGTGTTTAATGAATGCAATTGTATTGTGATTGATGGAGCAAAAGTTTTAGTTAAACTATATTGACAAGAAATTCCCCAAGTTCTTGCTTTCAGATGACCAGGTTCAACATTTCAAAGATAGGGAAGATAGAAGAAACACTGAAATCTGTTTCCAGTAGGTTAGAGTTATTATTACATGTGGATTTTTTTTTGATTTCCATGTGTAGAGTAAACGAATGGTTCTTTTTTCCCCCTTCTAATTCAGCTGTGTGTGAGCAAATGGAGCATCTCTGTGTGTGTGTGTGGAGGGGGGGGGGGGGGGGGGAGGATAAAGTTGAAAAAGTGTGCATCTTGGGCAAATATGTAGGCCAGTTGTATTATCTTTTGTTGATAATTTCATCATCATTGCATGGGATTTTGTTGCATAGTGCATCAGATTCAGATGTTTTCCATGGCTACGTGTGGAAAACACTTGGGTGGCAATTTCTTCAAACCTCCGGGATTGGGAAACTATGATATTAGGAGCATATACTCCTTTGACTATTATGGGTAATCTTTGGTTGGGAGATAATCAGGGAAGCCTTTGTAAGGGCTCTGTTCCCTCCTTCCTTTTCTTTCTTTTTTTATTTTTAATATTGTGAGGAGATCCCTTGTTTCCTTTGTTCGGGGGCGTTTGTCATTGATAAGATTGCTCCGATATTTTCCTCAAAAAGAAGTCTCAGTATCATAGCAGGAGCTCTCAAAAACAATATAGGATGGTACACTATGGTTTAGAAGGACTTAAGATACAATTGTTATACCCCAGAGGACTACTGGAAGATATATTTGTTATACCCCAGATTTCCTGGAATTGAGACTGAATTTAACATACTGATTCATGTCTGTCTTATTTTACACAAGTCACATAAAAGTTACATGTCATTGACAAAAGAATCCATTTTGCTACAAGTTATTGAATTCTTCCAAGTTTGTTTAATTTTTAACATATAAAAAATCACTGACAATGTAAAATTAATCAAGTCTATACACACTTGTTTTCAGTTTGGGAAAAACTAGTGGATAACCAGTCTGGTGAAATCAAGGAAATACTTAGAAACCGTGTTGCCTAGATGTTTGGATTGGCAGTAAAAACATTTATGTATTTTCTAGAGGAAATCTTACACTAATTACTTCTCCGTTAAAACTACATGATATTGTACCTGCCTAATAATCTCTTTATACATTATACTCCGTTCCTCCTATCAAGAATCTAAGCTCAATCTTCAGTTGATTTATAAGAATAGTTGCAACTTATAACATGCAGATATCCTGTATCTGCCAATGCAATGGAGTAACAATGTTTAACTAATCACAATTTAGATCTCAACTGTGTTTCAGATTTATAACATATTTTAACAAGTTAGAGCTGACAAGTTCTTGATTTCTTTGCTGGGGAATGGTTTTGAGAACAAATTAGTGTTAAGCCTTTCTCATATTGTTTGGGTGCTTGGTGTGTTTGAATTAGCAGCATATTTTATAGGAAATTTAGTAGCTCATTTATAATTTGTTGATTTTTAGATGAATTATGGATCTCTTTAGCTGTTCTTTTTGAAATTTGCAAGATGGGTGATCTATATGTATCTTGAATAATTAACGTGTTTTTTTTTAATTTGGCCAGTGAAAGAATTTTATTTTGTATATTATAGAATATACAAACCCATAATGATTGCCTATATAGAAAATTTTATATCTTTATTCTTAAAATGACAATGTTTCTGAGGAATATGTTGCATTGATCTTCTGTTGGGCTATTGGGAATTGTTTAAGATGTTTCAAACATCCAGCTGGTGCTCTTCATGGATCATGAGGTTGTGGCAGTAACAATTACCTTATGTTCTGCATGAGTTTCTGTTATTTTGTTAGTGGCATAATGATGCAGAACTATTTGACAAGAAAATCAACCATTATTGGGGAAGGAAAGTTGAAAAAAAGGAAACAATTAATGTGACAAAATTTGGATGCTCATAATAGGGGAATCAAATTTATATTGATTTCTCCATGATTATGGATCTATTTGAATATTGTCACATTTAATTACCTATTACTTGGTATTAATATAGGAGCAATATATAATATTTTAGGAGCTATTTTAGTAAGTTTTTTTGGTGTTTTAGTGGCTCTATTATAGGGATCCAAATTTATGTATTTTCCTTTTTATCCTTAGGTTTTCTTGTTTTGCAAGTCACATCACCCTATTTAGTCATGTAAAGGGTTGTGCAAATGATCAATCAATAATATTATTAGTTCTAGTTATTTTGAGAGTTGTATCTTTTCTTCCTTCTTTCGTTTCTACAAAAAGGATTTACGCAGTCGACGTTGTTTGTCTTTTTCTTGTTTCTCTTAGCGTTTCGCGCTTACGACTATGTCAAGTGGCATTAGAGCTATGGCTACATTCCATGGCGACGGAAGGAGAACAAAGAAACCAAAACCTCGTCACTCTTGGGTTTCAAGCATTGGAGGTTGTCGTTCAACGACTGATGGAGGTGATGGAGCGTGTGACGGTTCGTCAAGATTGGGAGCGTCTGGTGGTTGATGAAACCATTCCATAGAGGACTCAAAATCCTTGAGCCCCTCGATATGATGAGGATGACTTCTCCGAAGAGGAACTCAATGAGTTTCTTGATTCAGACACGCGTGGTGGTTATGAATGACTGCAGGCTGCGGATCGTGCCTGCGACTTTTGAGTGAAGGTCGATTTGCCCGAATTCAACAGCCAACTTCACATCGAGGATTTTCTCAATTGGCTTGCGGCAGTCGAATGCTTCTTCAACTATAGGGAGATGCCTGACGCGAAGAAAGCAAAGCTTGTAGCAATTAAGCTTTAAAGGCGGGGCATCAGCATGGTGGGAACAACTCCAATTGTCTCGCACCAGGATGCAGAAGTGTCCAATTCAGACATGGTACCAGATGAAGCACCTTCTTCATCAACGATTTCTCCTTGTCGACTATGGTCAAATGTTGTTCCAATAATACCAAAATTGTCACCTAGGCAATAGGGTTGTGAGGGACTATACGGAAGAGTTCTATTGATTGTCGTCTTGCAACGACATCGTGGAAACAGAGGCACAATGGGTGGCTCATTACATCAGTGGGTTAAAGCCAACGATCTATGATTTGGTGTCTTTGCATCCTATTTGGACGTTATCAGATGCGGTGAAGATGGCGGAGCAGGTGGAAACACTTCATAGTCGTTCAATTATGAGAAGTTCAATGTATGGCCAAGATATTGTCAAAATTTTTCAAATCTGGACGGCATCGTTCGACAATAAGACTACTCTGATTCCAAGTATTGGAACTAACCAGCCAACCTAGGCGTTCTTGGAACAAGGAAAAGGAAGTTACATCATCAACCACAATAGCTCATACGATGAATCAAAGGGATCCATATGAGTCCCAATTCGAGCAGAGGATCGTTTGTTATCGATGTGGAGAACAAGGGCATCGATCCAACCAATGTCCTCAAAGAGATCGTTGTACCATGAATCTAGTACTAAGCAAAGATGTCGAAGAAGAGGATGCCAACTACCACGAGTATGCTGGTGACGATGAAGAAGAGATATGAAGGAAGAGGTTCCAGCTATATGTCCTCTAGGATCTCTTATGGTTCAGCGGTTGATATGCACACCCAAGGTAAATGAATCCTCTCAATGCAACACTAGAAGCATTGCTATTGTTCCTATGAAAAATGAGAAATCTCCCAAAGCTTTAAAAGTGGAGGGACACTCTTTTCTTTCCATTAAGGATTTTGTGAAAGAATCCATGGATGAAGAACAACAAGAAGAATCCAATGCAAAGTTTAGAGTAATGAAAAATGACAAGCGACACTTTGAAACATTCAAAGAGGAGGATAAAGCAATGGCTTCGAACTTAAGGGCAAGTTCTCTACAAGTGGAGGGGAATGATGCAGATCGATTTGACAAGAAAATCAACCATTATTGGGGAAGGAAAGTTTATTTAAAAAAGGAAACAATTAATGTGACAAAAAATTTGGATGCTCATTGATTTCTCCATGATTATGGATCTATTTTGAATATTTTTAGTGACATTTTATTACCTATTACTTGGGTATTAATTTAGGAGCAATATATAATATTTTAGGAGCTATTTAGTAAGTTTTATTGGTGTTTAAGTGGCTCCATTAAAGGGATCCGAATTTATGTATTTTTCTTTTTTTCCCTTAGTTTTTCTTGTTTTGCAAGTCACATCACCCTATTTAGTTATGTAAAGGGTTGTGCAAATGATCAATTAATAATTTTATGATTTTGAGAGTTGAATCTTTTCTTCCTTTTTTCGTTTCTACGGTAAGGATTTACGGAGTCGACGTTGTTCGTCTTCGTCTTGTTTCTCGCAGCGTTTCGTGGTTCTGACTGTGTCACATAACATGTATGGTCTCCATGAGGTGTGAATGTGCAACCCAGGTAATTGTTGAAAAATCATCCGTGGAGTGTAATAGGACCTCTTTATTCTGTTGTAATGCTTCCATTTTGTATCCTACACTGTCATTTTCTTCATTTTTTTTCCCATTGTTTGGATTTCATCTAGTTCTTAGTTGCGTGTGTTACTTGTTATCTGCAAGGATATATTTTACATGGGTGTCATCTTTTTTTTTTTTTTTTTTTTTCTGCAGGCTCATTGCCAAGACAAATCATTTAGAGGGAGAAAAGATGCAGAAAGAGGCTGAAGTACAAAAACTCATGGAGGAGAATCTCAGGCTTAGCGCTCTGCTCGACAATAAAGAGGCACAACTGTTGGCGATGAATGAGCAGTGCAAGTTCATGGCATTGAACTCTCCGGATAATTAAAAGAAAAAAAATGAGATATTGTTCTCTGTTCTTCCCGGAATCATGAAACATATGTACCAGAGGTTTTTTATTTATGGGTCATCAAATAACTGGGAAATGGCTTTTAGTTGAGTAATGCGTGCTCGAAGCAAGGAAAGGCACCATGAAACATTTAAGGAAGCATGACCTTGAGATTGAAAATCATGTACACTAGTTTGTAAGCATTAGTTGTGTGATTGTATCGGACACTCGATTGGCCAACCTGAAATAGAGTTGCCAAACAATTGTTTCTACAGAATGGTATAATATTTTTTTTATTTGTCTTCGTTCATTCTTTGCATTGTGTGTTTTGTTTATGGATCACACATTATCTAAACACGTGTTCAGGTTCATCTAAGCAGGTTTATACATGAACAACTGGAATTCAATGTATGAAAGGATGATGGTATCATGTGATATTATTGCAAATTTGTTCCTAGGCATTCCAGCTTCAGATGGAAACAATGATTTTGTCTCAACCACTGTTGATGCTCACATGGACTTCACTTGTGGAACACATATCTGCTTCTCCACTATCTGTATATCTTATCACAATGAAAGGCAATCTTAGGATCTTATCCAGGCCTGCCTATCCATTGTTGGTGTGAAGATAAACCAATTTTTCAGGTTCTGTAATTTTTTTTATAAAAAAATCTGTTGATTTTTTGAATCTTGAAACTAACATATATGACATACTACAAATCAGTTTCTTAAATCATGTGAAGTATTTGATAATTTTATAAGCCAGATTGGTTGGACCACTCCACATCTCATCTCAAATGCTTTTTCGACTGTGGAAAAAGTGGCCACAGTCCCCACTAGTAAATTCACTTGCAACTTGCAATGCTGAGTTGCTGATTCTTCAGTGCCTTTTCAGCAGTAGTTTTAATTTAATTTATTTTTCAATCAGCATCACCAAAAAAAACCACTAACAACAACACAACCACCAAAGATGACCAAAACACTGGGGGGGGGGGGGTATGAAGGTCTTCGATGCATCGGGAGATAAAATAAAGAAAAACAAAAAGAGGTTCACAAGTGTGCATATAGAGAAGGAACAACCTGGGTTGACCTCTCCCATTGATGAGTCCTTTTCTTTCTTTTCTCCTCCACTCATTTACAAAAGATAAAAAAAAAAAAAAAACTCACACAATTGGGTACATCATCCAACAATTCCTATAAAAAAAAATCTCACTTTATATATGTGTATATATATAATAGTAGATAAAAGAGAAGATAATCCATGGAGGATTGGTCAAAAGAGGTCAGCCACAGGGAGACTGTTTGCATTTATACATTGTATGTACCTGTTCACTTGGCATGTTGTGAATGGACTCAAACATGTGAATTCCATAGAAATGAACAACAGTTTTCCATGGAAAACAATGAACAAAAGAAATTTACATTCAAACCATGTATAAAGCAACCTCACAGTTTTGCAATGGAAATATTATCCTCACCTTTTCTTTTCTTTGTTTTGATTTTCTTGTATAGGTATACTTTTCCACCTTGTTCCTTTTGAGTAGTTTGACAAGGGGTTAAGTGTTGGGATAAGAGGTAATTATGATGATAAGTGAGCAGGAGGATAGCTAATCTCCATTTGGTAAAAAAATAATTGGGATAAACTACGGACAATTGTTCTAATTTTGAAATGAAAATAGGGATATTTTGTTCCACCTAAAGGTTGGGATAACATTTATCCCTACTTTTTATTCCAATTTTGATAAATGTAAATATGAACAAAATTGATGAACTTTTTATCTCCTAAATTAAAACAACTTATCCTCAAAATCTTATCCCCTTGCTAAACTAACCCTTTGGAATTTGCCCATTAATACATCATGAGATTATCACATTCTTCTATATATATATAAAAAAAGGAACACTTTCCATACATGAACATTTTTCAAAACAGCAATGTGTTTTTTAGTTTCCAGCCACTGGAAAACAAGCATATTATCAAAAACCTTGTAATGGATTAATAATAAAGAAAAAATGACCAAATAAGTCTTTAAAAAATTAGAAATATCTAAATCAGTCACTTTTAACAATTTTACAAAAAAAGGTTTCATTTCACAATTTCGAAAACACAAAAGGATAATCTATCCTTATGTAATTAGATCCTTAACATATTCGATCTCTCTTAACTTTGTTAAAATATTTTACCCTCTTAATTTTGTTAATGTATTTAACACATTCTCATGTAAAACCTTTTTTTTACTCTAAATTCTTTGTGATTAGGTGGATTTTGTGAGATATATGCCAATATAATTTAAGTTTTTTATTTATTTATGATGGACTCCATTAAATGTTGATGTTTCTTTAAAAAAATGGATATGTATTAATGACGCTATAAAAATATGTGAATAGCCAAAAAAAAAAAAGAAGTGAATAATGATTAGAATATTAAAATATCATCTGCTACATTGGGGCACAATACAGATTTAAATTACATAATATGATTATACATAATGAAAATGATAACAACATCAGGTAAGATATATATAAGAAACACATAATATGATAAATAATAACAAAACTTTAAGAGGATTGATTTGGGTCATATATAGAGAGATTGTTGTTTTATAGTAAAGTTAGATTTTCAGTGTGTAATAACCTAATAGAGTTTAGAGGGATATTAAAGATCTAATTACATATGGCAGATTAGTCTTTTGTGTTTCTTAAATCGTGAAATGAAACTTTTTTAAGTATAATTTTAAAAAGTGGCTGATTTGGATATTTCTAACTCTTAGGAGTTTTTTTTGTCATTTTCCCAATAATAAATTCATTTTTCCCTAAAGTCTATATAACCTATAACCCATTGACTTTTCCTAAAGTCTATATAACCTCTTGAAAACACCTATGTAAAAATCCAAATAATCCCCTGAGTTAAATTTTCGTTGACAGATTATGAATATTATATGAATATTCCGTTTGTTTAACCCTGAGTGCAAGCACAGTATATCAAAACCCTCTACAATTTATTAAAAATACGAAAAATTCTCTATAAATAACGATTTTACCCCTCCAGATAGATTACTCTCCATATAGATTATAAAACTTTATTCGGATGAGTAAATTTACATAGGATTTTTCTTATATTTAACACATTGTAGGAGTTTTTTTTGGTATATTATGTTTTCATGCAGGGTTAATCGAAAAAAATATTCGTAGAATAATCCAAATATATCAAAGAAAATTTAACTCAAGAGGCTATTTAAATTTGCATAGGTGTTTTCAGAGGATTATATGATTTAAGAAAAAATCAGGCGTTACCTAGATTTAAGAACGTTAGAAATACCAAAATCAACTATTTTTTAAAATTATATATAAAAAAATCTCACTTCATAAATTTAGAAAGTAAAAAGACTAACTTACCTTTATGTAGTTAAATTCTTAACCTTATTAGGTTATTTTACACCAAATTTTTTTTCTTACATAACAATAATCTTTCTCTCTACATAACCAAAACGAAATCCCTTCTCTCTAGCTACCTGCTAAAAAAAACCCCCTAACCCTAGCTGTCTGACCCTTAACTCGATTTTGGAGGTTTTTTTTTATGTTTATCATGGTATATCTTCTCATTTTTTATGAAATGATCTATATCAATGTTTATCTTTTTATTTAATCATGTATCGTTTTATCCACATAATTTAGGGGAATTGAAACTTGATTTTCTTTTTCTTTCCATGACATGCACATGCATGAGATGCATGTTTAGTAGTAGATTTTGTTGGATATTGCATAAGTTGTCATAGGTTATCACATATCATGCTTTCCTATTGGGTTTTTTTTACCCATGCCTTAATCTCGATTGATGACCTTGGACCCGACTTTATAATAATATCCTCTCTTATGTACGGCTTAAAACTCTTGCAAATTTTTTTTATAGCCTGTTAAACTTACCCCATTTCAATATATTTTACATGTATACATGCAATGTATATTATTTCTATTATTATTACATCATCATATATATATATATTCACATCAAGTCATCCAATTGAGTCGGACAAGTTAGTCGAATTGGATCAGAGTATTCAGAAAACCAACCCAAAAGCATACTGCTTTACCCCCCCGTTTGGGGTGGAGAATAATTAATGGATAGGGGAGAATACAGTAGAATAGCCCCCAAACAGCTGTTTGTTTGACAAGAATAAACCTTGATAGCTATGTCTGGATAAGCTAGGATAAGGCCTGATAACTATTCTAAGAAAATGGTGGAATTGCTTATCAGGACTTATCTATGTCAGAGAATTAAAATACCCCTCATTGTCATTATGAAAAATTTCTCTCACATCATTTTACACCTCTCAATCATACCTCATATCAAATGATAGTCATCTGATCAGTGGACTCTCTTTTTTACATTAAATCTCGGTCGTCCAAAAATAACCCAAGCAAACATTAATCCTCACCGTTTGATGCAACTGGCAAGTGTTGCCATCTACCGACATGTGTCACTGATACATCAAATCACATTGACTCCATCACCTACCCCTTCCCAGCTCATTCACGGATCACCAATGTTTTCCCTCTCATGCATCCTGGACTAATAAGAAACCCTAGAAATTTTGGGAGATTTTGCTTCACCGACTCCATTGTAGGTTGCTACGTCCGAGCGTGGAAGAGATGGTGCTGCGAACATTCCGACTGCCACTCGAAGTGAAGGACCCGTTATCGCACCACTAGACCAGCATATCTGCCTCAGTGCATCGAAGTGACGTAAATGTTCAAACTTTGAGTTTCCTTTTAGGATCTTTGATTTGGTTCTATACCCATTATATAGTTGGATTGTGGTCTCTCTTTTTTATTGTGGTCTCTTATGTGTTCTCTTTTAAGTGGTTCTATTTTTTGGTATCCCTCTATCCATGGTAGATCTATTGATTCCCCTATTATAATTGTTTTATATATTATAGTCAAATTTCTTTACATACCTTGGTCTGTACATTTTTTTTTTGTGGTTCTTTTCTAACATATTTACGTTGGATGAACAATCTCCCCTTTCATAGTTGGTCATATGACCTATATATGTTTTTCCCTTGCTAAGTCATTATTGTTGTGCATTTTGGAGTTTATGTACATCAAAAATGGCCATCAGAACGATGGAGGGTATGCAATCTGTGCTTGAATTTGTTTAGTATGGTTTCCATGTTTTTTCCATGTTTTGGTTAAACAAAGTTTTTTTATTTATTTTAATTTTTTTAAACATTGCATGTCCAGTAATCTATGAAACATGAAAATGTGCATAGTAGTTGCAAGTGGATGTATATGTTGACTCAAAAAATTATTTTGTTTTTCACCGTACATTATTGTACTACTCAGATATTTATGGTGAAGTCCTCTGTCCACATCAGTCTTCCCCATTGTGGTATGTGTATTGTGCAGTCTAGTACAGTTGGTTTTGTAGTATGTTATTTTGTACTTTGCATTTGTTGTGAAAAAGTACTCAACTCATTTCATGAACTGCATATGTTGTTATAAATATTCAATGGTGTCCATGTGTGTATAGACGTCAAAGGCCCATCATGTGCATTTGGAAAGAATCGGATTGGCAATTGGACCCACCCGATGGATGCGTGTCTAGTTGGGTTGCTAGTTGATCAATTCCACCAAGGGAATTGCGTGAAGGGGACATTTCAAAATACAGCCTGGAAGACAATAACTGCGACCTTCAATTATCGAATGGCAATGACCTTGGATATGACTCATTGTAAGAACAGATGGAAAGTCTTGAAGCAAACATTCCATTTACCTGGAACTTAGCAATCGAACCGGAT
>CM060868.1:11686574-12003238 GCA_030737845.1 Acorus calamus
TGAAATAAATCATCTACATTTGTTTAAACATTTCATTTTTTAGTGAATTTCAGATTAATTGCTAAATGTGTGTATATTTTGAAAGTTAGTTACATTTCATATTAATTAGAACCTCATATGCAATATTTTCAAAAATCAGTTATGTTTCATCCTTATGTACATTATATTTTTAAAAATGCTACATTTAAAAATGTAACTGATATTTATATATATTGTATAATAAAAGTCAATTATGTAACTGAATTTGGTGTACATTTTTATAATTTGAAATACTAAATATAACTAGAATCCCAATATGAAATTGGAGTACTCAGAAAATACACACACTAATAAAAAAAAGTCAATTACATTAAAAAATGTAACTAAATTTAAAATAAAATAAAAAATTGTTTAGTAACATAAAAAAAATAATACGTATAATGTTCAGTTACATATCCAAAAAAAAAAATCTAATAAATGTAATTGATTATAAAAAAGCAAATATTGTTTCAAAATCACAATGAAAACAGATAATATAATGCATATAGAATCCAGTTACATTTGTATATGTAACTGAATTTGAAACACCACAAGATTCAAGAAAAAAAAAAGCAGTGTGTTGATTAACCTAGCGAATAAAAAGAGAAAACATTGTACAAACCTGAAACGATAGACATTGTTAATTTAATTAATGAAATAATTGATTGCTCAAAGCGATCGAACACAAAATACAATGGATAAACAAAAACAGTGAATGATAATCCTTGAATGAAAATCAATATGTTATTTCATGTATTCACATCATTAAAGGACTCAAAATGGTTGAATAAAAAGACTCAATACCAATCAATATTTTTTGAATGGAATTAATAAAAAGAGTAAATATCGATCCAATTTTTTGAACGAAATAAAAAAAAAAACATGAGATTCAATTATCCAAACAGTTATAAGTAAAGAAGTTAAAAAAACATACAATTTGAGGGGATCAACTTACTGAACAAGGTAAATTAACTTGCAAGGATATAATAGAAAATGCACAAATGTCACTTGGTGATGGGACCTAGGTTTTAAAAACATTATTTCTAATTTGACAGATCCCTGGTGTCAAACTATTCTTACCGGAGGTGACAGTATCGCACGGTAGAAGAAAAAGGGCAGCTCTATCCCCACCTTACTACTTGCTTTCCCCCCCAACCCAAAAAAAAAAAACACACAATATGTATTTGATTTTGAAATCCATTAACCCCACTAGCCACCCCTCCCACCAGCCCAACAAACTAAGAGATGCCTTCCCCACCACCTGAGTCAAAATAAAAACACACGATCTCCCCGCGTTTTTTCTCTCTCCCGCGCTTTTCGTCGACCACGACGCACCTCCTCGATTGCCCAGTCGAATTCTGGTAGCTCCGGTGACCCTTCCGGCAACCCTTCCGGCGACATTACAACAATTTTTCACCAACCCTTTGAGAGGACAATGGATGCCCTAATTGGATAATCAAATAACTTAGGTAAAGATCCAATCTTTATTTTTTTTTCCTCTGAAATTTTGTGTTTGTCATGGGAGATGTGGTTGCATTGGTGGTTATTGTGTTTGTGGTCTCAAAGGTGGTGGTGGTATGTTTAGGGTTTGTTGTTGTGGTAGTGATGATGGTGATGGAGGTGGTTTCATTTGGGCTTGTGATGATGTAGGAGATGATTTCGATAGTGAGAATGTTATCTTGGTGGTGGTGATGGGCATGGATGTATATGGTCAAGGTTTATTTAATGTGTTGTTGGCTGTGGTGAATTTTATAATGGTTGTGTTTTGTTTTGATTGTTGGAGATGCATTGGAAGTGATGATATATGCTTGGGTGGATGGTGGTCAGGGTATGGGTGTTGGTGGTGGTGATTAAGGTATTGGTGATGGTGTTGGAGTCATTAGTAGTGTTGGTAATAACGGTAGTTGTTTTAGATCATTGTCAACTTATATAGTTTAAATTAATTTATGCTTTTTAACATTGTTTTTATAGATATTGAGATGGCTCAATTTCATTGAAAGCGGAGTTTTTGATGACACCAGAAGTGTTTATATTATGGATAGAGAGGTTGGTCTTTCTACATCATAATTTATAGTTTTGAATGAAAAAACAAACTTATTAATGGCATATATATATATATATATATATATATATATATATATATATATATATATATATATATATTATAAATGCAGGAATCTATAATTCATTTGCTTGAATATGAGGAGGCCATTGACCATGTGGATGAGGAGATCCCCAACCTGGAAGATGACATCCTCAATGACGCTAACCCAATCATTGACACGACCGAGCATTTCAGTACAGTTTTGGTAAGCTTTACTCTCAATCATATGTGATCATATGAAACATCATGTGACAATAATATATTATATTGTGTTATTATTTCAGGGTTTTGAAAACCGAACAGAACTAATTGAATGGGTTAAAAGAGTTGGCAGAAACATTGGGGTGGTCACAGTAATTGGTCGATCAGAATGCCTATCATCTCGTAGATCAGCCCGTGTTGATCTTATATGTGAAAGAGGTGGTAAATATGACAATAAGCCAAGGAAGAAAGACAAAGAGAAGAAGGGCTTACAGAAGCGTCAAACGATTACGAAGAAATGTGGGTGTCCATTCAAGTTGCGTGCACTCGAACGTGAAGGGAGATGGTCATTGAGAGTTTTATGTGGGCAACACAATCATCCCCTCATGATGAATTTTGAGGGACATTCTTATGCTGGAAAATTACTAGAGGAGGAATTCGCAGTGTTAGAGGGAATGTCAGTCAGTGGCGTGCGCCCTCGGGATATTTTAACACATTTGAAGAACAGAGATCCCACAAATGTCAGCTCATTGAAAAATATATACAATGCCCGAATCAAATTGAGGATCAAAGAGACATGTGGTCGTACTCACATGCAACAATTGATGAAATTAATTTATGAGCACGGGTATGTTGAGAGACATCGAGTTGAAGCAGAGGGTGATGTTTTGTCTGATATCTTTTTCGCTCATCCTTCATCGGTTCAACTTATTAGAGCATTTCCCATTGTGTTTCTCATGGACTGCACTTATAAAACCAACCGTTATAGGTTGCCTCTTTTGGAGATAGTGGGCGTGACATCGACGGGGAAATCATTCGCCGGAGCATTTGTGTACTTGCATTCAGAGAAAGAGGAGAATTTCATATGGGCAATGGAATGCTTCAAAGAACTATTTGATGGTTCACCCTCCCCAAAAGTTATCATCACCGATCATGAGTTAGGCTTGATGAATGCCGTGTCTGTTGTATTTCCTTCAACTGAAAACTTCCTTTGTCGTGTACATATTGGAAAGAATGTGCTGAAAAACTGCATAAAGGCTTTTCCTGATAAGGAGTCATGGAATGCATTCCTTGGTGCATGGGCGGAAGTGATGAAGGCAAGCACAGAGGAAGACTTCTCCAGAAAATTGAAACATCTGCATGATGGATTTTGCACCTATCCAAAGGAAATTTCATACCTCCATGCATCATGGTTGGACAAGCACAAGGAAAGGTTTGTCTCTGCTTGGATTGACAGACATTTGCACCTTGGAAACACTTCTACAAATCGGGTGGAAAGTCACCATGCGAAGTTGAAGAGATGGTTGGGCACGTCAGTGCAAAACTTTGTAGGCAACTGGAAGACAATCCATAACCTGTTAGAGCTTCAATCCACCTCTATCACAAACCCTACATTTTAATCCCACCACAAATTTTTAAGAACAAAACCAATTTTCAATCCACATTTTATTACAAACCTTAGGTTTCTATCCACATCATATCCCAAACCTTAGATTTCTATGCCAAACCCTACGTTTCAATCCCACCACAAATTTTAAAGAACAAAACCAATTTTCAATCCACATTTTATCCCAAACCCTAGCTTTCTATCCACATTATATCCCAAACCTTATATTTCTATCCCAAACCCTAATTTTATTTTTTGAATAACAAATCTTTCAATCACATATTTAATTATAATATCAAACCCTAGATTTGCATCCCAAATTTTATTTTTATTTTTTGAATAACTAATCTTTCTATCCCAAACCCTAAATAATTTTTTTTGTTCAATAGACAATATAGAATAAGATAAGAAATATATAATCAAGAACAAAGAATGTCACATACCTAATGTGGATGGACGATGGCGCGTGGGTTCTCCTATTCAATGGTTGATCCAGTGGGAGGGAGAGGAGAGGAGAGGAGAGGAGGGGAGGGCGGATCAGGTGGGATGGGAGGGAGAGGAGAGGAGGCGGATCAGGTGGAAGGGAGAGAAGAAGAGGACGGATTAGGTGGGATGGGAGGGAGAGGAGAGAAGAGGAAATGAAAGAATGAAACCCGACTAGAGGCAGAGCAGAGAAGAAAGAGGGAAGAAGAGAAATTAAGGGAGTGGTGGGATTGGAATTTGACTTATATGTGATATATATGGTGGTGGGATTGGATTTTGTAATAAGTATGGCTTGTGGGAACAGTCAAGTGGTGGGGAAAGCAAGTAGTCAGGTGGGGATAGAGCTGCCCAAGAAAAAATAGCGGTGGCTTTGACGTACCAGCGAAGGCTGTCTGAGACTTTGCTTGCCATCACCACATGTCGGTACCGTACAGTCTCAAACAAACCCAACCTTCACAACCGTCTGACCAATGGACCTCAAAACATTTAACTGCGGATTTCATGGTGTTAGATTGATCTCATCATTAAATTTTTTGTTTCTGTTTCCTAAATTGGTGCAACTTTTATATTGAGAGAACCATACGATATTCTATTTAAAGCATTTAATTTTTTATAGTCCACGTATGGTCTTACCGTCATTGCACAATATATACTACAATATCATAGTGTATCAAAATTGAAAATGATAAAAAAAATATTTTTTTAAAAATATACTAGTGTATATCTGTATATATTTCACTTTGTATAGTGTTATGTACTTTTTTTTTTTAAAAAGAGTGTTATTTAAAGAGAAAAAAACGGTGAAGGATGCTTTCCTTTTATGTATTTTTCCAATTTTAGATTAATGTTATATTAAAATTGTTTTCACATGATTTCATAGGTCAATGGTCTCACTGGTGAAAGATAAATCTGTCATGTTGGGAGAGCCACATAAAACCCAATCTAAACTTTTGTTTTTACAGTCCAATGTCTGGATTGTCAGGATCAGTAGTAGCCCGTTGGGGCACATATGAATACGAGAGTGATTATGTGTGGTAATTGTAAACATGGGGAGGTTTAACAGCGAAATTAATTGCATTATTTCTAAGACATGATCAATAATTAATAATTTATATATACTAGTGATGATGTACGCGCATTGCGCGAGTACATTATGTAAAAACTATTAATATAAACATAAATATGAAAATATATTAGAGATAGGAACTATTTTTCAGGGATCTGGTTATAAATAAGATGGACCTGGGGGCGTCTCTGCAAATTTGCGGTCCGGGGACCTATTTACAGATAACCACAGAAAAGGACAAATCTAGCCGATTTTTGTAAGGACCTATTTATAAATAAGATGGATATGGGGGCTTATCCGCAAAATGTCCGACCATAGCCATCCGGCCATAGCCGATTTTTATAAGGACCTATTTATAAATAAGATGGATACGGAGGCTTATCCGCAAAATGAGCGTCCATAGCCATAATATATAAAGCAACGATGGCGACAAAATTTCGCCCACGGGGTAAAACGGTCATTTTACATGAGCCATGCTTGTACGGCTATGGACGGTCATTTGCGGATAAGCCCCCGTATCCATCTTATTTATAAATAGGTCCTTATAAAAATCGGCTATGGCTGTCCGGATATGGACGGTCGTTTTGTGGATAAGCCCCCGTATCCATCTTATTTATAAATAGGTCCTTATAAAAATCGGCTATGGTCGAACATTTTGTGGATAAGCCCCCGTATCCATATTATTTATAAATAGGTCCTCACAAAAATCGGTTAGATTTGTCCTTTTCTGTGGTTATCTGTAAATAGGTCCCCAGGACCGAAAATTTGCAGAGACGCCCCCAGGTCTATCTTATTTATAAACAGATCCCTGAAAAATAGTTCCTATCTCTAATATATTTTCATATTTATGTTTATATTAATAGTTTTCATTATGTAATTGATGTACTCGCACAATGCGCGTACATCATCACTAGTATATAGTATATAAGATAAGGAGTTGTCGTTGTCGCTGTTATGGGGAGCTTTTATCAATAATTCGATGTGGGGTTTGTATTTAAATATAGGAGACATTACAAGAACACAGTGATCAGCTTGTGACAACAAAATAATGCAATTTTGATGGCATGTGCGGGCTCCAAATCTAACCCCTACCCTGTCTCCTCCACAATTTCTGAAACTATTCTCAGATACCATTCCTCTATTTAGATAATTATGATATATCTCCCACAATTATAATTTTTACCAAAAGATTATATTTAGAAAATAAAAGATAAATTTGTCAATACTGATTTGTTTTTCTGATTATATCTTATTTTAGCATGTGCAATCACTAGACTATCCATGATATAAAGATAGAAATTGATATGTCCAATTCCGCATACAGCTTCATACACATCATTTTTCTTTTTAAAAAAATTATATAGTCGACGATTGAAATAATATTGTTATGCAAGATGAAGTGTATTTGAGATACGACAATATTTTTTCTTTTAAAAATGAAAAAAATAAATATTTATAAACTATGATAGAGCACATATATTGTGATAACACAACATACACTATAATGGTATATAGGGTTGCGGAATATATTGACTGTTGACGTTTTATAAAAATATAAAAAAGAGATATCTCTTAGTTTATAAATGATAAATTTAACTCTCCAACGATGAGATGAGAAATTACGGTATACATCTCTACAATTATTATTTTTATATATAAAAAAAAATTAATAATAAGTTGATATTAGTCATTATAATAATGAAAACTCCTTGAACATCACAACCTGAAATTATCAAGGAATGCAAGCTGTTTTTTGGTTGGGTGGGGCTATTTGCACCCCTCTGTTTGCTGAGCACACCCCGTGTCTGAGCACACCCCACCCAAATAACTTGATTTCTGTACACACCCCAGTATTTATATAACATTTTACTTTCCACTACACACCCCACTACAAACCCTAAAAACTTATGCAAGAAGAGAAGGAGGAGGAAGAGGGTGGGGTTGAGGCGGAGGGTGGGGCTGGGTCGGTAGGGAAGAGCGCCTCCGAGAAGATACATTGGCAGCCTTTAACATCCGGAGAGGCGGTGAGGAAGGTCGTCCGGTCAAAACCGACGTCGGAAAGGTGCGCTTTTTTCACGGCGAATGTGTGGAAGCAGTGTTCGTGGAGGGAGTGATGGGCATAGGTGGAGACGAGGTAGACCAGGAGACGAGGTTGGGGGGGATGGAATCGAAGATGTGAACAAGTTGTCCTTCTTCTGCACGCATAGACACTACCAGTGTCGACGGTTTCATATTTCGTAGACACTCCATGTGTCAATCTTTTCAGAAAAAAAAATTTTAACATTTTATTTTTCCTCCAAATCTCCACAAAAAAATAACAAATTGATTGTCTCCCTCACCTCTTTTCAATGGCTTCTAAGAAACGTTTCTTATATCGGAGGATTTAGGCAATTAGGAATGTTAATGAGTAGTTTGTTATTTTGTTTCATGGTTGATTGTTATTGTTGAGTTTCTTTCAATCCTTTATTATTACATGATAAACCATGTTGCAGCTTTTTTTAACACATTAATATTCTTTTTTCTTATGATGTAGCATACCGTGTAAAGAGATCCCATAGACTGCAACAGTGTCTAGAGATCACATATATTCAGACACTCAGGTGTCTACCTCATTAATCAAAACCTACTTGTTTCACTTCTGTTCCGATAGACTGCAGAAGTGTCTAGATATATATCATATATACTTAGACACCTCAGGTGTCTACCTAATTAGTTAAAACCTACGGGTTTCACATCTGTTATGATAGACTGCAGCAATGTCTAGATAATACAAATACCTAGACATTTCAGATATCTTACCTATTCCAGAATCTATAAGTTTCACTTCTGCTCCCATATACTGTTGCAATGTCTAAGGATTACAGATACCTAGACATCTTTTATGTCTAATCTATTCCAAAACATACGGGTTTCACTTCTATTCCCATAGACATCAGAGGTGGCTATAGATTACACATATTTAGACACTCCAGTGGCTAACCTTTTCCAGAGTGGGTGTCTTTAGTAACCATTTATAAATGGATATTCAAATGTTGATCCATTTAAAAGGGGTGTGAAAAGCAAACCGAGGGGTGCAAATAGCCCCACCCTTTTTGGTTTTGTTAAACATTGAAACAGTCAGTAACCACTCTGCTTGTACTAGCATACAGTGGTTTTGTAGCTGAGACATGGGACATTGATGAAGTCAATAATTGATTACTGAGAGCAAAAAACCTAACCACAACCACAAGACTATGACACCAAAAAAAACACCAGACTATAATTTATCAGTTTATTGTTGAAATTATAAATTGGGTAGAGATTGAGAGAGAGAACAAGAGAGAGACTACAAAGAAAGTTTAAGAAAATAAGAAATGTTGGGGGGGGGGGGGGGGGGTTGAAGATAACATGAATGGTAAAGCACTGCATATTGATTTTTTTTTCCATACAACGAATTATACATTGGTATTAAAATGGTTACACTAATACTCATGCGATCATATTTCAAGCCATATTTTGTTTTTTAAAGAAATATACACTTGTCTAAAAATACGTACCTTCACAAAAAATAAAGTATCAAATGAATTGAAATCATATATGTTTACATATCTCTAATAGAGATTTCACATACTGATTTTAGGATTGTATGTATTAGCGCCCCATTGGTAAACCATTTCTTATTAAATTAATCAAGATGTTTCATATATACATTTTTTTTTAAATAAAGATAGATATTTGCTACTCGATTTTATTGTTGACACTCGAATTACAAACTTTGAAATGAGAGAGAATAGATGAAAAGAGAAAAGAAGAAGCAATAAAACAAAAAGGAGAGATGATCCCGCCTCGCGAGCGTTCCTGGGCGAAGAGATATCTAACCCGAGAAAGAGGCAACTGGGACCATTACTCCAATGCATATGCGCCCGTTTCTGAATGAAATCTCTGATGTTTCATATTTGTTTCATACCCCGTCCCCAATCCCATCCCCATATGTTTCATATTTGTTAGATGAAGTATGATTTATTTTTTTTCAAATTCGATTGTATACTCACTTTATATGAAAGTAAATACCCGTTACATAAATCATGCACTTGGGGGGGGGGGGGGGGGGGGGGTTGAAAATCAAAGCATGTGTTTAATTCACCCTGTGTACCTTATTCTCATCTATTACAAAACTCCAAAGTTGTTCAAGTGGATTCAGTGTGCAGCTCAGCCAGTGACCCTACTTTGATGTTCACTTCTGTCAAGTCAAACCAACCAAATTAAGCTAACGAAAAATTGTGTGACGGTCACTTTTGTGGATCTAACCAGTTTTCAGTTTTTTAAAAGATATACTTCTCCAGTGAAATATATATAAAAAAAGAGTTGAAATACATTCTAAAATGAATTGAATGCATACAGTATTGCATTTTGTCTAATTAACTTTATACTCTTCTATCTAAGTACATATTGGATCAAACAAATCATACACTGTTAGGATTGCAGGAATGACTTTAAGAATGAGTGTATCTATGCCCCTAAGTTAACCTCAAAAACCCAGGCATTACATTACATGCATCCAAATGCAGTGGTAATAGAACAGCATGAAGTAATGGCCTCTCAATTTCTGCAGACAATCACTGATAGACTCCACCCCTACATGGCCTCCATTTAGTCACCCACTTCAATCTCCTCAAAAACCAATCTTTTTTTTCTCTTCCCTTTTTTTTTTTAATAATTTTTCGTCATCACCAAACTTGATTGAAATCACACACATTTTGGTTCATCACCAAGAAGAAAAGCAGTGACTTATCCCCTTGAACAACTTTCTTTTTTAGTAAAGTCAATACAGTTTAACATTAGAAAGGGAGATATGCATCCCAAGCAATCGAGGAAGGATAGTTTGAATTTTGGATCTTTTCGGATTTAGAATGAATACGAAGATTTTTCTGATAATGAATAGGTAAATGAGATGCACTAGGAAGCAAGTCAAAATGGAGGATTCTCTCATATATCATAAAAAAGATTATCTTTAATCATACAACATATAAATTAATTAAAACTATATAACACAAATATATTTAGTTTCAAAATGTATATCATATTTGGATCCTTTTCCAATACCATAATTCAAATATATATCCACGAGCATTTGAATATCAAATTATTCTTGTTTTTAGATATAGTTTAAGGGCAGATGCGAACACGCTTTTTGGATAATTTACAGGCTTAATGCAATCCACCACCCCCCCCCCCCCCCAACAAAATGTCTCTTATCTCTTATTTTTGAACCACCTGATACCTTAAAGAGTCAACTTTTTTGGTATATAAAATCAATGCGAAAAGTCTCCATCTTTGGTGGCCTAACCAGTCATTCTTATCACAACTTCACTGTTCATTGATGATTCATGGTTTCCAACCCCCCCCCCCCCCCCCCCCCCCCCCCCCCCCCTCCACAATCAGTTGACAAAGTCTTCCAGTAGTTGATTTTTCAGCTTTGCTTCAAGTTCACCACTCCTACTGAAAGAAACCACTTGATGGGGGGGGGGGGGGGGGGGGGGAGAAAAAAAAACTCAACCGAATCATTACTGACCTTTCTCCAAATATAGGAAGCCATGCCTGTGTGTGTCAAAATTAATACATCTACATCATCAGACTGATTTTTAATCTACTGAAGGATGCCAGATTAAGATTAAGATACCTATGTGATTAAGCAAGCACCTACAAAATATGCATGCATGTCAAGTGAAAGCAACATTTTTCAAAAAGAGTTTTCTCAACAGGCTATCCACTTATTAACAATCAATTCAAAATGTTTTTTTTCCTCTCCTACAATGGACCAGGCATGCAATTTGATAGTGCTGAATTTGGACTATAGTGTAAGACACCAGAATTTTGAGAAGAAAATGGAAGGCACATGACATATCATGAATTCCTTATTTTATTTTGAATCAGTCAAGTAAGCATAAGATGGGATATCAATAGATAATATAAAACACCAGTTCAGCAACATGAGCACAATTTCTATTTGGTCAAAATTGGGATGCACAAGTGGTTCTTTGAAGGCCAAATGACATGACAGAGAGCTTTCCATTAAACCCGTTTTTTTGTCAACATAAAGATAGAACTGCAATTTGCGAGTCATGCTATCAAATGAAAAAGAGAGTGATCATTAAATTAAAATTTTCAAATATCTGAAACACTCACCACTACATGGTTCAGATAAGATGAACCAACCCACCACATAAAAATAACAAACATTGACAACAGAAATAAGCATGATTTTGATTTAAACCCTCCTAATTATAAAAAATTCAAAAACTTGAAAGTTTAAGGAATAATCAATCACTAACCTGGGACATAAAAAAATAAAAAATAAGCAAATGTATCCACCGTGCTCTTCTTAAAGCAGAAACGATGGAGGGAAATCCTCTATCAACTATGAATTATAAATGTAGGAATACAGCATGTTAGAGCTCTCTTCGCATCTTTTTTATGAAGAACAAGCTCAATGGGCCAGTTACAACAACTTTCACCAATGATGATCTGCGATCTGCAACCAAAAATCAATCTAGGAAGGATTGAACATGTAAAGCAGCTACCACATTCAACATAATATTCATTGGAGAAACAAAAAAAAATTGAAACTGGCAAGGAGAAAACATTTTGTTTTTTTGGTAGTTGGCAAGGAGAAAACATTTAGCTGCTTGCATTCTTTCTTGGTCGTCCACGACCACGCCCGGAGCTTGGCTTGGCCCCAGCTTTTCGGGGACGTCCCCTCCCTTTCCCGGAGCTCTTATTTTCCTCTGATTTATCTGATTTAGGTCGACCACGGCTCCTTCCGCTACTGTTATTTGCTTCTGCAGCAGTCTTTTTAGCACCACCACCTCGACCTCTCCTGGAAGCCTTGTTGAGTTCATTTGACTCGTCACTGACGTCCTGTTCACTTTCATCATCACTTTCATCCCCATCTTCGGAGTCCGATGATGAATCATTGGTTTTCTTCCTCTTATTCCGATTGGCAGGAGACTTGGGAGCACCCTTTTTCAATTTGTTGTCATTTTCCAGATTTTCATTTTCTGCAAGAGGTTTATTTCAATTCAGCCTCATTGAAGAATGTAATAAAATTTTCTCATATTTAAGCACACTAGCAAGTCTATGTCATACATCTCCAAGATAACTGCAGTGGGACCTCCTAGTGGAGAAAGGAGAATTATGAACACAGCTAGACTAAGTCAATATATGTTCCAATGATAAATGTTCCTACTCCATAGAAGTTTCAATTGCAATCCAAAATAATTGGAACAGATGCAATATAAATTTCAATGTACCTGGTCTAACATTACTGCCATAGAGTGAACATAATCAAGATGTTTAGATAATCCAATGTCGATAACAACCCATTAGACTTGTTTACATAATGAAGCGGCTGAAGTCCAAAAAGGACCAAGTGGTTATAGCTTATATAAACACGTGATTATTAAGAAAATAGTGGGAAAAATAATTCTTATAACCACCAACTATGGGCCTATGACAGGTACAAGGTTTGAAAAGTTCATAATGACAAGAATGACGAGGGTGACTCTAATTCAGTTCAGAATAAACCAGACAACAAGAAGATGAGAGTAGTAACAATGTTATTGAAAAAGGATTTAGCACGCTAACACATTAATATAGGTTATGAACAGGGTAATTAGTAAACCCAGCAGTTCCATAGCACAGCAGGTGTGCCAGCTAGCCAGGAAGAATTGTGTTACAATAATGCATTTCACATATAGCAGTTTGACTAATAATAGAATGCAAGCCTCTTTTATGGTCATCAATAATTTTTCATAGGATATACAAACAAATGTAATTCAATACTGTATGATGATAAGTACCTTCAAGGGATGTTGCACCATTGTATATTTCAAGCTGCAGAATATCATAAATAGTTAGATGCCACCCGGTATAAGATACTAATACAAATCCACCACCAAGATGTAAGCTTAGCACATGATAATGGAAAGGCAAAGCTAAATCTTAAAGCCTGACACAATGGAAACTAATTTAAGCAGGGGTACCATGAGAAAAATGACACGAGAGAAATCACGTGCATGTTTCCAAAGGAGTTGGGATCATTGCATGAAATATACGAGCCACTAAGTTCCCACCCAGGATCACTTCTACATGAAATATACGAGCCACTAAGTTCCCACCCAGGATCACTTCTATGAGATTTCATATATTTGCTGACTACTAACATCTATGTCTCTCAGGACATCCACTCTCGATAATAATATCAAATTATCAACCCTAATCTGCTTGCCCTTCTATCTTGTGCAGTTCTAGGAAACCATGGTACATGTAGAAACAAACTTCAAGAGATGGTAATATTCATCTGTACTGATGTAATGCACATGTAACCAGCTTAGTTGTTAGCACTACATATCTGTCAGTTTCTATGTTGTGAACATCTCAGCAGTCAGAAAACATGACGGATTGTGTGAGTAGGATCAATACCTATAGAACTTGATGGGAGATCCTTTCCATAAAATTTATAGAAGACAGATAACCAACAGCATGAGAGTTGATTCATTATAACAAGTTCAAAGAATCATCATCATCATCATCATCATTTTTTAAAGAAAAAGTTCGGAACATGTCACTTGTAGCATAAAAACAACAGAGGAAACTCATAGAGAGAGGTGTAATGCAAAATTTTCAAGAAAAGGGACACAAGGTGTTAAAATAGGGAAATAACCTCATGACCTTAAAAGAAAGCCCTTACATTTAACTTACAACAAAAGAGATGTATCATTGTATCAAACTAGTTCCCCAAAATCTAAAAACATTATGTACAAGTCTGTTTCAGTCAAAAAATATGTACAAATCTGTCTAACATTTAATGCAATGCCAGAAGCTTGACACAAACAAGATTCATGCAATATCTTAATAGTTAATATTAAAACCATTGTTACCACTACAAATATTTAATATCACAAAACAGATGTTATAGGTTCATATAGCATTAGTTCCAAGAAAGAGTGTATCGAAGTGAACAAGGACTGTATGGTTCACCTAGGGCATTGTGGTAATAATAAACGATGTGGCATTTTCCATATGACAAATCTTTTCTCAAACTCATGCAGATAAATTATCCTATAATAATTACATCAAGGTCCATGTGACATAAATTAGTTACAAAAAATTCCTAAACTTTTTTTTTTTTTTGAAAGAGAAGGTCGGCTTTCACCTTTGTATTCAAAGTGAAAGCCCCAAAGAACAAGAGAATTACAAGCACATCCACCTCATGTGAACATAAACCCCAACAGGACACAAAAGCAAAGGAGTACTCTACTTAACGCATCCCACCATAGTCATCCAATCCCTGAATCTCACATCCCCAGGATAGAAATTCTCCCTCCCATCAGAGAAAGCTCACGCACCCCTGCACAACATTTCCCCCACAAGACGATAAACCTCATAGCCCCCTCACAAATATTCTCCACATATGGAGTAGCTCCCTTAAACACCGCCTGGTTTCTCGTCAACCATATGAACCAGAGCATCGCCAAGATGAAGGATTGCGAGATCTTGGCCGCCACACTCCTATCACCTGCTGATCGTAGGCCCTTCCCCGCCCTCCAAAGGCCCTCCAGAGTGCCAAATGGACCACCAAGCGTCGTCACTGAGCCAAGCCACTGCCAAGCGTCCCGAGCAAGCGGGCAGCACAGCAACAGATGTTCCACCGTTTCCTCCGCAGCACCACAAAGACCACAGTTCGTAATGGAACTAGTTGCCCATCTTGCCAAATTCACCCTTGTCAGAATCTTATTTTGGTAGACCAACCAAACAAAAAACTTAACCTTTAGGGGAACCTTACAACCCCGTATTTCCTTATATTTCCGGGTCACCACCTCATCCCTCGATCTCCATTGGTATAACTTATATTTCCTTAAAATTCCTAAACTTATAACTTTCCAATTACAACCACATCAAATCTCCATTGGTATACCACCTAAGAATAGAAAGAAATTTGGAGGAATACAACCCCGCTGAAAAGGCATCCGTTCATGCCAATCTACCTAAACAAAACATTGACAAAGGAGATTCGAGCAAGGTAGCCCCTGATCACCTCAAGATCAGTTTTCTTTAGTCAGGGAATCTGGAGCCACCTATAAGTATTTTGAAGCATTTGCTATGTGTCTATGCAGCGGAAGGGAGGGTCTTTCATGCCCTTAATAATAAGGGCAACGAGATGAAAAAAAGGGGGGCATTTCATTCAGATGTTCCTGCATGCAGTCTGTCAGAGTATTTGGCTGACAACCGATGAGAGGGCTTTCCAGGTCAACACCCATGGAACATGGAAACTCTTAAAAGCAATAGTTATTAAAAATTCAGGGTAGAAGTGATGAATCTTAGTTGGGATGGGAGGTCCAATATTGATTAATGTGGTTTCTTTCTTTGTTTGCATACCAGTAAGCAGATATCAGGTTATGTTAATGCAAAGAACTAGAATTTATGTTAATGGAATATATCTGGGATGAATATCGATTAATAAGTGAATATCCATACCCTGAAAAAAATCCATAATCTAATCAACTCATTTGCATCTGGCACCGTATATCAACAAGGATTGACCAAAGACCACCACAGGAACAACTTATATGAAAATATGCAATAATACGGTCAAGTATTCCACATGACACCATCCCGAGTGATAAAGTGGCTGAGGCAATTCAGTTGGCTAGACCATCAGTAGAATACCATTCACTCAATATGAGGGGAGTTATCTATTTAACAAACTTAAAATGTAAATCTCATTACAAGTTTTTCTGTTAAAAACATTAAAGCATTTCACTCACTGATGCTTTTTGTGACATCACAAGATGAATGTGCTTTCGGTAGCAGAAGAAACTAGGAAAATAATATAAACACAAAAAAAATACATGTACGATTTTGAACACAGGATTACCTGCTCCAGTTGATCAGCAATGTTTGTTCTATCCACAACAATCAGTGAAAGACCTGCACCACAAGCCACACTACAGACACAACCTAAGTAGATCTACACTTTCTTAATTCAAAACATAGATGAGCTTATGAAATATTACTCTTCATACCTCATAACACGCATGCCTTCAAGGATATCAACTTTTTTTGGATTCGCCGATGATCTATTTGAGAGACAGGATACATCAATATGTAACATGAAACATAAACTTCTGAATGTGATATGGTCATAATTTTTAAATTAAGTTGATCATTTTGGAAGAGCATATGAAGAAACATACTTCTGTCCATTAGGGCCATAACCAAGCTCTCCATATAGAGAAAGGCCCCAACTTATGCACGAATCATCAGCACCACATACATGGTGCATATGGCCCGAATCCATGCAACGAATATTCCAGCCGCTGGTAACAGGAAAGGGCAAATCAATATGAATGTAATTGTCCTTTACTGCTTACATATTCATATACAAATGCAGCAACACATTTAAGTTTCTGTTAGAGAACAAATAGCTTATGATTAAAAACTAAACAGCCTTCCTGCACAATACTCATCCTCAAGAAGAAGAAAACTATAATAGCCATAGTCTTAAGTGCGACTGCACATGCCTTTTTGGAGTCCTACCGCATTTGATTTACCATATCCCGAGCATGCCACATATGTAGAGCGATCAATATGCGGTAGGTGCGGCCACATGTGCCGCACATGCCACATGTGTAGCATGTACGGTGCACGTGAGCTGCACTATAAATTAGAAAGCACTCTAGCAACAGTCTTGCAGCTTCCATTAACAAGGATATGGGACTGAAATGATTCATCTCTTCTGCACAGTTTTTTTGTCGTTAAGGGAGCTAGGGTAATGTTTAGGCAGCCCCGCCCATGTCTCCCACTGTAAAATTCCCTGAACACTTCATTAAACCCCATTTGTCCATATGCCAAAACTCACAGATGAATTTTAATGGAAAACCAACTAGAGTGGGAAGCTTTTCACCATTAGCAGTTTATTACCAAAGATAGCCAGCATGACCTATTTCTCTTTTAAAATACGGATCATTTTTTTGGTCCTTGAATGTTTGATCCCCAGTGGGTTTTCCTTTCTGGAGTTAACTTGGTTCTTCTAAGGTGTCAGTATTGATCTGTCTGGAGGAGACTTCTAGATTTTTTTATGTTGCATGTCAACATTGTTTTTCCTATTCAAACCTTTTTCTATTTTCAAATTTTTTGCTGACCTTCATTCGAATTTTATTGAATTGCAAACTTTTTCCCTTGCAGAACTATTTCCAAATTCCATACTGGTGCCAAGGTCAGTTCATGTATTATCTCGGATACCATACCATACATTCAACACAAAGATCATATCATTGAAAGCTAAAGCAAATCCCTTTCAACTAGTCATAGACTCCTTGTCTCTATCGCCAATGACTGAACTGGACTTTACTTGCACAATCTCCAAATGTCAAAAAGAAGAAAATCCAGGATGGCTCAGCAGCAGCAATTATGTATATAACATTCTCCAAATTGCATCTCTCTAAATCAAGATATTGAAACTAGTTATTAAAAATAGAGAGGGAGAGACAGAAAGAGAGAAGAGAAGGTATGCCACATCAAGATGATAATACCATTTCCTAAAAAATTGCCATTTTCTTTTTTTAGGAAATAATAGGCAGATCGCCTCAATTCATTAGAAAGGGAGAGTACCCAAAGTATACGGACAGAGCGGCTGAGACCACAGAAATAATAAATGACATTAAGATACCAAATAATAAATAATTTACAGCACTACTCAGAGATTCACTAAAAGCTTGACTTATGGGGACAAGAGCTGCAAACCTCAGATCCATAACAGGCTTAGGGTACATCCAGTCATCACCTGAATTCTTCAGTTTACCCCACATATACAACTGCCCACCAGCTGCAAAAGAAAATTTTTAATAAAAAATATGTACTTATACACAATTACACTCTATTTACCCCCCTAACAAGAAAGGCACCCCATATTTATAAAGAAACAAAGCCTCAACAATGGCAAACCCTTGCTATATATAACCAACTAAGGATGGCTAATAGAAATCATAAAACCCAAGCCATTCAAATTGAACACATAAAAGTGGAATTCCGTGAAAAATTTAAGGACCACAATACAGCTGAAAAAAAATCGTGCATAATGGAAAAAATGGTTGAGTCACATTTTGGTGGGCAAAATCTAGGCACTCATAAAGTAAAAAACAGTTGAATTATACAGTTCAGAGAGATACATGCTGACAATTAAAAGTTTTCTTCTTTTTTCTTTTTTTGAAGATAGGTAGGGATCTCCAATTACGAAAGAGAAAATACAGAAAATCCAAATTTATGGTAACAATAGAGCAAAATTAGATCCATTACATGCTGTCTGCCTGTCTCACCAAACAAATACAAGATGGTCAATTTATATTAGCATGATGAATTGACACTTTTGTGACCATCAACTAGAATATATCGACCGACATAATCACGTATATAATACCTGTGTACAAACTGCATACCATATAATGAAGCACAACTCAAAAGGTGTCAACAACATTCAAGTGTTTGGCTAGTCAAAAAATGAGTGAGTGCTTTTAAAATATTACGTAAAATCTCTGCTATGTAGGAAACTAGAGCATTCTATCAATAGTAGGACATGGTTTTCTAGAAATATCGATGCATTAGCTTCCACTGATATGTTGTACTAATGCATCTGGGAAAAAAGCACTATTCAAGCTCGCAGATATACTGACACAAGGAAAAAAGCTGTATATTTATGGGTATCAGGAAATTAGAATGGCTATCATATAAAGAAAACATCATGGATACAAATGCTTCATTTAGCTAAAATACTGTACAGATAACTACCAGCGGTACAAGCAGAACTAGCAGAGCCAGCTGAAATTACAGCATTCGGAGGAAGAACATTATGCCTCTGAAAGACATCTACAAGTCGAGGTGCCCACTCATCTTTCTGCTCTCTATGCCCCAACCTATCATCACAAAATAAAACGGCATGGAGCATGAATATAGCACAAGTAACAATTGATACTTGGGATGACTGGTTGATAAGCATATATGATAAGCGATCGAACCTTCCATAGCCACCATATCCCCAACTGAGCATGCACAATAACAAAAGAAAAGAGTTAAATGTGTTTACTTTTTCAAAGGTGAACGAAGAATAAACATGACACAAAACTGTATTATTTAATCATGCAAAACAAACATTCAGCAAAAGAATTGCAAACCCAAAAATGTTTCTTTGATTTACAATGGGATTCAATTTATCTAAAAAAAAGATACATACGTATACACAAAGCCACCTGAATCCACGGCAACTGCAAGCCCCGGTGCATTTCAACCAACAACAAATACAGACCAGCATTATTAACATTCAATATGAATAAACTGCCATGCTGAATAAAGGAGACTGAGTTACAAATAACCTGTGTGATTAGTTCCACATGCAACTTTAACAATCATTTTGCTGGATAACGTTGATATTGCTCGTGGACGGGGCTGGGGTTCATGCACAAGCTTCACTGAACTATCCTTTGCATTGTACTGCAGGTTATTGAACGTAATTAATGTTCTGCTACAAATTTTAAGCAGAAGAACAATTTGTTAGATCATCATTAGAACTTGATTTAACCTCATTATCTGTTCCATGGCCAAGTTGTCCATATTGGGGAAGACCTGCTGTCCTGTAAATTGCCAAACAGTAGGTAAAGAACAGCCCATTCACCAGCAATTCTGGACTCTATAAGTAAAAAGGCCCTACTAACATGTTCTAACATATAAAAAATTCTGTGAGAATCAAAAAAGCAGCTTGACAAACAATACATTATAGAAGAGCCTTCTACTGAAGTTAGCCACACAGTAAAATCACCACCGCAAACCACATTTGTAACTTGAGAAACCAGACAGGGAACTGGAGAAGGCTCGATTTCTACAAAACACAAATGAAGTAGACAATGTTACGAAGTTACTATAAGAAGTTGACCAAGACTATTAGCAGACCCAAATTAGTTTCAAAGGCAGATTAGTCATCCCAATTCTTCCATTGCATGGATATTATGGCCTAATCTCAAGATTCAATGAAATACATACACATCACCTACTACCATAGCACGAGCCAGCTTGATGCAAGTGTGCAGGGGATGGGACAGAAGAAAAAAAAGCAGAAAACAAATGGTGGAAAAACAGCATGATATGAAAGGATTAAAAAAATATTATTTAGCTGCAATGCAAGTGAAAGTGCATAACCTATGCAACACAGATGTCGATATGGGACACAGAACATGACCTAAGAAAAACCTTCTTAAAAAAAAACTTGAACAACAAGAGTTTCTTTTAAAATGGGCAGTAAAATTGATAATAATATTTCCAAGGGGATTATTCATCGGGTAAACATTTGAACTCTGAACTCACCATTCTTTGTTGAACCTGAACCCAATTGGCCATGTTTATTCCAACCAAAAGAGAAAGACTTTCCATCTTCAGTCATCACAACTGTGTGGCTTCTTCCAGCACCAGCTTTAACAATTTTAGACCTTCATACACCAAAAGGATTAGAAATTGGTGGTGTGGAACAACTAGTTTTAACCATCTATATATACAATTAAAGAACACGCTTAGCACGAGCATGTGTTTTCATTAGAATTTCACAGTCTTACTCTACAACAGCTAATAGACAATATCCCACAAGGATTTCATAAAGAAAATGCCCAAAAATAAAATGACTTACTTTGATAGTTCAGAAACAATTGTTGGCATATTACGTTGGATAAGATCTCCATGTCCTAATTGTCCCCTCTGCAAATTGATGTGTAACTTGTAAGCATATGGTGAAGTCCCAGTCAACAAAATATTCTGATGATACCTCATTGCGTCCCCATGTATAGCAGCGGCCTTCAACATCCAAAGCCACACAATGGCACGAAGCTACACGAAAATTGACAAACTATCATTATTGATCTAATAGATAATTCCCTATTGAGGAACAAGAAAGGAAAGCAAAAGGTGAATGAGTGAATCAGAATTAGCCCATAAGTATAATAATATATGTGTGCCTGGATACATTCCAAATGCCAAAATAGACTTGAACAACTTTAAGCTACTTATTATGATATATAGAAGAGATTCTCATGATTGGAGATGAAGCGTAAAATAACAGAACACTGGGGAAAGAATGGAAGCTAATACAAGGTTTTGTTTGAAAATCGAATGCCAAATAAAGGCAGTTCATTGAACTTCGGCAAAAGGCTCGTTCTTATGAAGGAGGTACCATCGAGTTTCCCTCTTTTTTTTCCCATTTTTAAGATGGAGGTTATTTGAAGAAGGTTCCTTTCAGCCAAAAGGAAAATGGGCATGGTTCACCATCATCATTATTACTACTTTCTATTTTTCTAAACATTTGGGTAGATTCATTTCCTATCCACTATCAACTATACAAGTAGCATAGTTGTCTGGGAGGCTAAGCGAGCCTAGGCGGTGGCCAACCACCTAGCCGCCTAGGCGACGCTTAATTAAGATTTTATTATTTAAATTTGTAATTATATTAAAGTTATTTATCTGCTTATCCATTCTTTAATTTTTTCCAGGAATACTACTTAAAATGAATAATGTTATTTATAAATAAAGAACACATGGATGTAATTTATTGGTGCATGTCCATTTCAACAAAATTAATATAATCTAAAGAAGGAGAAAAGGGGGGAGAGATTATGAGATAAGATTTCAGAAATTTTGAGAGGAGGAAGAGATAAAAAATCAATAGTGACTCACTTGGGACCGGGAGAATTCGCTGCACCGTTGGCCGACAGGGTATGTGATTTTCAATCTTTCGATCGTGTTTTTTTCTTTTTTTTTTTGGTGAGGTTAGACGAGAGATTGGGCGGGCTAAGCGTAATTTAGGGGGGTAGGCGGGCCCAGGCGCCCACTTAATTAACATACCATTAGGCGGGCGGTCGCCTAGGCCTATCTGGACCGCCTAGTCGCCTAGCCAGACAACTATGACAAGTAGACTTATTTTTATTGTCCAAATATTTATCTAATTTGTGATCAAAGACCTTTGTCGTAAACTATTATCACATCTGCACATTTATCTTGTTATCTATTGTTTAAAAATAATCATCATGTACTTTATATCAATACAATATACTTTATCTTGTTATCTATTGTTTAGAACCGCATATACTCGCGCTGTCGTGCATACCGCATAAACATTATGCAGTATCCCAACTGCACACAAGCCACATACCGCATTTTTAAACACTGGATTCAACATGGTTCCAACCTCAAGAGGTCGGCTTTCATCAGTCAACTTTCTTCAGTGTGGAAGGACATCATTAGCATAGAATGGAATGAATGAGGTTCTTCTCATAGAAACCCATAAATGGGGTTTACTTCCTTTTGAAAGGATCGTTGGCTTCATGGTGTTTCCCCGACAACTCTTTGCCTGAGCCTTTTTAGGGTGGTGGTAAAGAAGGACGATCTTGTATGTGGTTCAATAACATGTGGTAACAATGATATTATTTGGTGTCCAAGATTCCGAAGGAACCTTGATGATGAGGAAGTGGAGGAGTTATCACACATGCAAGGCTCCTTAGTCCTTGCAAAAAGTAAAATTAGATTTGGAAGAAGAAGACACAATGATTTGGAAGCCATCACCCATTAACAGGCTTTCCGATAAGTCCTTTTATAGAAGGCAACAAGGACCCTACTTGGGTGATTCCATCTTCAGGGCTCTCTACGCAAATTTAGGGTCCTTTGAAATTAAATTGCTTTATGTGTCTACTACTAAATGATAAAATCCTAAACAAAGTGAATTGTTAAAAGTGGACACATGATGGTGGCTTAACTTCTAACATTTGTGGAGTGGAGGAATAGACTAAAGATCACTTGTTCTATGGATGTGCTATGAGATCATGCATTTGGGCAATGAGAACAGCTATTGGGACGAGTTGTGACTTCACAAACCTTGAATACATGTGGGATTAGGCAAAGAGGCGATCGAAGTAATAAGATCAAGTTCCAACGTTTCATTCCTCACACACTATGGTGGGATATGGTTGCTTTCACGACCAAAGTAACAAGACTAAGTTCCAAAATACTTTCATTTCATATGGATGTTACATGGTGGAAATGTGAATATGTTCATAAATAAGTCATTTAACCTCGTATGGAAATTAAAACACCTATGCATTTGCATCTTCTCTGATTGGATGCTTTAAGAAAGATAACATTCAAAATAAATTAGGAAGGCATTAACAAGATTCGGGAAATGTCAACATTATTCTAGGGAATTTATTTTCATATAGAAGAGTTCAACTTCAAATAAATCCGACTTCACAGAAAACACGATGCATCCGACTTCACTGCAAACATGAGGCCTCTAATAAGCCCATTGAATTACAACATCCATGACAAGGCCTGTCCGTACATGTTTTCATGGCACATAACTCTATTCCCAAAAAATATTACACATAAATAAGTTCCCAACCCGAAGCAATATAGAGACATGTATACTGCCACTATCTGAGCTTATCATCCCTTAAAAGTATCATTATTCGCAACATTTTTGTTATCATTCCAATGTAATACCACAATTTAAGACATCATCCTTGCCACGGTGTCTTAAATTTTTCTTCTCAATAAAACTTAAAAGACATCTTCACAAGTTGAAGAACAAAGATGAAAATAGAAGACATGCCAATCCACTATCATAGTGGGGAAAGAAAGAAAACGAAAGAAAAAAAACTCAAACGAAATATCAAAAAAAGGCATTCCAATGCCTCCAAAGAAAAAGGCAACGTATCTCCGAAGGAAAATAAAACAGCCCACATAATCGAATGCATACCCAGATGCCTCTCAGATAACATCACAAGAGCTTATTCATAACCCAACATCCGAAAACAGGAGGGAAAACAGCATTCTAATTTACCCAACATAAAAGGCAACACTCCATGCAAGGACGGAAACGTGCCTCCATGCCTCTGCAGCAGCATCCAGAAAAAAATCACCTTTTCTCAAAGCCCCTTCTACTTCAGCAACCTACACTATCCACATTCCTCTCAGACAACATCACAAGGGCCTATTCATAACCCAACATCCAAAAATCCACCAATTTTTTAATCAAATGAGGAAAAACAGCATTCTAACTTGTCCAACAAAAAAGGCAAGATTGACTAGAAGTGAAACAAAAAAAAATTGCGTAGATGAAATACGCTCCGTGACAGCATTTCAAGACCCATCTAGTGGAGCCAAGTTTCCAAAAAACATTCACCTTTTCTCAAACCATCCTCCCCTCTACTTACAGCAACCAAAACCATTGATCCACATTCCCAACAAAAACAGAGAACAAAAAATCTCATGAAGAGATCTCATTTGTATTTAAAAAAATCCCAGACCACCATGAACAGCATATGCAACCAAATAAACCAAAACAACACAAGAAGCAAAAGATTACCACATCCGGAAGCGACGAAGCGGATACTGACGCCGACGAGGGTCCTGAGCCGAGTCGGAGAGACGAGGCTTCCGGTGACCTGGCCGGCGGACTTGCGACCCATGACGTCCCAGCTCGTCCCCCCGCAGAACAGAACCTCCCCTCCCTCCGCCACCGCTTCCCCCTCCTTCTCCGCCGTCGTCATTCTCGCTCCGCTTCAAAAATATTTCGAGAAGGTTAGGTAGGGTTTCTTTTTGTATCGATTTGGTTTGCCCTAAATTCTGGGTTTGCTATTTCTCTCACTTACAGACGCATTTTAAAGTACGATTTTTTTGGGGTGGCTCCACAAAAGAAGTCGCTTTGAATTATTTTTTAATTATATAAATGCACACTCAAATTCATTTCTTTCGCTACTTTTTCATACTTTTCTTTAGAGACCACAGATTTTAATACCGCTGTGGGGGGTTTCGATTGTTTTTTTTTTTTTTTTATGATAATGATGTGAAGAATGGATTGATTGAGCTCTAAATTTCTATTTATGGGTTCACTTGGAGGGAACATCAAATCATACTTGCATAAAAAACAATGAACCATGTTTGGGCGGGGATACAAGACAGGAGCAATGGAACACTCTTGTCAGTTTTGAAGTCCTGTGTTATGCGCTGTGACACTATCGTCTATCACAATGTAAACTCATGTACTTTTTATGTTTTTTAAAGAAAAAATAAACAAGTGTATCTTAATTTATTGTAAATTCATATAATAATATGTAGTCTAAGGAGTGAATATATATTTTTCTAACAAAATAATATAAATTGTAGTACATCATATAGACCGTATAGGAGGGAATATGGGAGACAGGCTTAAAAAGTTATTTATTTAAAAAGAATAGATAAATATAGCTATGATAACATATGCGGAAATAAACTAATATTTATATTTCAACCCTTATAGAATTGCATTATTTCACTCAATCCATTCTACTGACATAAAGAAGTTCCACTATCAGATCAATTGTCATCACCTCTTATAAATCTATGGCCTTAAATGACAAATTATTTTTTTAGATTTTATAAATATTTATCCATATTTTATTCACATTTTATCCACAACATTCATGATTAATTAAATAATAAAAACTTTATATTACATTTTCTTGAAAATAACTAAAAATTGAATCAAATAAGAAATCATTTGTTGTACTCGTATATTTATCTATATCTAAAATAGTTAATAAACTCAAAATAACTTACGTACCTATCCAAAACGGCAACCTATACAAAGTAGGTTGGCTTGGGTTTGTTTGTGTTTGAGTTTTAAAGAGCCGAAGAATGGGATGGGTCCATGTTTCATGCTTCCGACAGTTGACTTGACTGTTCGGGTAACACATGAGCATGTCGGACCCACCCTCGTGTTTGCTTTTAATGTTACACGTAAACACAACATAAAGAGCGATGTGGATCCTCCGTGATTTGTCTGATTGAGTATAGTTGATTAAAATGTATATATTTATTCAGTTGAATATATATATTTTATTTTTATAAAAATATATATTTTATTATGTAAACATATAATCCAAAAATAATAATCATAGAAATGATCACACTTAACATTTTAAAATAATTGTTTATCATTCATTTTTAAATTTAGAAAGATGATAATATTTGTACATGATGGAAAGTAAGAAAAAAAAAATTCTTGAACTATTAAAAAGGGTAAAATCTGTGTCAAACAAAAAGGGTGTGTTTGTGCATAAACACAAAAGAAAAATTGAAAAAAAATAGAGGAATTTGAGTTAAAGGAAAATCGACAGAAAATAAATTATTTTCTCTTTAAACAGTTTATATAGTGTTTGTGCCTATAATGAAAAGTAATGTAAAATAAAAACTGCTATTTATGTTGGTGATAGAATATGACAAATATAAAATATATTGTTTGACAGCTAATTTAAATATAATATAAAAAAATCACTTGTCAAATATAATTTGAGCAACAAATCAAGCATATTTTCTTCTAACTTTATGGTCCATGTAAAATTCTTCTGTGTAGTGTAGTTTTCTCTTTTGTAGCCATGAGTACACACACTCTGTTCAAATGAAACATATCTTGAATTATAATCAATGGAACCCAAATAAATCCATGAACCTTTCTATTAATATATTGATAATTTAACTAGTCTCGTACAATGTACTACATTTTCTTATTTTATTATAAAATAGAAAATGAGAACAGGTCAAAAAAAATGACACCAAAAAGGATCATTTAACCAGCCCTTTGATCTACTGATCCTCCCCTTAAAAATATATATATATATATATATATATAGTCGAGTGATAGCGTGCGGTCGTCCGCACGGTGCGGATTCGACTACGGACCGTCGATCACGGGTCCATCGCATCCGACGGTCGAAGTGAATCGCACCCGACCGTCCGATGCGATGGACCCCGTGATCGACGGCCCGTAATCGAATCCGCACCGACCGTAATCCGCACGTAATCACGAGTCTATATATATATATATATATATATATATATATATATATATATATATATATACACGCTCGCGATTAGGTGCGGCGAACGGCGGGTGCGGCCGCGACGTGGGCCGTTCGATCACGGGTCAATCGCATCCGACGGTCGATGTGAATCGCACCCGACCGTCCGATGCAATGGACTCGTGATCGACGGCCCGTGATCGCTGTCGCACCCGCCGTTTGCCGTACCTAATCAGTTATATATATAGACTTCCGATTGTATGCGGACGTGCGGATTGGGACCACCGTGCGGATTATAATATGGACCGTCCGATCGATGGACGGTCCATTTAAAAAAAAAACAAACAAACACTGACAGTGGTCTCTCTCTCTCTGTTTCGAGGAGAATCAAAACCACCAAAAACACATAAAACCCACGGACGCTCCTCCTCACGCGCCCACCCCTCCGGCACTCCTCCTCCTCATGCGCCCCCCCCCCTCCGACGCTCCTCCTCCTTACATGCCCCCCCTCCGGAACTCCTCCTCACGCGGCTCCCCCCTCCGACTCTCCTCCTCCTCACGCGCCCACCCCTCCGGGTAGCGCAGCTCCCCCCTCCGACGCTCCTCCTCCTCACGGCCCTCCCTCCGACGCTCCTCCTCCTCACGAGGCTCCCCCCTCCAGTACCAAATACCTCCTCAAGCGGCACCTTGTCCCGACCCAATCTTCGTCACCGTCGCCGTGCCGTCCCTGCACCGTCACCGTCCCCCTAAACATTCAATGTAAGGAATGGCTTTAACTTGCTTTTGTATCTAATTATTTAGGGTTTTTATTTTGATTTGTTATATTGTTTGATTATTTAGGGTTTTCTTTTGTTTTTGGGTTTGTTTGTTTTTGTTTTTAAGTAGTTTAAGTCAAAAGTCACAAATGAAAAATATAAGTGAATCAAATGTTCTAAAATGAAAACCTGAAACATGGTTGAGACTTCAACATCCCATTCTGCCTTTAGAATCATTGAATTGAACTTAACGTGGATCTATAAAGAGGCATGAGCAAAGAAAAGTTCTTTTACCCAGTTGAGCTGCCTTGGGTTCTAAGAATAGAAATCATATACAATAGCTCAAGGAAATGAATCACATATATTTTGAGTAAAAGACTAAGTGATCACTCCACTGAAAATGATAAAATGGATATGGGAAATAAAAACCCATTAACATTTGTCCAAATCAAAATCAATAGAATTTAAGAAACAAGTACTCTCCAGTTCTCAAGATTATCTATAATCCTAGAAGTGTATCTATCATTCTGCACCACATAACAATTAAAAATGTGTAGACCTATAATATGTTGTTATAATTTGTTTATCCACTATGGTGGCTAATCATGAGATAAACCAACTTCTAACTACACATTGGAATCATTGCCATTAAAAACCCAATCTTTTTATTTTTCTCCTACATACCACTTTCAAATAATAATTATGAAAAACAGAGGTGTCCCTGTGTGTGAGTGTCTTGAGAGGGAGAGATGGTGGTGGTGGTGGTGATGGTGTGAGAGAGGTAGGTCAATAAATAGCATTGAAGGGGCTGTTCAAAATGTAGGTTTGATTGATCATTTTACATGTTTATGTGAGTGTAATTTGTGTGTGTTTTTTATATGGAATGAGCAATATGACATAATTAGTACTTGCATGAGTATTGTTTGATTTTAATTTAATTGTAGTCATATTTGTTTTCATTACAGTGAAAATGCTTAGTGGAGTTGATGGTGCACATGAAGATGATGATACTGTTGAGAATGTAGAATCATTGTATGGTCATGATAGAGGTATGTGGATTCCGGACGTAGATGAACAATGTAAACCCATCATTGGAATGTCCTTCGAGTCTCTTGAAGAAGCAGAGAAGTTCTATGTCAATTATGCAAAAGTTTCAGGCTTTTCTATTCGAAAGTCATCCACCAAATATCATAATTCTGATGGTGCAAAAGAACTTTACTTTAGAGAATTTGTTTGTTCTAAGGAAGGATTTAAAAATCCTTCAAATGCAAAACAAAGCCGAGGACATACGAGAATGGGTTGCAAAGCTAAAATTAGTTTAATGAAAGATGATAGAACATGGAAAGTGCACAATCTTGTTGAATGTCATTCCCATGTTTTGTGTACTCCCCGAAAAACTCACCTCTTGAGATCACACAGAGAGGTGTCAAATGCTCAAAAATCTTTGATTGACACATATAGAGGGGCAAATGTTAGTACTTCACAAACTATATCTATTTTGGGTATGGATTCAGGAGGGTTGGGAGAGGTTGGATGTACAGAGAGAGACATTAGAAACTACATTGGTAGAAGCCGAAATGAATTGAAAGATTTTGATGCAGAATTATTTCTTAGCCACTTCAAAGAAAAAGTTGAAATGAATCCATCATATTATTTTGCATATGAGGTGGATGAAGATAACATGTTGACACACTGCTTTTGGGCCGACGGGGGTGCAAGAAAGGCCTATGCATATTTTGGGGATGTAGTTGTGTTTGACACAACTTATAGCACAAACAAATATTCTCTAATATGTGCACCTTTTACAGGAGTGAATCACCATTTCCAATCCATTAATTTTGGTTATGGCTTGTTGAAAGATGAAAAGATCGATTCATTTTTGTGGCTTTTTAAAAAATGGATGGAAGCAATGAGAAATAGTCCACCAAAGGCAATCATCACTGATCAAGATCCTGCAATAGGGGCAGCAATTGCTCATTTGTTCCCCCACGTGCCTCACAGATTTTGCATTTGGCATATAATGAAGAAGGCAGTGAAAAAGATTGAAGGGAGGAAAAGAAATAGCGATGGAAGAGATGGATAAGAGGAGAACTTTTAGTGTATGCGGTAAAAAGGAGAAACACAATGCACGCACTTGTCCCAAAATGAAAGAACTGTAAGTTTATAATCCTTTGTAAAACAATGTTAATTCATGAATCCTTTTCAATGTAATATACAATAATTTGATTATATTTTAGGTTATCACAAAATACTCAAGATGATCCAATACTATTTAATGAAACTCAAGCTTCAACCTTTGACTGAAACTTGGTAATTATGGTTCCAATTATACTGTTTTTAATTGTTGAACTGTTTTTTATGCATATGTTGATGATCATGTGATTTTATTCCAGGTTCAATGTTTGAGAAGGAAATGGTGCTGGTTGATGTGTTCATGAAGGAATAGGTGCAGGTCGATGTGTTTGTGAAGGAAAATTTTGGTTTTTGAAGGCATGTGATGTTGAAATAGGTTTATGTACTTGTTAGAAACCAGTTTTTGTTGAAATAATTGTGAAAGAATAGGGGCAGGTTCATGTGTTTGTGAAGGAATAGTGCAGGTCCATGTGGTTGTGATTAGTTTGGTTGTGATCAGTTTTTGTTTCATCTTATTAAATGAATCTTAAAATATTTCTTAATCCATTTAGACCTTATTTTGGTAAATGGAGCTTGTAATTTTATTATTTATTATTTATCCCAGGTCATGTATATGCTTTTGTGTCTGTATTTGGTTTTATTAGTGTTTCTTCATTGGTGTCTAGTGAACAGAAATGTAAGATATGTAATAAAAAGTTGGTTCGGATTATAAATGTTGCACTCTCTATCTTTTCTTAAACTAGCTAGTCTTCTGAGTGTCTCAGTTTCCCTTATGAGGAATAGAAACCAATTCACATGAAGTGTACTCTGCTTTATAAATAGAGCCCATTTACAACTCTCCCTTGGTGAAAACTTGTACCAAAAAAAAGGAAAGATGAAACATCATTAAGACCTTGGTTTAAACTTATGAGACCTCTTTAGTGCATGTGCTTTCAACATATGCTTTCAACATTGAAATATTGAAAACTTATTTAGTCATGTCTGATTCTAAACAGAGAGGTCAAATAAAGTCTTCAGCCATTGATGCTACTGCTCTCCAAGCTCATCCAGTCTACCCTCCAGTTTTACTTCATGGGGCTCATAGTATTAATAATAGTGACATAATCAAGCCCTCCAATTTTCATGCTTTCAAGAGGGCAAGACCTCATCAAGCCCTGCATGTATATCTTAATTTTGAAACATCACCATTTGAAATGGCCAACACCAAAAATTAATGGACCTCACCACATTTTTGACATATATGAAAAATAAACATCAATAGTCTCAACCTTTAAGCTACTCTACTGATACATGCAGTTTTTTAAACTCAATTTAACATTGAGCCTACAAATATCCCAAACACGAACACGATAAAAAAAAATGAGGAAAGATTGATGATTTTGATGCTCTAATATGGCCAATTGCTCTTCCACACGTTCTTGTAGTGCTTCAACTTTAGAAATTTTTTCATCCATAGCTACAAGTCTTGCCAACGCTTTAGAGTTTTCTTCTATTGGACTCCGTGTTGGAATGTTCCATGTATACAACTAAAACAAATTTGAATATCACATTGTAAGTTTGTACACATACAAATTAATCATACACACATAATCATATGGTTACTCAAATAACACCATGAGATGCCACATTGAATTTGAGAAATATATACATGCTTTTAGAAGTCATGAACTCCCAACTCCATCAAATATGGTAATTGGTCGGTGAAACAAATCCCCTAATCCTTTAAGCAATACAAACTAGTCAGAAAAATATGCTATTGTTGCATCATTAACCATCCATTCAGAGGAACAGTAAAACATGATTTTGAAGTTAAAAAAAATAATTAAACAACAACACTACTAGTCATTTTATTCATATGATGAAGACCCTCAAAAACTATTCTAAGCCCCTCAAACATAGTGAATGTCAATTTTCCTTCTATACTTTCCCTTTTATCTCTAATATTTCCACTTTTATTCTCACAGAACATGTAATCGACAAGAATTTCAACAATTTATTTTCCATTGATATGGGTTGCTTCTCTAGGTTGCCGTTATGAGATGGTTCTTTTGGTTATCTTTAATATTATTGGATATTTGGATGTAAAGCATATATACTCATCATTAGTATACAATAAGCAAGCAATCAGTGCATAAAAAAGAGGAAACATATTTGAAAATGTAGTTGGTAAATTTGCAATAGAGGTGCTAAGAATGCCATCAGTGCTACAAATTGGACTAACTAATTCATATAGTACAAAAAAAGAGGCTCCGCACTATCCATGAAATGAAAACAAGATGGATCAGCTTGTTTGACTGAATATACTGGTAGGTGTCAATCCACACAGTGAAATATCTATTGAATGCTTTATTTTGTACGGGGGCGATTAGATGCGGCGAACGGAAGGTGTGGCCGCGACGTGGGCCGTTCGATCGCGGGTCCATCGAATCCAACGGTCGACGTGAATCGCATCCGACTGTCCGATGCGATGGACCCGTGATCGACGACCCACGATCGACGCCGCACCTGCCGTTCGCCGCACCTAATCGGCCCTCTTATTTTGTATACCAATCTCAATTTTTATTTGGTAAGTTTTCTTTAAACATAATGTTGTGCCAAATCATCAGGCAAAACTTTCCTTTAACTTCTTAGTTATATAAATTGAGTTTGGCCTTTTGGTTGCATATCCACATCTAACCTTAGCTTTCTTTTGCACATTGTTATTTTTATTGAAAACTACGATAATAGAATCCTTCAATCAGAGTTGAACTAGCTTAGTTTTCATAAAACTATGGAATAATTGGGGTGTGTGCACGCGTGCGTGTCTATATATGGATAATTTTCTGCAATACTCATAGCCAATGCTAAAATTGGACTAAATTTTTCTCATGTTTCAAAGATGACCCACATCCCCACAGATTTGGTCTTCTCCTCAAACAAACCCAAAAACAAAAGAAAACCCTAAATAATCAAACAATATAACAAATCAAAATAAAAAACCCTAAATAATTAGATACAAAAGCAAGTTAAAGCCATTCCTTACATTGAATGTTTAGGGGGACGGTGACGGTGCAGGGACGGCACGGCGACGGTGACGAAGATTGGGTCGGGACAGGGTGCCGCTTGAGGAGGTATTTGGTACTGGAGGGGGAGCCTCGTGAGGAGGAGGAGCGCCGGAGGGAGGGCCGTGAGGAGGAGGAGCGTCAGAGGGGGGAGCCGCGCGACCCGGAGGGGTGGGCGCGTGAGGAGGAGGAGAGTCGGAGGGGGAGCCGCGTGAGGAGGAGCGCCGGAGGGGTGGGCGCGTGAGGAGGAGTGTCCGTGGGTTTTATGTGTTCTTGGTGGTTTTGATTCTCCTCGAAACATAGAGAGAGAGACCACTGTCAGTGTTTGTTTTTTTTTTTTTAAATGGACCGTCCGATCGAAAGTCCATCGATCGGACGGTGCATATTATAATCCGCACGGTGGTCCCAATCCGCACGTCCGCATACAATCGGAAGGGTGCGGCCGCGAAACGGGCCGTCCGATCACGGTGGTCCCAATCCGCACGTCCGCATACAATCGGATGCGAGGGTGCGACGGCCTGTGATCGCTGCCGCACCCGCCGTTCGCCGCATATAATCGGCCCTCTATATATATATATATATATATATATATATATATATATATATATATAACCTAGGTTGATGACATTATTTGTTCTCCCATTCATGTATCAACTAGGCCTGTCAATGGGTCGGGTCCGGGCCGAGTTGGGGTGGACCCGGACCCGACCCGTGTCCGGGTCCAACCTAGGACCCGCCGGGTTCTAGGAAATGTGGACCCAGACCCGTTGGACCCAGGTCGGGTCCGACCCGACCCAAATATGGTTTCTAAAAAAAATAGCTCATGAATTTGTTTGCTTTATCATTCTATTATGAAAATTTTGTATAAAACATTAGTTTTGAGCTTTCTAAATTGATGTCCTAATATTATATTTAAACATATTTTTGTACAATTTAAAACAATAAACACTAACATATAACATTCAAAATAAATAAAAATCTAAACAATATAACAATGAACTAAAAATGAGAACTAATGGTTATTTATGTCACAAAGTAAACGTTTAAAACAATAAACACTACATATTAATCTAAACAACTTTCAAAACAATAAACACTAACATATAAATATAAACAATGAACATAAATCATGCAACAAACCAATTAATTATACAAATTCAAAAGCTAATAAATTAATAGAGCTTGTTAATGAGTGAGTTTGGTTGGTTATGGGTTATGATTTATGAGTTTAGTTATAGACTTATGGATACAAAAATGAGTTAAAACATATACTTGTAACTTTGATAAATAAGAAATAAAATTATGGGTCAACTAATACTAATAGTCTTGTAATATATGAGCATATATTAATAAAATAATAGGGTCTCGGGTAACGGGAAGGGCAGGGTGGACCCGGACCCAACCCGTTTGTATGTTCAGGTCCATTGGGTCGGGTCCGAATCGGGTCGGGTATATTACACGTGTAATCAGATCCGAGTCGGGTCCAGACCCAACTCGTTGACAGGCCTAGTATCAACCCATCTTCACCGATTTTTTATTTTTTTTAGTACTTCCATTATGTTTTCAATCCATTACAATGCAAGACACACTACTGCATGTATCAATCGGCCTATCAACAAAAAAATAATTAAAAAAAAATCAAACCACAAATTTGTTAAGGAGAAAAACCCCAAGATCTATTTAACAAATAAAAAAAACAACTCACAAAAATAGATCCAAGATATCAATATAGATAAGTTAAACAAAAACAATAAACCAAAAATAAAAAACCAAATCTAATCAACAAATTTTTAAAAAATCTAGATCCATATAGTAAATTAAATATGAAAAAATAGAAAATATTTAAACAAGAATCACAAAAGATCTTACATGCCAAATCTTATTAAGATAAAAGAGCAATGGAAAAGTGAGAAAAATTGTTTTCCCTGTTTGTTTAACATAAAGGCATGTTTTTAATTGATCAAAGGGAAAGTTTTTATTTTCCCTCATTTTTTTTTTGGATTTTTAGTTTTAAGTCCCCGTAAACTATCGAATTTAGCTATCGATCCATCACTTCTTCATATTTTGGTTTTAGTCCCTACATTTAAATGATAATTTAGAAATAAGTCCCTGGGAGGGACTTATTCCTAAATTATTAAGTTTATTTTTTTAGTCCCTGTGAGAGACCTATTCCTAAATTGTCATTTAAATGTAGGACTAAAATCAAAATATGAAGAAGTGAGGGATCGATAGCTAAATTCGATAGTTTACGGGGACTTAAAACTAAAAATCCCTTTTTTTTTGTGGCTAATTTTTTTTTCTTGGTCAAATCTTCTCCTATCAGCAGGCGGCAAGACTCAAACCCAAGACCCCTCACTAAAGAGGGGATACCTCTCCTATCCTACCAAAAGGAGGTTCGGTATTTTCCTCATTTTCCATATGGCACAAACACACAAAAAAAAAAAAAAAACTTCCATCACTTTATCGCCCTTATTTTGAGCCCGTTTGGTTGCTAGATTAGGGGTGTGTTTGTGATTTCAGGAATCAGGTGGGTAAAAATGTAAACCAAACTCGCAAAAAGTCATGTTTTACAAATCGAGGTTGTTGCGATTGTGTGTTATTTTTCAATAAAACCTCTAGCTGTGGAAAGCTCAAAATATGAGATTCTGTAAACATTGGTTTGTAAACCAGAAAAAATAAATGTGATAAGACAAATTTACCCATCCCCTTTCATAAAAATTACAATCCAATAAATATTTGAATTGGAAGCCATGTCTTCTCTCTCTTCTCACAAATGGGCTCCGTTCGAAATCTCTTGCCTCTATTGTCTCTCTCGTAGTGAAACCCCGAGTCCCCTCTCGCCTCTCTCATCTCTTTCTTTATTTCAACAGAAATCCTACCTCCCCAAAACACCCAAAAGTGTTAGGGTTTGGAAACCATATTCGCTCTCTCATCTCTCTCTTCCTGGAAACAAAACCCTAGCTCCACAACACCACCAAATACATAGATTGGTTTGATTTCAACCATCAAGGCCAACATCCATGTTTGCTCGCCAAACCGTGATCGATCAAAGGGGAGAAGAAGAGCAAATGATGGTTGTAGCTTTCATGGGTTTGATAGTATCCATCAAGGGGAGGGAGAAATAGTTTATGATTTTAGGGCAGTGTGAGAGTCCATCGAGGGGAGGAGAGTAGGGATGGGACAATTTGGGTATTTCACTTATATCTTATATATTCAGCAAGTTTTCAAACAAACAAAATTTGTGTTTTGAACCCATGATTTACTACTTACCAACCTTTTGCCAAACATGATTTTCAAAATTCATCTATAGTAAACAGTGGTCGAAATCCCAATTCAAAATCAGCTTTTGTCTAATTGCAGCTTTTCAATCCCGCTACCAAACACATGCACACAGCATTTGTCTTATTAGAAAAGATGAAAGAAATTTCCCTTCCCTTTATTAGAGAATTTAAGAAAAAGTGATGAAAACTATTTTATCACTTCCCACCATATGCACAAAATAATTGATGAAAGTGAAAATATTTTACATTCTACTATTTTTCATTTGACTCAAATTCTCTCATTTTCTTTCATTTTCGAACACACTCTTCATTTCGTATTTCCCCCCACCCCCTCAAAAAAAGAAAAAAGAAAGAAAAAGAATAACTCAACCAAACAAAAAAAAGTATTTTGTATACACTTACAAAAATAGCTTTTTTCCCCATCCAGTCACCAGATGGAGATTAGCTTTTGTTTTATAAAACACAGAGACTAATAAATCAAAACAGGATTGAAATAGTAGATTAAATTATTAGAATAACATACCAAATAAAAGAGAATTAGAGACTCGATCAGTTAAGCATGGACTTTTGTGATTGTGATTTGGAAAACAATGAAATAAGATAACTTTCATAATCAATAACCCATCATTTCAGCTTGTCCCCTGTGCTGTTCAGAAACTAAAATAAAAGGGTGCATTTCGAAATCTAACAAGTCTAGATCAAATGGTTATTATTCATTAAACCGAAAAATCTCCTTCTCCCATTCTCTGTGTTTCCAAATCACAAGCGTGTCAATAAGTAGATGCAGTTTAATTTCAAATGATCCATTGTTACTGATCTCACATCCTCATGTCACAAAACAGTTTTCATTAAATAGCAACAATACTACATATAAAACTCTCGGATGGAGGATTTATCACCTCTAATTCCTCGACATCAAGGCAAGAAACTGATTTATAGTTCAGCCTAAATATTTCAAGAATTGATTACCCGACTTGGTGATACCGATGAAAATTCAAGACATCTAATGCATCCAGTTAAAGAAACCTGAAATCACCCATTTTCTGCTTGGTCGTAGGCATTGGACTTATGTTTCGGTGCAAAGGTGAAACCAGCTGGTACTTTTCCGAGGAGCATCTCGGAGATCCGAATCTGCAGTCAGCAGCACAATGAATAGTTAGAAGAGTACCTTTCCATTGGTTACAAGATTTTTTTTATATGAAATTACATACCCAGTCGGCTGCAGATTCAGAGGCCATTAGAGTTTCAAGGTCGTCTCGACCAAAGTAGCTTGGAGACCGCCAATTGAGTCGCTGAGGTTTCACATCCAATAGACCGACAGGAATATACCTGTGTGTATAACTCAGCCATTCTAATAGAAAATGTCGCGTTGTCTCCACACCTGCAATTGGGAAGGCAAGATAAAAGGTTTATGAATGGTGTAAAGGTGTCCATAAAACTGAGACTGAATTGTTGGGATACAAGCTAGAGATCCAAACAGTGGAACAGTTCTAACATATGCCTGCTTCCTTGGATATCTAATTAAAGAAGCATATACAATGCTGCTGCAAGAAACCAAACATAATTCCATCATAAAACCATTTTGAAGCGCTAAATATCAGGATACAATTGATTAAAATTATAAAAAGCAGTGAGCACGGTAATGATATGCTGGAGTCATCTATATGTCTTCGTGGGGTATTATCAGCATACCTTTAGTATCGGAGCCCCAATGCTCAAGACCAAAATGTACAAAATCCTTCAGGATATTCAACCTTTCATTGGAGCTGATGTCCCAATGCCTTTGCTCCTTGATTTCAGTGAATAACCAAGGCTGTGCAACATAAAGCTCATTAATATAGGCTGCCTGACTATAATAACTTTTTCATCTTGGGTATTGAATAAGATGTAAGGAGTGTCACAATGCCATCACCATATTGTTATTTGAAGATAGACTGCAAAGTTAAATGATAGGCCTTTATTTAGGAGGATAAAAGAGGCACACCTTAATTAATGCTCCTCGAGCAATCATGCATGTAGAAATTTCTGGGCAGTCTGAAATGTGCCTGTTCCAGTCAGTGTATGAAAAAATATCACCATTTCCCAATACATGCAGAGTATCAGGTGCCTTCCTTGCACATTGGTAGATGTAATCCCAATCAGCAAGCTTGCTATAGCGTTGCTGCCGAGTCCGACCATGAATTGTTATTGCGCTGGCACCCCATCGACTAACATCTGATATAATAGAATCAATTCGATTTCTCCCTTCAAAATAACCTGTCCGTACCTAAAAAGAAAGCAAATGTGAAACTAAGAAATGACAATTGAGAACATTGATATTGTGGTTAAATTTCCTCAATTATGAAATGACATGATGCATTCAAGCTTTGTGATCGGGTGGGATTTCCTCGACCTGGAATTTCCTAGCCTTCAGTTGACCGATCTGATTTTTTCTCAAATTTTGAATCCAGTTGAATTCTCTCATGTTCTTGATAAAGTAAGAGATGCTTCCCAAAAACACAATGTGAAACTATAAACTTCAATTTTATTAACAAAGAAAGAAAAACAACAAATACCAAAAATAAAATAAAATTGAAGAATAACTTGAGAGCACATCTGCCTCTCCTTTCTCATCACTGGAAGTGGTTTTAGTCCAGGAAGCGAGAACTACCTACAAACCATGTAAGAGACTTCAACGTGTTTAGACAGAAAAACAAGGAAACAACATAGGAGATATTATTCCACTTTCCCCTTCTCCATTGAGCAAGTTCTACAATGTTTGTTATTTGAGACTCGATAGTAATGCACCTCAGCCAAACCAAGCCATAAACAGAAGGTACCTAATGCAACTATGAATCTCACGGAGAGTTCGATCCTGGCTCAGGATGAATGCTAGCGGCATGCTTAACACATGCAAGTCAGATGGGAAGCAGTGTTTTCAATGGCAGATGGGTGAGTAATGCGTAAGAACCTGCCCGGTAACAACAGCTGGAAATGGCTGCTAATACCCGTAAGCTGAGGAGCAAAAGGAGGAATCCGCCCGAGGAGGGGCTCGCGGCTGATTAGCTAGTTGGTGTGGCAATAGCTTACCAAGGCGATGATCAGTAGCTGGTCCGAGAGGATGATCAGCCACACTGGGACTGAGACACGGCCAAACACCTACGGGAGGCAGTAGTGGGGACAGAACAAGTTCTACTGCTATTTGAGACTCGAGAGTAATGTATTCAGCCAAACCAAGCCATAAACAGAATGTACCTAAAGAGATACTTCTGACAAAAGTGCCAGGAATTGGAAACTGTAATTCTGACACCATCCATTTCCTACAATAAACACAAACTAAAAAACCTATTCTTGTGGAAGTAACTTATAGAGGTACTTCTGACCAGTTTTGAACAAACCATAAGCACCCACCTAGGCTAACACCTTCACCTTTTTTAAGAATCGATCACACAATCGCAAAACTAGATAATTTTGATCATGTGGATCATTTTTTTTTTATGAAAAAAACTTGGACCATTTCTCGATTTGTGCGTGTCATCCTTGCGCAGGGGCCATGCTAATCTTCTCTGTATCGTTCCAATTTTATCGGATGTCCCGAAGGACAGTCGAACACGCAACCTTCTGATCTGGAGTCAGACGCGCTACCATTGCGCCACGGATCCTATTAATCATGTGGATCATATGCATATGAACTCATAAAGGAGCACTGCCAAGTACATGCTGAACATGAGAAGGTGAACAAGATGGTGTAGCATTTAGTTCTAATGGATCTCCCTGAAAGCTAATAAAGATAACATGTGAAGCCTTGACATTAAATCACTTAGTACCTTCAAAGTTATAAGTCATTTGTGATATAACTGAAGGACTCACCTTAACAGTCAAAGGTGTATCAACTGTGCCATGAGTAGCTTGAATTATACCCTTCATTCTCATTGGCTTTGTAAGAAGACAAGATCCAGCACCCTTGTTTACGACAATATCAATTGGACATCCCATATTGATGTCAATAAAATCAATAACACATTCTCGATCTATCAGATCAATAGTATGTGCAATAGTATCTGGATATGCACCACATATCTGAATTCCAAATAGATCCTCAGATGAATGTCGCCTTAACAATGCCCATTCTGAAGCTTGCCCCTGATGCCAAATCAAAGTTGAGTTATATAAATTTCACATTTGAAGTACCAAATAGCGTAAAAGAGAACAATGATTCCATTATTGAAACTGTGAACCAGAGTGAAACAAGGAAAAGCAGATTTCAAAAACATGGATTTATCAAACTAGTTTTCTAAAACAATCTCATGAGAGTAATTTTTCAAAATGTAGCAGTCAATTTGATGCATGATCATTATGCAACACCACTAATTTATCATGCCTTTTATAGATCACAATATCTAAGTTATCCAATCAAAATGGAGGTAGCATTACCAAATAATTGCATGCATCATCTTCCACAGACTAATGTCTAGAATTTCTGAGATTCTAAAATAAAAGGATATCAGCTCTATACTGAGAATATTTGTCATTCGGTAACAATCACAATTGAAAAAACAATCAGTGGGATGGAGGAAGTGGGTTGGATACCTACAAGCAAATGGAGTGAGTACCATAATAACATTAATATGTAGGATGGCTACTATCCCTAGATCTAGAAATATTTTTCCATATGAAATGCAAATTTCAAACTACCGAACAGGCTTGCAGCAATTGCAAGATCTGAAGAGGAGTTCTACATTTCAGTGGATTAAAACTTTCGAGCAGTGATTCCATGCCTCATTATTGAAAGAGGGCCTATAAAATAAACACCCATGTGGTAACTTGTATTACTTCATCATAACATATTTTGAAAATTGATAACACAGACAGGTCAGCCCAATACACAAGGTGCATCGTATGAAGGATAAGAATCTCATGAACCATTTCTTGACATGGAATGTATATAATACATAAAGGCCACAAATTCATCTCACAATACTAGCAAGATATCTAGTGCAATAAAGAAGGTTAACCTTTCTTCATAGATCTTAATCTAGTTTTAAAATCAAACACTCAGAGGAGGTTCACATGTGTGCACAAAATCTATGTGTTATGCCTTCAATCTAGAGCATTGCTTCTTGATACAGCACAAGCTGAGAAGCATATTAATGATCAGATAATACATTTAGACATTTTGACTTCCTAAGAAAGAATACAGAATTACATCCATTGATAAAAATTACAAGTTATGGTTTCGACACATTTGAGGTGAAAAGTGCAGTCCTATGCATGTGGAATTCCTGATGCATTCTCCATAGTGGCAGCAGTGCAAGTGTGCAACAGGAAAACACCAAATCTTAATGAGTGAAGACTGAAGAATGCCAAAAAAAAGTGTCAGATGATGCATAACAGCAGGTGCAGTTCCCTATTATTGAGATGATAATTCAAACCAGTGACTAGGAATAATTGGCAGCATCTAGCATCCATGATCCTGCAAGATCAGTATGTCAGTGCAACTAGGCATATTCCAGTTCATGAAAAAATAATATCATCATTCATGTATCCAGCTATGGATAAAAGAAGGTTCACATAAAGACAGTCTTATCATACCTTCAACAAATAAGCTAGGAGGTTTAACACCACCACATATCTATAACAAATTAAAGAAAATATACAGCAGCTGACCTGAAGAAGATTGGTACACATTGCCATTTCCCCACAGGTTATATCTGCTCCTAAAACCTTGCAGACCCTCCTAAAAGGAAGGTTCCCAACAGTTGTAAGAGGAGCAAGATATAGCTTTCCCCTGAAATCTATAATTTTCTTCTCTCGTGCATTCAGTTTATAGCTTAAATCTGTTTCTGGCGCACGGAAATCAGCCATAAGGGTGTCCTTTGATCCAGTTTGTGCAACACATCCCTCTGGCACACTTGAGCCTGTTAACAGTTTGATCACTCTGGTCAAGATTTGATTAGTCTAGCAACAAATCTAAGGAAATGACAAATAAACTGATATTGAATAGGAAAACATTTGTTGAAAAGCGATATTTCATACCATTATTCATGTCAGTGGAGGTACATTTCACATTATCTTGGTTTTTTGCCTTCTTGAAAGTCTTAGTGTTGTCGAACCCAGATGCATCATCTGAATAATTCTCTTCCATGCATGTAGCAGGCAAATTCTCTACGCTATCTCTAACTTCATAACCCACGTCACCACTGTTGTCAGTCTCAAGAGTTTGAGACCCATTTGCAACTACTGCTGGGCAGCCTTCTTCTTGATCTTGTATTGTTTTTGAATTTTTTTACCCTGAAAGTTTAAATAAACGGTTTATAGCACTCAATAAATCATCCATAAAATGAAAACAAGGTTGTATCAGAAAGATTGGTCAAGAAAGTAAATGCAAATCCTTTATATTCCCCGATCAGCAAGACTGAGTTGGATCAGTTAGTTTGTCACTGGGAGCAGATTCTTACAGAAAGCAGAATTCTACCTAGAAGTAAGTGTATACTTTTTCCGTATGGGGAGGGTTAAAAAAACCCCTTAAACATGGAACCTTACCCCCTATTTTTGTCTTTTTCTGGGGTGGGGTTTCTATCTTCAAAATAAAAAAGAAGAAAAGGGGGGAGAGAGAGCTAGAGGGATGGTGCCGGGGGTGGCAGAGGCCGGCGGAGGTGAGCGGAGGAGGTGGCAGCTACAGGGGAGGATGCGACGGAGGGGGAGGAAGAAATAGGAGAAAGAGGGAGAAAGAAAGAGAGAGGGAGAAAGAAAGAGAGAGGGAAGGGAAGGGCGGAGGTGGCGGCGGGGGAAGGGGCAGTCGGAGGGGTAGGGGGAGAGAGAGAGAGCCGACCGTTATCCTCGGCTCGCCACCTCCCTCCCTCCCAACCCTCTCTCTCTCTCTCTTTCTTTCAAGAGAGAGAGAGAGGATTATTATTCTCGGGTCATTGCCTCCCTCCCAACCTTCTCTCTCTCTTTCTCCTTTAAGAGAGAGAGAGAGAGGATTATTATTCTCGGGTCATTGCCTCCCTCCCAACCTTCTCTCTCTCTTTCTCCTTTACTCCCTCTCTCTCTCTCTCTCCTATTTTTTCTTGAGGAGGACCCCACACCCTTTTATCTTTTTCTGGGGTGGGGTTCCCACTCAGTGGGTGGCTTCAGTTGCCCACTTTCCATATTGGCATGTATTGTTGAAATGATTGTTGCCCCTTTCCATATCGTTGGTTGAGGGAAAAATGGTAGCATGCATAGTTTGATATACTTTCAAAGATTATTTTTTTTACACTGGCATATGTACAAATACTATATTTTATTTGTGTCCCAAACCTTGGTTTGCAAAAAAAAGTTCATGTTAATTGCAACCAACTTTCTACTCAAACCTCGAGGATAATAAAAAGGGGGCGTTTAGCCCCACTCCGTTCACCTATCACCCCACTCTGAAAAAAATTTCAAGGTGGCCCCACTCCGTTCACCTATCACCCCACTCTGAAAAAAATTTCAAGGTGGGGTGACAATATGAAAGAAAAGAGAGGAAAAGAGATAAGAGAGAGGATGAGAGAGAGAAAAAGAAAGAGAAAACCTGGGGAGGGCGGCAACAGTGGGTGAAGGAGGAAGCGGTAGGAGGAGAGAGAGAGAAAGAGAGGGGAAGAGAGAGATCGGGGAAGGGAAGGACGGCGGTGGGTGCCGGGGCGGGGGCCACCTGCCACCTTCCTCTGCCCACCATTTTTTCTCTCCCTCTCCTCCCCCATCATCACCGCCCTCCCCGATGCCGACCATAGACCTCCTCCCACTATTGCACCTCTCTCATTCTCCCTCCTCTAATTTTCATGTGTTTCCCTCCCCACCCCAACAAAAGATGATTTTTTTTAAGAGGTGGGGTTCTAGCTTAACAGTATCACCCCCCAAATAAAAATCGGTGATCTCTACCTATTCTGACATATAAATGAAAGATGTTTGTAGATGTATTGTACGATACAGAAGGTGTGTTTTTAACAAATATATGACTTCGCTCCCATTCCTGACAAGATTCGTATGAAGGAAGAAACATGAAATGTTTGTCAAGTAAAAAGGGGATTGGAGCAAGAAGACTCAGATTTCTCAAATCCTCATTCCGGTAGCAGTGTGGGAGATATGGCTGCTAGAAACCAACAAGTCTTTAATGGGGTCGCCTTTTCTTTTGGAATGTTTGGGATTCCGCGGAGAGATACATCATGGATTGTGGCCACTTTTGTGCAGGCGGTTCTAGTGTTCGCTTTGCGTGGGGTAAACTAGTGATTGAGGAATAATTGTTGTATCATCTGGGGGAGGAGGTATAGGCTGACATCTTGTCGACTTCTATGCCGCCCTTTATGTTGCTTGTTTTGTTCTTTCTTTACTTTGTGTGGGCTATAGGTTATTTGTTTATATCAACTGGTGAATGATTCCGAAAAAAGAAAAGAAATATTTGTCGGGGAAAAATTCTGCAGTACCATTCTACAATAAGTAGAAAGATGGTTTCTTTAAAATGTTTGTCCAGATTGATACTATGACTTCAGCTCATTTCACTAAAAGAAATATACATAAATCACCCACATGAAAAAACTACATCAAATTGCTAATCTATACATGATTTGGAGAAAACATAAATATAACATCTTCACCAGAAAGAATAACTGAAAGAGATGGAAGTTATTCCTTCATTTAGACTCACCAAAAGTCCAAGGAGTTTGAGTTGCGCATCTGCCCTTGGGAAACTAATTTTATTCTTCCATAGGAGCTTCTGCACATCTTTGCTTAACCCATTAATTTCAGAACTCTTTTTCTTTGAATTCAAAGTTTCAGAAGCCCCATCTTTATGGCTGCCAGAAAACCTGCATGCTATCCCATAAGGGCAAACCTCTTCAACATTTAGAAAAGGACAATTTCCCTCTAAATTTTCCGGTTTCTGCATAAAAAATGTCCTCAAAGTTATTAGAAACAAGGCATAGAGTGCTTAACTTGTGTGCAAAATGTGGAGGAAATAATATGGAAAAATCTAAAGTGCAAAATAAATATGAGGTAAGAATTATACCTGGGCCAGAAAAGCATCTAGATCATGGCTGAAACGGCAACTTCCATGGTACTTACATGCATTAATATTCTTGGTCTTTGCTACTACGGGACAGATATGTAGAGCAGATTTTTGTTCCTGAAGAAACAGAGTAATACCGAGGATAAATATTGCAGGAATTTTAGCGCAGAATGCTATACCTCGTTCAAATATTTATAAGACTGTCAAGATTGTTTCAACCAATTTGACAAGCAGATGAGGAAGCCAATATTAACCAAGGCTCAGGATTAAACTATAGTGATTAATATTTCAACCGAATAAAATATAAGAATTGCAAACTGCTATGGCTACATGTTATATCAGATGATTGTCAAAAAAGACTCAAGTTTCACTGGACATGGAAGATGCACTCTAAGCCTCACATCAATCATTCGCTTGGCTTTCGAGATTTTCAAATGCATGAATGCATGATGGAGATTATGCCTCGATTAAAGTATACAGGAACTCTCATTAGAAGACGGGTCATGATCGGCGTGTTGCGATGCCACCGCTGGCTCTCCGTCCGCAAGACGTCCCTCCTCAAGCCCAATGGAGGTGGTTTCAAGGGGGGGCACGATGCCGGTCACCTCTCCCGTGTGTCTCCTCGGTCTAGAAGTCGTGTGCGCATGGAATCTCCGTGAGATTGGTTGTGGCCAATTATGCATCAGACCCCTTGGCGGCAACATGCCAACACACTCACAAGTTGGGCGTTCGGTACGCCGCACCACCGGATCATCAAAAATTTGTACGTACAGTTCGAGGGTCCTTCGGTGAATGCGGTGCCTTCAACAAAGAGGACCTCCACCTATCGTCGGGAAGTGGACAGTCTGTTTCTTCACACGGAGCCAGGGAGGAGGAGCACACCCAATAAGGTCGGGTGCCGCTCCATGGGTAGGAGCTCAGGGTGGTGGTCAAGGTTTAGATTATGTTAAATTGCCTATGTTGGAACATCCGGGGTCTAAATGACCCGCGAAAGCGTAGGGCGATCAAGGAGGTGGTTAGAGAACACAAGATCAAAGTTTGTTGTATCCAGGAGACTAAAATGGAGGTGGTGGAGCCCTGCATGTAACGCGAAGTGAGTGGGGGACTTTTGGATGACGGGGCGTTCAAGGCCTCGGCAGGCACCGCCGGCGGAATGCTGATATGTTGGGATAGCATAGATTGGAAGGAGGTCGAGCAATCTACCGGCATTTCTCACTCTCCGTCCTAGTAGAAAGCAGACGTAATAGTTGGCGATGGTCGTGCTCATGCATGTACGGCCCGCATGACGACAGCGCGCGCGAGGAACTTTGGAGGGAGCTCTCAGAGATCAGAGCATCCTGGCAAGCGCCTTGGGTGGTCATGGGGGACTTCAATGTGACCAGATTCGGTGGAGATCGTAACCGCGACGGACCTATCACAGGTGCCATGTTGAGGTTCTCCGACTGGATTGACGATGAAGGCCTCCTGGACCTCCCCATTGCAAACCATGCTTTCACGTGGAGTAACATGCGGGAGTCACCATCAATGGCACGCCTCGACAGAATTCTGATCGATGAAGAATGGGAGGCTGTCTTCCCGAGTTGCGCGGTCTCGGGGCGGGCCAGATCAGTATCGGACCACGTTCCTCTCCTTCTTTTGGATAATGACGGAACCCGCACCCATCCTCCCTTCCGCTTCGAAGCTTGGTGGACACAGGTGGAGGGTTTTGAACAAGTGGTGCGTGATTCGTGGTCTGCGAGTGCGAGTACGCGGTGCCCGGAGAATGGCATTCAAACTACGCCATCTCAAGAGGCGGCTACGAGAATGGGGACGCGAAGCACGGCGGATCCGTTCGGAAAAAAAGGAGTGTCTCTCCAACCAGATATTGAAATTTGACAAGGCCGAGGAGGTAGGCACGTTATCTCCAGCAAACCAGGTAGCTCGAAAGTTGGCGAAGGACAAACTAGCCGACATTTTGAAAATGGAGGAGATGGAGTGGAGGCAGCGGTCAAAAGCACTCTGGCTTAAATCAAGGGATAATAATACCCGTTTCTTTCACAAAGCGGCAAGCCAGAGACGTCGTTTGAACCATATTGGATGCATTCAGATTGAAGGGGAAAGGTGGACAGAGCGGGCTGACATTGTTACTCACTTGGTCAACCATTTTTCCAAGTCCTTCAGCAAGGACCGCCGGTGGCGCCCTCTGTGGCGGGACAAGGAACTCCTGAGAGTCACCCTGACGTAGCTGGAAACGCTGGCTGCCCTGTCCTGAGAGGGAAATCCAACGAGCGATCTTTGACTCTGATGGGGATAAGGCCCCCGGCCCGGACGGTTTTTGCATGCGATTCTATCAAACATACTGACAAATTATTCGTGAGGATGTCATTCAAATGGTGGATGATTTCTTTCGGGGCACCCAAAGTGTAGGCTGCATAAACTCGTCTTTGTTTTCGTTGATCCCGAAGATTGATGGGGCGGTGGATGTAGACGAGTTTCGGCTGATATGCATGGTGAATGCATGCTACATGATTATCTCGAAAGTGATGGCGAACCGTTTGAAAGCGGTCTGTTCCACCATCATCGACGATTCGCAACATGCATTTCTTCCTGGGAGGTTGTTACAGGAGGGCTACTTTGTCTCACAAGAGATAATCTCCTCCCTATACAAATATAAAAGACAGGGTTTGGCGCTGAAACTCGACTTTGCAAAAGCATACGACAGCATCCATCGCGACTTCCTCTACCAGATTTTGAACAATCATGGTTTTGATCAAAACTGGCAACAGATGATCCGTCAATGTACAAGCACTGCCTACGGCTCTCTTCTGATTAATGGCACTCAAAGTGGCTACTTCCCGTTGCATCGAGGACTCCGACAAGGTGACCCTCTCTCTCCCATTCTTTTCATGATGGTTGCAAACGCTTTGAGCAGGATGTGCAGGGTGGCGAACGCGGACGGATGGCTCCATGGACTCACAAGCTCCACTGGGGGAATAGAAGTCCCGATCATCCAATACGCCGACGACACGATGCTCCTCTGCGAGGCGTCGGAAGGGTCGGTCAGAAGCATTCGGTTCATCATCTGGTGCTTCGCTTTGGTCTGTGGCCTTAGCCTAAACTGGCGCAAGAGTGCCCTCTACGTGATAAACGTGGAGGAGGAAGAGGCGCACAGGCTGGCGGGGATTGTAGGATGTGGACTTCAATCGCTCTCGACCAGGACTCTAGGTCAGCCTCTCGTGCGCTCCAAGCTATCCAAGGACGATTGGGAACCGATGATTGAACGGTTTCAGAAACGTCTTGCGGGGTGGAAGGGGCGGATGTTGAGCGCGGGCGGCAAGCTCACACTCCTGCAAGCCGTGCTGTCGAGTATCCCGATTTTCTTCCTCTCCATGTTCCGAGCTCCCGAGAGCGTGTTGGACCGCATTGACATAATACGTCGAAGATTTTATGGCAGGGTTCAGATGACTTAGTACAGAAACCACACTTGGTAGCCTGGGACACAGCTTGTTTGCGCAAGCACGATGGTGGTCTCGGGGTGCTTGACTTGAGAACTATGAACAAGGCTCTTCTATCCCATTGACTGTGGAGGTGGGTGGAGGGATCGCACAGAACGTGGGCTCGATTGTTAGTGGACCGATACGGAGGGCACGGGGTGGGAGACCGTCGGTGGCCTTAGATCTCGACGAGAACAACGTATGTCTGCAAAGCCATTTTTGGGTTGTATCACGAGTTCTCATCGGCAATACTTTGGAAGGTCAGGGATAGTTGGGGAACACATTTTTGGCACGACCGGTGGTGCGTCCCCAGACCCCTTCAGGAGGAGGTCCAAGATCTTTTTCGGCTCGCGGTATGCAAGAGGGTAGCGTCTCCTCCTTCTGGACTGGTACAGGTGCAATTCATGGATGGGAGATCAGTCTTTGGCGAAACCGGTTGACCGAGGAGGAGATCACCCAGCTGGCACTGCTTTCGGAGCACCTACCTGCGTGGGAGGACCGGTCGGGGGAGGCAGAGGACACCGCATGTTGGGTCCTTAACACGTCTAAGGGTTTCTCGGTCATGGCATGCTACAATTGGTGGCGCGCGGATCGTCCAGTGCAAATGTCGCAACCAAATTTGGGTAGATTTGGCGGCCGAAGATCCCACTAAAGGTAAAAATCTTCATGTGGCTGTTGTATCAGGAACGCCTCCAAATGAAGGTATATCGCGCAAAATGGAGACCTTCTGAACCGGTGAGTTGTGCCCTTTGTGGAGAGGAACCAGAGATGATTGCACACCTCTTCTGCCAGTGCAAGGTCTCGAGAGCCCTATGGGACATTGTGGGGGAGGCCGCATCTTGGTGCCCTTCATTTGTTGACACCGAGTCCATGTGGGAGGCGGGGAAGTCTCTCCGTAGACCTGAGAACTCGAGACTTGTCAACATCATTCTCCGATCAGTGATATCGGCGGTCACATGGGCGATTTGGAGAACAAGGACCGAGGCGATCTTCAGGGGCTCGCGGGTCTACGTGGAGAACATGTGGGAGATGGTGTCTCTCTCTATCACGGAGTGGGGACGAGGGATTGTAGGGGTTCAGGGGATTTCTCTCGACAGAGGCTGTTTAGACATCACATTGTAGTGGCATAAAGTTGCGTGGGGGGGGGGGAGACTCTTGGAGTAATTGGTAGATACCACGCCTACTAATCATCCAAACCCCCCGCGTATTTTGTTTCTGTGCCATGATTGTTTTTTTTCTCTATATCCTCTCATCCCTAATTCGGACTTGTAACCCACTTTTAATAATCAATGAAAGTGCCGGTAGCAAGATTTACCTTTTTTCAAAAAAAAAAAAAAAATGTAGTCAATGTCTATTTCAAAAGAAAGTTTAAGACAGACAAAGTCCGAATCGGGGGTGAAGTGATAAAAAAAAAGTAAAAATAAGCAGCTGAATAGAAAACACGGACTCAAAAGGCCGCAAAGCAGGTGGAGTTCAAGGCTGAAACTTATAATATACATACACACAAAACCAATTTACTCATGACATCTAAATCACCCTTCAGTCATCTATGCCCAGCATCGTTGAGGAAGCGAATTTCAAAGAATAATGTCTACTATTTGTGTTTCTTAGCTTTCTTTTGAACTTGTCGCAGTGATTCATGACATATAACACCGACACGAGGCATTCAATGATTCTATTCCATCTGATAGAGATAATGAACTACATGTAAGATAAATAAAAATAAAAGAATAAAAAAAAAACATTAATTTCTGACAACACGAGAATTCCAGAAACAGAAGCAAATAGCGATCCTGACCTTCGTCAACACGTACTTTAATCTTTAAAAAAAAGACATGTAATCTTAACTTCAGATTATACAGAAGCCGTTAGAGCTTCAATCAGAGATGACATGAAACACATAAAGAACGAAATACACGGTGAAAGAAAGAGAGATAGTATCTGTTGAAACCTCACGTCGCTCCCTCTTCAGCTGACGCTTGGACTTCTTCTCCTTCACCACGGCGGAGCTCCTGCTCTCGCTCTCGCCGTGGCTTTTGGCATCCGATGAATCTCCGCCGCAGGTTGTGGAGGCTTGGTGGGGGCGGAGAAGTGGAGGGCGGCGGAGGAATTCGGGCTTGACGGGAGCGATGGCCTTTGCCACGAGGTCTTCCGGGCTCCGATGGACGGGAGGGATCGGGGGTTGTAGGGCTTCTCCTCCTCCTCCGGGAGAGGGAGGGGGACCTCCGCGAGCGCTGTTTCCATGGCGGAAATCCGATAAACCCTCGGTAGCGTGTTCGTGGTCGTTAAAGGGTTTTAAGCCGCATCAGGAGATGCTGTGGAATTTGTATGCACGTGCGATGCACGCCACTACGAGGTGTGAGCGCCTGCTAAAAGTGAATTTTTCAAGGAAAATGTTTTTTTTTACTAAAATGAAAGGAAAATGTTAAGTTCAGTCCATTTATAGTTTAAACTAGGGGTGCAATTTGATAAGTTTTTTTTTTTTTTTGACAAAAGGTAGACTATCTACCATGATTTCATTAATAGAAGTGTCGTGGTACATGTCCGAATATAAGAGTAAAACAAAGGGAACGAGGGAATTACATAAAGTGAAAAGCTAGATAAGGAAAAAAAAGGTTATTTGGATCGGCAGAAGAGGTATCTACCCAAGCTTTGTCACAAGTGCGGTATCACCCGATACTAAGCGCTCCCCCTTGAAAGCTCACTGAAGTGGCTCCTGCAATCCCCTGGCCTCATGCCTTTAAGAGACCAGCCGTCTCTTCCCATACGATTTCCACGTAAGCAGGCTGTCCTCTAAATACCACCGCGTTTTGGACGCGCCACACCGCCCAGATCACCACCGGGACAACTGTCATTGTGACCTTCCCTCTGACCCCCCCCCCCCCCGCCCACCTTGTGCTGGAGTGCCACCCCTGCCTCCCACAAACCCTCCATGGTTGTGAATCGATTAGCGAAGCCCGTTTTCTGCTGCCACCGTATCCCACACCTGCCTCATGAATGGACATAAACAGAATAGGTGCTCAACAGTTTCTCTCTCCATGCTACACAGCGCACACATGTCCAATTCAATCGGCCGCCATTTCGCACGGTAAGCTTTCGTGAGCAGACGCCCTTGTAGGGCCAACCATACAAAACTCCTAATTTTAAGCGGTGCTTTTAGTTTCCATAATGCAGTCATTTTCCCGTTTAATTTTGGTACTATGGTGGTCCCCCGCGTCCACCACTCGTAGGCTTTACTGACTGAGAAACCCTGCCCGGCGAATGGCGCCCATGTCAATAGATCGGCCCTCCCATATAGCGGTTGCAGATGCTCAATGTGCCTGATTAAAGATTCCATATCCGTTCGCTGCTCTGCCGTGCTGGAATTGTCATAAGGCACCTCCCAACTTCGCGGTCCAGGCTGCCAAAAACTGGACACCGGCCCCTCTTATCTAGTTGCACCTTAGAATGCCAATGGGAAGCGAACCCTCAATGGTGCATCTCCCACCCAGACATCCTCCCAAAAACGTATCTCCCCCCCCCCTCTCACCTAATGCCCAAGACATAGCCTCATTGACAAAAGGACTTAGGCTGAAAATCCCCTTGGCTAGGTGAGTCATCCGCCGTGAAGGTCTCGGGATACTCCCAGTCCGACTGACTAGGTGACCATATCTCTCCCACAGGAGCTTGCGCCATACTGAACCATTTCCAGCCCCCCATCTCCAAAGCCATTTGGAAATGAGTGCCCTATTCATCGATTCCAAATCAAGAATACCTAAACCCCCAAGCTTCCACCTTCGGCATACCACGTCCCATTTCACTAGGTGGGGCCTTTGTGTGTCTGCGTCAACTCCATTCCATAGGAAATCCCTCTGAATGGAATCAATCAATTGGCCCACACCCTTTGGCCTGCGAAATATGGATAAGTAGAAGTTCGGTATGCTTGTCATAACTGCCTGCAGTAAGGTCAAACGTCCGCCGAAGTTGAGATGCTGCCTTTTCCATCCAGACAACCTCTTGCACATGCGATCCACCAGCCCCATCCAGTCTTCCTTTCTAAGTCTTCCTTGTGAGAGAGGTAGCCCTAGATGCTTGCACGGTAAGGATGTTACTGCACATCCAAGTATACTCACTAGGTTGCTGGCCTCGACCTCTGGCACGTTGATAGGAATGAGAACACTCTTGTTGTAGTTGATCTTTAGACCTGTCAGCCGTTCAAAACACTTTAGAATAAAGTGATAACCTCGAACATTCTCCTCTGTCGCCTCCTCCAATAGAATGGTGTCATCCGCGTATTGGAGTATGCTGAATCTTGTCCCCCCCCGTTGTGCTTGCTAATCCCTCGATCCACCCCGCCCTTGCCGCCGATGCGCACATCCTAGCTAACACGTTGGCGACCACCAAAAATAAAAATGGGGATAGGGGATCTCCCTGATGGAGACCCCTATTAATTGGGAAGTAGCCATGTGAGCCCTCGTTGATGCATACGGATGCGTGCGCAGTGGATATACAGGCTCGAATCATCCGAATCCAATTCTCACTGAATCCATGTAACTTAAGTACGTGTAAAAGAAACTCCCAATCAACACTGTCATACGCCTTCTCGAAATCGAGTTTCAAAGCCCTTGATAAGTTGGGTTCGATTTTTTTATAAATTCAAATTAAATCAAACTATATTTACATGTAACTTAAAATTGAGTCGAATAAAAAATCTAAATCCAAATTAAACCGATTTTTGTTTAGTTAACATGAACTAAATTGAATCGAACTGAACTATTAAAGATTGATAAGTTGATTAGAGTTTTTTCGATGGTTGGTTACAGCTTTACAGTAATATCAAAATGCTAGAATTGATTTCATAAATTAATATATTCATTTTTTTATAAATATTAATTGTATAACAATAATATAGTTTTTAATATAAGAAGAATGATCTAAATGAATATTGATTATGAATAATAATGTGTTTAAATTTAATTTGGTTCAACTCAGTTAATTCATTTTTTTTATAAATAAAACCAAACCCAAACCAAACCAAACCATAAAACTATTGATCTAAATCCAAAAAAATATGTTTGGATCAATTCAGATTTAGTTTAACTTACCAAAGTTGCACCCCTAGTTTAAACCATGGTTTTATTTTTTTTTCTTTTTAAATCATATACATAATCAAATAATAAGTAATGAACTTTTATAAAATGTAGAGTTTACACATTTATATAAATAATAATGATTCACATGCCCCATTTTACAGCCCCATGAGGTGGCACAAGTGTTAATATATATTTTGTCATTTCTGTCTTTTTCAATAATTACTCCCTATAATCAAGGAGTTGGTTAATAACTGATGTGTCATGATTTTTTGAATTTGTTTATAGGATCAAATCCCATGATTTTTGATAATTAATAGTCTTCTCTTTTTTGCTGTATAAGATGAAAAAGAAAAACATGATCTTTCTGTCTGTCCATCTACGACTTCTTTTTCTTCTCTACCTAAAATAAAATTTGTATTTTGGTCACATTTCTTGTTTTGCATTTGTTATAATTTTTTATTATTGAATTTGATGCTAAATGTTAAATTCGATAACTTTTTTACAATATTTTTTTTAAGAACACAGAGAAGCATATCAGAAGGTTGTTTTGGAGGTTTTTCAAGCATTGATTTGTTGTTTGGAGGGCTGAAAGTTTTTTAAGCTAATTTGTTTTTCGGAGGACTGGAAGTTTTTCAAGCATTGATTTGTTTTTCGGATGACTTTTCAGCCTCCAATTAGATCGAAAATCATAATTGAATGATTGGATGTCGTTTCCAATGTTTGTCATTCAGGTGCAACCTTTTATTTTTTGTTTGTTTTGCATTTGTTATAATCTTGTTATTGAATTTGGTGTTAGATGTTAAATCTGCCAGCCTTAATTCTGAGGCATTTGATCTTTAAATTCTTTAACAATTATATCTAGAAGTCAGTTACACTGAGGAATGTAACTAATTTTAAATTGCTTCTTATAAACAAAGTCACTTACATTAATGTAACTGACTTCTAATGCAATTTATTGTTAAAATTAAGTTACATTTTATAAATGTAACTGAATTTTATTCTGAATTCTAATTTTATACTATGATTTATGTTTCATTTATGCATTTATTGAAAAAAAATAACATCAATCACAAATACTTTGTTTTATGATTGGTATCGAAAAATTACAAATTAACAACAGTGTTTAAAAAAAAATTGATTATTCCTTATATCCATCGTTTTCTGGTTGAATGAGAGGCCGCAAACAAAAATTTGATCTTATTTGGTGTTTTTGATGAAATGGATTTTTTGAATGATTTAGTTTTTCATTTTCTTTTTAAGAAACTCTAGAGGATTTGAATTTCAGTTTCTTTTTCATAAATGTAATTAATGGTTTCTTGTTTTTATTAGTTTGTTTTAAAAAAAGGTTTCTTGAAATGAATTGAATATGTTGATATGTTTTAATAAAAAGGTAGAGATGGATTTAATGAGGGAGAAAATTGTGGGTTTAAATGTGGGTAATATTGTATTTTGCCTTCTTAACCTTTTTTAAAAGTGAAATAAACAACCAATGAGATAATGATACCTCATGGGACTTGTGAGTGGGACCTAAATAATGGGCCTGTGTAGCAGGACTCTTATATAAAATGTAAAAAAAAATTGAACAAGATATATATCTCATTAAAGTGAGTGAGAGGGCTAATGAGAAATATCATATATGAGACTGTAATTAGAACTGTGAAATAGATTGAGTGTAATAGAATTCATTTTAAAATGTTAGGATACTCATACACTCTTGCATACACCACATATCTAATATCATCTATCTTAGTATATAAAATCTCTCATAAAATATACATTATATTTTGCCAATATACGCTCTATTATAATAAAAAATGTATAAATATTGAAGGAGGTGGCGATTTCCTCCAACAAGTGGTGGGTCATTGGTGCTCCGCCTTTGGATGATGATATGAAAACTCTCGAGAATGAACCTGCACTTAAAGAGCCCTTGACACCGGTGTGATGTCGGCCAAGGGGACTCCAATGTTCAAGTCAGTAGTGAAGGTCAAGTCATTTGTGTGGACAAGAAGAATGACTCATTAGATTGTGATGCCTCCTCTCATTCGCGTTTGTCTAGTTTTATGGCTGAGAAGATGACAAAGTTTCATGTGTAGCTGCCTCTATGACTTGGCAAATATCTTCTAACATAAAAGATTATGTGAGGTACAACATGGAGTTTGTTATAATGTCGTGATCACATGATATCGATCCATATGTGCAAATTAGGATTGTGACAGTCTGTTTGTTGGGTCCAGAAGGTGCCCCACAGCCCCACCAGCTACGCTGGGCAGAGTGGTCCTAATCCCACTGTAGCCATGATTGGGTCGTAGTGGTCCCCTACTACCTGTAGCTAGGCTCAAGCCTGAACCTAGGCATGACTGGTCAGACTCAAAGATGTTTCAACAACTCCGCTTTTGTTTTGAGAAACTTAAGCATTATCATTAAGTGTGTGTGTATGTAATAAAGACGACCAAAAGGGGATGAGAGGATTAGAAGAGAAAACAACGAGGAGGAAAATAAAATAATCTATCAAGAATACTAAGTAAGGTCACCCCTAACAGGGACCCGGTGGACGAGAGGCCACACGGTGCACTAAATTAGCCAAAGCTACTCCTCCAGACAACTTTGCTTTGGGGGGTTTGACCATGTGAGTAGCCTTGAACATTCTCGGACCGCGATTAGTCTTGTTGTTTCCTCCTCCTCAACAGGCCTTGTGAGCTGTTTTCCTCGAACAACGGATCATGTCGACAAGCAGTTTCGGTTATGGGGTTTTGGGTCGGGTCAAGTAGTCCACCAACCCATTTTGGACAAACACGTGTCGCAGGATTTTATTCGAGCATATATCTTGTTTTATGGAAGTGTATGTTTCATTAGTCAAATTTTTTTTTAAAGAATGTTAGATTTGTGAAATTGACTTCAAGAATGATTGAGTGTAATATCTTCCTTTTGTAAATTTGTTTACGTGAGAGGTAGACATTGTAATTTATTTATTAAAATTCAAATTTGTTGGAGGTTGTTACATGCAATGCTTGTAAATGCATTGCATGTAATTCTATTATGCTAATATGATATATAATATGTAAGATTAAATATTTGATGTTTCACTTTTTGCGTGAGAGAATATATATTTTTATTTTTTTAGGGTTCACTATATGAACTATACACCTTAAATATCGAAATATGTGATATTTATGAAAAAAAACAAACTACGTATAAATATTATGAACAAGAAAATCCTAAAACCAATAATTACTAAATCTCTCTTTTACATAATTTATTTCCCAATTTTGTGGTCATAAAGAAAAAATATATTTTAAAACCAATATATTCTAATGAATTGTATGGACTTGCTTAAATAACAGAAAACAAAATCTCATGCTTCGTCCAATTAAGCATTTACATCATTAGAGATAAGAGACTACATGATGGACTGTAATAGTACGAGCATGTATCAATGTCATGTTTAATGTACATCTATGGGGGCTAAATTTTCTGGTTGCATATATCGGGCTGGGCCATGAACCCCATCAGATCCGATCCAACAGAACGATGACCCGCCAGACTAAAGCTCACTATGACGGGTTGGGTTATTAGCCTTGCCCGATAATACGACAGCCTAACTGGCTATAATTCGAACAGGTTCAACCTGAAGGCCCAGACCTGACCAATTACAACAGACCAAGTCAGTATTTAATCTATCCAGTTATTGCATTAATCCACTTAAATATATGGCACTAAATGATAATTATCCGTATTTAATCCCCATCAATTCCAGTATGAATCACCAAATCAGGTCATTATTGACTTTGTCCGCTAAATCTCTATGGAATCTGGATATACATGTCAACCCATAATTGACCAAATCAAGGAGCATATCTTTTGTCTCCTGACTAATAGTTGATGGATTCTCATCTGTCCGATGGAGAGGGTCAATCCAAAGCCCTAACACCATCCCATCTCCTTATAAATAGGGGACAAGAACACACAGATGAGGTATGCACAATTTCTTTTTGCTAAAACTCTTTTATTGGCCATTTTAACTGACTTGAGCGTTGGAGGGTCTTCCGTAGGTCCCCCACCTCTCTGTGTCGTTGACGTTCGAAGAGTGTTCCCCGGCAACAAAAGATGTTAACGGGCGGAGGAGAATGGGAGAGGCCGGATCCGTTTACCCGAACTTAGTAAGCGAAATTTCTGCCCCTCCAACATCTATATTGTTTAAAGAGAGTTACAAAATTAAAATAAAATAACAAACAAGGGAGGTGGGGGACCACAAAATTAAATGAAAAATGTGGAACACATGCCCGTTTGGATCTGTGGTGCTGGGGAACGCAATTTACCGCCACCACAAATCCAAAAAAATTTGAGTGTTAGCCTTTTTCAAGGGAGGAGTGGTACACGACCATTTTTTTCGTTTAAAAACAAGTGAAAACACTGCTTCTAAACCGCGATGTTGAGTTTCTAAATGCGCCGTCCCAGGACGTCCCAAACTCTCAATTTCTTCACAACCTCTCCTCAGTCATGGGACTACATGGACCCACACTCCCTTTCACAATGGCCCTATATCAAACCATTGATCTCACCTTTTTAACATGATGAATGACCAAATTTTGTTTAGGCATTCGTCTAATCATCATTATTCATATAATAACCAAGTTTTATAAATTAAGTCAAATGTGATTGATGCAAGGGCAATGCATGTCCAAAAACACCCTCACCATGGATGAGATGTCTGACCATTATTTGATATGCGCATTCAAAATAATGAGAGGTGGACCTCCATCTATGATCATGAGTTCGTTCGTGTAAGACAACATTAAAATATTGAAGAATCTTAAGCAAAGATGATGAAACAAAAAAGTAAGCCCCATGTAAAATGGTGCATTCATCCTTGGTTTGTGAGTTCAATCTCTAACAACAGGAAGTGAGATTCCCACTAACATTTTAGATGGTCCATGAGACAATTTAATTGGTACAGGGGATGCATATTACTGTATTAGGTTTTAGATGATATCAATGAAAGTGATATACATATAATTGAATGACTTGATTCAAGTGGCTAAGAGAATCTTCAAAAGACTCCCTACACCACATTTTTCTCTATATAAGGAGTTAAAAACCTTAAAATCCATCTCCAAAAGCCTCCCCACCCCCCTCCCTACTATATTTTTTCCCCTAGTATGGAGCATTGTAGGAAAAACTACAATGCAAGATTACCACATTGTCCATTCAACAAAACCCTTTTTTTTCCAACCAACTCTCTCACTCTTTTCATTTTTTTCTAAACCAAAGTGAAAGTATCTCCCCCAAATGGATCTATCTTCCTCTAAAACCCTAAAAAAAATAAAAATCAGAACTTTGATTTCATCTGCAGTCCATCCGTCCACCGTCCATCCGCCGGTTCACCACCGCCTGTCGGAATGCCTCGGAGCCTTTGTCGGAGTGGTGGAGACGGCCACCTGGAGACGTCGCGCGACGGCCCCTGCCTCGATCTTGAGGGCCTTGAGAGACTCGACGGCGGCGTTGATTCGTCGGTTTTGAGGCGGCGGATGGCGAGGGCCTGGGATTCAACGGCGGATTGGGCCTCCACGAGGGCACGGCGGAGGGAATGAATATAGGGTAGGAATTTGTTTAATGTATTTTGTTTAATGTTTTTTAAATTAGGGTAAATGCGTTATTTGGAATGAATATATGGTAGGAATAAGGAGACTTTTGGAATGATAAAAAAAAGGCTCCCTACATGTCATAGGGAGCCTTTTTTCCCCACAATGTAAGGAAACATTGGGGAGGCTTTTGGAGATGCTCCAAGGACATGCAACAAAGTTGTTAAAGAGTACTTAAGCTTCAAAAAAAAAATTGTTAGAGAGTACTTGCAAGACATTATATTAATTGTTAAGGAGCATTTATCCCCACCAATCCAATCTGTATATCCATCAATAAGAAAATTTTCTTTTGGTTGGTGTGGATGATAGCAGGAGGGGAAGAGGGAACAGAAGGGTGACAAAAGACGGAGCATGGTATGGAGGGGGAGGGGAATTCAATCAACCTAAAAGGGAAGACCACACTATTATCCTCCGCTCTCTTCATTACTTTCCCCACCGTTCACAATTCCTCCACCAATTGAAATGAGAATGAGATCGTCTTCAGTGGGGCGAGAGTGTACCAGAAAAAAATGTGGAACATGTTTCGGGGGTGCATGAGAGATTAAAGACATTACATCGCTAAGGCGGGGGATGAGAAGGGAACCTCCAGATCATGGGGTGACAGCTTGGGCGCGTTTTTGCCTAGCCAGTTAGATGACTCTTCTAACTGGCTAGGTTAGGGTCAAGGCCGATGAGTGCCGGCCCGGTCCCGAAGACAGTTTCTCATCAGGAGTTTGCTCTTTGCAGAAGAGAGAGGCGATACTCGACCTCCTTGTTGAGAAAAAGGACATTTTCACCTGGAAGCCTCAAGACATGTCGGGATCGACCCTGAAGTAGCAAATCATTGGTTGTTCATCTCGCCAGCCGTTCGTCCAGTTCGACAGAAGCAGCGATGAATGGCCGTGGTCCACACAGAAGCGGTGCAAGACGAGGTGAACAAACTCTTGACCGCCGGGTTCATCCATGAGGTGCGACACCCTGAGTGGCTGGCCAACACCGTGGTGGTTCCAAAGAAGAACAAGTAGTGGCGGGTCTGCGTGGACTTCACTGACCTGAACAGCGCATGCCCGAAGGACAACTTCCCACTTCCGAAGATTGACCAGCTAATAGACTCCTGGCATTCATTGATGCTTATTCAGGCTATCACCAGATCCCAGTGTATGAGTCTAACCAGGAGAAAACAGCTTTCATAACACCCACTGGCATTCATTGATATAAAGTAATGCCGTTCGGGTTAAAGAACGCTGGGACCACATATCAGAGGCTGGTGACTAAGGTCTTCCAGTGCCAAATCGGTAAGACTGTAGAAGTCTACATCGACGATATGATGGTCAAAAGTGAGCGCCGAGTTGGCCACTTGATCCACCTGGAAGAAGCATTTGCTGTGTTGCGTAAGTACCGCCATAAACTAAACGCCACGAAATGCTCCTTCAGAGTCACCTCGGACAAGTTTTTGGGGTATTTGACGACACAGCGAGGAATTGAAGCCAATCCTGATAAGATCAAGGCGATAATGGAGATGGAGCCTCCTCAAAATAAAAAAGGAGGTGCAGAAGTTGGCCGGGAGGTTGGCCGCTCTCAACCGGTTCATCTCCAAAGCCACTGATCAGTGTCAACCATTCTTCCAGCTGCTGTGAAAGGCTCAGAGGTTGAGTGGACGCCAGAATGTCCAAAAGCGTTCGAGGAAATCAAAAAGTACCTCGGCACACCGCCAATTTTGGTGAGTACTTCCTTAGGAGACATCCTGCTCCTTTATATTGTAGCCTCCGAGCATGTTGTCAACTCCGCGCTATTGAAGGACATCGACCGGGGGTAGAGGGCAATCTATTATGCAAATAAGGCGCTCAGCGGGGCAGAAACCAGGTATTCCCGCATCGAAAAGCTTGTGTTTGCCTTACTCATTTTTGCTCAAAAACTGCACCGTTACTTTCAAGCCCATACAATCCATGTCATCACTAACTTGCCTCTCAAAGCTATCTTGCGAAAGGCGGATGTCGCAGGATGGTTGCTGAAATGGGCGGTGGAGCTGTCAGCCTCTGACATCCACTACCAGCCCAATAACGCAATCAAGGGGCAGGTGGTCACGGACATTATCGCCGACCTTACACCTGCAGAGCAACAGGTCTACACCGTCTCCGACTACAGACTCATTTCTTGGACACTCCATGTCGATGGGGCGTCTAATCGAAAAGGGTCGGGAGCTAGGCTGATCTTGCGAAGTGAAGACGGATTCCTATTCGAGCACACGATCAAGCTAGGGTTCAAGGCTTCCAACAATGAAGTCAAATACGAAGCTCTCATCGTAGACTTGGAGTTCGCAGTAGATCTCGGCGTCCGTAAACTGATGATCTACAACGACTATCAGCTCGTAGTATGTCAGATTACTAGAGAATATCATAAGAAAGACGATTGCATGGTGGCTTACCAGAGTTATGCACGTAATCTTCTCACATAGATCGGTGATTGGGAAATCACGCAATTGATCGTGAGCAGAATACCCAAGCTGATACCCTGGAGAAGTTGACGAGTGCTCTTGAAGGAGAACCATCCTGAGAAATTCAGGTCGAGTTCTTGGGGGAACCGAGTATTGCCCACCTTGAGCAAGTCATGGCAGTAGAATTGAAACCTCAGGAAATGACCTGGATTGATGTACTGTCTTACCTGAAAGACGACTACCTCCCAGCAGACAAAGAGGAAACCAGAAAAATCAAGAGCCGATCCGCTCAGTTTTTTATTTCTGAACAAGGCGTATTATACAAGCAGAGCTTCAAAGGTCCACTCCTCAGGTGCGTCATCCTCGAGGAGGCCAAGGAAATGTTGGACGAAATGCATTCCGGGATATGCGGGAGCCATACGGCCTCTAGGTCTTTCATGAAATGCGTATTGACTGTCGGATATTTCTGAACTACCCTCGCAAAGGACGTGCTCGATCTGGTGAGGAAATGCGACACGTGTCAGCGATTCGGCCCGCTGATCCACCGACCAGCCGGGGATTTGAATACACTGTCAAGTCCTTGGCTATTAGCTCAATGGGGGTTCGATATAGTCGGACCAATGCCTTTAGCGTCATCACAGAAGTGATTCCTCTAGGTCGCCACTGACTATTTCACCAAATGGCGGAGGCCGTGGCCCCGGCTAGAATCCGTGACGTTGAAGCGCGAAGTTTCCATTGAAAAGAGATTGTATGCCAGTTCAGGATACCGAACACTATAATCTCTGACAACGGGCGCAATTCGACAATGCCACCATGAGGGAGTTTTTGCGAGGAGCTGGGTACAAAACACATTTTCTCCTCTCCTCGCCACCCCCAAGAGAACGGTCAGGCAGAGATCACCAACTGAACCATCCTGGATGGGATTAAGAAGCGGCTCGATGCAGTAAAAGGCAACTAGGTGGATGAACTTCCCTCGGTGAATGGGCGTATCACACTACGGCACGAAGGGCCACATGGAGAGACTCCATTCTCTCTGACCTTCGACTTTTTGGATCCCGTAGATCTCGGGATCCCAACTTTTTGGATCGAGAACTTTGAGCCTCAGGCTAATGAAAAGTTCTCGCGTTTGAACTGGATTTGAGGGACGAGCGGAGGGAGGCAGCTTCCATCATAATGGCAAATTATCAGAACCATATTGCTTGAAGCTACAACAAAAGGGTTTCGCGATGAAGCTTTCGAGTTGGAGTCCTGGTCCTTCAAGAGGTATTCTCCGAATCCCGAAAATGATTGATTGTAAACTTGAACCCAGTTGAGAGGGACCATAGAAGGTCGTCGGACTGGGCCCCAAAGGAGCTTATTATCTAGAATGAATAAATGGAGAGACACTAATAAGACCCCGCAATGTAATGCATTTGAAAAAGTACTACTTTTAAAATAAAAAGTTTTTTTCTTGATTTTAATTCATTATGAATATGTTATGTGAATGAATGCCCGTTCGAGGTCGCGCTTGAACTTGGTTTCAAGTAAATCATTCTTTAAGAGAGGTCGCGAGAACAACACTCTTAACAAGAAGATTGCACTCCAAAGAGGTCGCGAGCATAGCACTCTGCGGATGTCACGCATTGAACCAGTTTAGGTCGATCGGATGAACACTATTTGCGTAAGAGGTCACACGGGGGACGCCCCATCCGTCGATAAGCACTCGAGTAAAATGCTTGCAAAAGTGAGGCACATAGGTTACACTCACAAGGTGAGGTCGTACGGAGTATAAGCTTCCCCCTATGCTCACAGTCTCATAGGGCCGAGGCCACACGACCAATTCATGGAGGTCACGCGGAAGGGACGAGCAGAATTAGTCCATGAGCTAAAATTATGAAAAGGACATCTACCCCCTCATCCTAAGCACTCCACCATTGAAGTTCTCAAAGCAAAGGAGAAGGAACGCACAAGACATCCTTGCATGATGAGGATGGGAGGAAGGACCAACATCCCCCAATGTTCATTCGGTCTCATAGAGCTCAGGCTCTACGACCAGCATTTGGAGGTCGCGCGCAAAGGACAAATAGAATTAGCCTCCAGGCAGAAATTCTGAAAGGGCACCGACCCTCTTGTCCTGAGCACTTCAAATTTTCAGACCTTTGTTTACCAGGTCCTGAAGGGCCCCGGCCCTATGGAGGTCACGATGACAGGATAGAAAGGAGCCAGTCTACCAAATGGACTTCGGACTCTGACAAGGCACGACCCTACTATCTTGATAATAAGCACTCAAAACACTCAGACCATAGAAATAAACAAGCATGTAAAAGATAAGTCATTTATAAAAACATTATTCTTTACAAAAAAAAATGCCTAAGCCTGAGGTCCATCATTTGGGATAAAATCAGAATAGGGAGGAGAAGCAGCTGCGATGCGAGGAGAGACATTGTTGGATCTATCTTCATATCCTTGACGATATCCATAGTTGTAGTTCTTCTCGGAACAGGACGTCAGGGAATCTGTAATCTCCTTCATCTGGTCCCTCATCGTCGCAAAGGCTTCACCTCGGCCTTCTTCATAAGCAACGGCACGGTCAGCTCGAAGCTCGTAGAGTTTGGCTTGCTTCTCTTGTAATTCCTGGGTCAGAGCCTCAATTCGCTTTTCAAAGGAAGCCTGATGAAAGGATCGGGAGAGCTTCAGTTCAAGGAGCTCTCTTATGCGCTCTTCAGCAGCAGCGACCCGAATCTTAGAAGCAGAAAAGTCTCGATGAGCAGCAAATTCGGTGAATTCCGTCGTAAGGCGAGCTCAATTCACGATCGATAACTGTTTCTCGTCCAACTTCAGCTGCACCTCTCTTTGATGGGGATCTTGGGCTGACTTCAAGATTGCTTCGTGCCTCATCGCATCTAAGCTCCGCTCACCGAGTACCTGCCAAATGACAGAGTTCTGGAGAGCGAATGGTTAATACACTGAAGAGGGAGATTCAAAGCAGAGGTTAAACACTTACATTGTGGAAGCTCTATTCTAATCGGACGAAAAACACTTCTGTTGTAGCTCAGCGAGCACTAACTAGGTCGCCCTCGAGAAGACAACCCCTGAGTTGGGCACTGGCAAACTCCTTGCTAGCGCGATCAGCAGGGGACCTCCAGAAGAAGTGCCGCAGAAGTTGCTGGGGCGGGAGCCGATGCAAAGGGAGCCTCAGACGTCATCACGAAAGGGGTGTTCGCACAAGGAGAATCAACCACAGTTGAAATGACTAGGGGCAACCCCTCGACAGTCGGAGAGACTGGGGGCACCCCTTGAACGGTCGAAGCAACTCTGGGCACCACCTCAACAATCGAAGTGACTGGGGGCACCCCCTCAGCAGTCGAATCGACTGGGGACATCCCAACCACAGTCAAGATGACTGGGGACACCCCTGCAGCTGTCGAAACAACTGACGGTACCCTTGAGGAAGAAGACATAATGGGAGTAGTCTCCATCAATTCGACTGGGGGCATCTCCGATGGAGCTACAACCGCAGAAGATGGTTCAACAAGAGTCTCATCAGCCGAGACTTCAAGCGCCGCAACTGGAAGATCGGGGGTAGGAGCCGCAACCTCCTTGATTTCTGGAGAAGAGAGAACCTCCACCATCTCTGGTGCGCGACAAACCATGGGACTTGGTGAGCATTCCTCTTTGTGAGGTACGGGAGGCTCACCGACAGCCGTACCGACAACAATTGATGGCAAACCGACCTCCGGAGGGAGAGCCCGAGAGACGACAGATGGGGCATCGACTCTATCTACGGAGTCCGCCTCTTCAACCGGCGAAGCAGGGTGTGAGACTTTGGTCCTTCGTTTCATAGTAAGCGGTAACGCCGACCTTTTCCTGGAAACAGATTTGACCTTAGAGGCGGCGAACTGCTCGGCTGCTTCTTCGGCGATGGCAGGAGACGAAGCAGAAGGAATATCGACTCCTGAAAATGAACTAGCAGCCTTCGAGGAGGAACCCGAAGCTCTGGGGGCAGGGAGGTTGAGGATTTTGTGAAAATCGTTTTCCTTCAGCTCCTGGGCCCTAGCAATCTAATTGAGTTTCACCATTGACAGAGCCGGGGTCGCACGCTCCAAGTCATCCGTGAAAAGCATACAAAACTCGTTAGTTCCAAATGCAAAAGGTGTACAGATTCATTTATTTGTGTGCTCACCCAATTTCGCTGCACGAAATTGACATTGGATCACCGTCATCCCATCCACAACGGGAGTAGGAAGCACCCAAGGGCCAGTCAATTGTACAAGATACTCTTCCTGCTATCCACTATCGGAAGAGGGAAGTTTCTCCACAAGAGGGACAACGCTGGATCTCGCTCGCAGATAGTATGCATGCTTTGTCTTCCTCAGATCATACATGTAACACCTGTAAATTTTTACTATTTATATATTAATTTAAATATATAAATTGAGCTATTATATTATTGGGTTCTCTTTATGTACAGATAGGTTGGCCCATAGAGGTATGGCCCAAATAGGTTCAATTTCATTTATAATTTTTAAAATTATTAAATGAAGTTAAAATATTTATTATATAATTTTCTGGATATCATAATGGTCTCAAGAACCATTGTCTGAGATTGTGTAAAATTTAGAGTTGGAGAAGTTGTGTTTTGATGCCTTTTGGAAAGTAGCATATGGTAATGGATCTTATTGTGAATATTAAAATCTGGTATTTTTATGTAGAAGTATTCCTCCAGGACCCTAGATAAGTATGATAGTACTAAATTGAAAATAAAGAGTCAGCTTAGGTTTTTTCAAAAATTACATACCATATCCCACGAAAATTATGTTACAGGTTGAGGGACAATTTAGGATACCGATTAATACCACTTTTTAACCTCAATCATCCTTCATATTCTGTCAACCTAAAAAGAAAAATAGAGGCCGCCGTGAAGGAGAGGGTTCTTCATCCAACATAGATATCCTTTAATCTTTTCCTTGAATTTCTTGGTAATTATAGGTCTAGATTCTTGAGTCTATTAGATTGGGGCCATAGATCTCATGTTTCATGAATAACAGGTGGTAGAAATAGAATGAGAGAGAGAGAGAGGGAGAGGTGCCTGTGTGTCCTTGGAGAGGGTTCCGACGCTGTGTGTAGGAGATAAAAGGGTTGGGTGTAAATGCCGATGAGAGAAATAGATGAGTTGATGACTTTATAGATTTAATGGTTTTGCATCTGTTATAACTTGGTGATTGGCATGTAATATTTTTGAATTTGTCAGATTCATGTTGAGGAGGATATTTTTTCCTCACAGGTAAAGTTGTAATTTAAGGGATTCAGCTTCAAAAAATGAATTTGGGTAATGGGTTTTTAGTGGTAGAATTATACGGAAATGGGTTTTGTTGGTGGAAAGGGAGAGACTGTGCCCGGCTATCACAAATGACTATGTTGTCACCGTGATTGGTATCAACTGAGAACAATTGCCTCGATTCGATACAGTTGCCTGATCAAGACTGCGATAGATCTAAGAGTGCTGTCGCGAGACCTCTTTATTGGCTGCCTACGTACCCCGGGGTATCAAGTTCACGTAGTTCAGTTGGTTATCTTGTAACCGTTTTGCCAGTAAGAGATCATGGGCAATTTTTTAGGGAAATGTCTCCCACAATTACTGTCCACATCATCCTTAACTATCCATGTTTTGATGATAATGGGCATTAAGTAACAACGTGGCTGTTAGACCTGTGTCATTTAGAGTCCTAATTTCGATCGGAGTCGCTAAAATTTTGATTTTTAGCTACCTTCTGGGGTTTAAGGACTCTGATTGAAGATATAACTGCATATTATGGGTCCTGGTATTGTTTAGTACTGCCCATAAAATTTTCGTTTAATTCCGATAACGTTTTTGGAATTATGCAGTTTTGGATTGGTATTCGGATTTGATTTTGTTAAAATCCAAGATGATGAGGTAAAAATCCGATATTATTACGAGATGTTAAGTTTGAAGATAGCTTCCATATAGAAGTGGAATTGGATCAACTGGATTCATATATCAAAAGTTATGGGTATTTTTCCATGTATACCCCGAAGTTGAGGAAATCCAGGCTACAGCCCTGTAAGATGTTTAGCCTAGATTTCGGAATAGCTCGAGGGGTTATTTGATCTAGGTGTAAACATGAAAGTTGTAGATAATCGTCTTATCTTTCCAATGCCACTGGAATCGTGCAATTCGAAGCTGTATTGAGGAAGTTATGGCCGTTTAAGTGAAGGCTGCGCAGAGTTTTAAGTCCGAGGACGACTTGGTCTTTCACTCCGACTTTGCCTATTTAAAGGCCTCAAAATGTTACGAGTTCAGCCTCACTCAGCCTCGGTTTGGCCTCTCTTTTTCTCTCTTTTGGTGTGTATTTGGAGGAGGAGAAGGAGATGGAACAAGAAGAAGAGGAGTTGGAAGAGAAGGAATAAAGGTTGGTGTGTGTATGTTGTGTTGTTGTTTCTCATCTCCTCCTCCCCTAACCATCCCATGTGTTTCCCTCCCTCACCTTGTTTTCAGCCCCTCCCCATGTGTTTGTGTTAATGCCACAATGAAGAGGAGATGCACAAGAGAAGCACATGAGGTGTGTGTGTGCATATAGTAGTTGTGGATGTTGTTTTCCCTTCTCTTAGGCTCCCTCTCATGCTCCCTTTCCCCTCCCTTGATTTTCAGCCAAGTGCGGAGGAGGAGAGGCTGAAGAGGAGGCGTGGTGGTGGTGGTTGAGGTGGTCGTGGGCGCGGCGAGAGCCCCGCATCTCCCCCTTTCCCTTCCCCTCTTTTGGTAAGTCCTTTTCCCCTCTTCCTTTATGATTTTCTAAGGCTTGGGAGGTTTGGAGAGGTCATGCATGCTAGGGGAGTGAGTTTGGGTGAGAGTGGAGGGTTGGGGAGGGGTTGGAGAGAGCTGGGCGCGCGCGGGGCCGTCCGCGCGCGTGCGCGCATAAAGGGGTGCTGGCGCGCTGGCGGGCGCGCAGGCGCGCGCGGGCGCTGTCGGGCGCGCGAGGGTCCGCGGGGAGTGCTGGCGAGGTGCGCACGTGCGCGCGGGTCATGCGCGCGAGTGCGCGCGGGCGCGCGCGTGAGTGCGCGAGCGGAAGGTTGTCTGGCGCGCGAGTGGTGCGCGCGCGCGGGCGCGCGAGTCGGGGGCGCAGCGGTGTGCCGGGGGTGCGGCGGGTGCGCGTGGCCACGCGTGTGACTGCCCGGGGCCCGATTTGGGCGTGCTGAGGGTCGGCACCCTCGGGTGGGTGTCCGGGGGGCTCGAGCACGCGTGCGTGCGTGCATGCGTGTGTGCGTTCGAGCCCGTATGCGTGGATGTCTATGTCTTAGGCATCCCTAATTGGTTTTATATGTTTGTATATGATTTTACTCACCCTTTTGGTACCCTTGGCTTGCAGACCTCGTCGGTTGGGATGCGCGACGACTCGGGTATCGGTGAGTGGTTTGATTCCAACCCTTCCGGGAGCGTTCGATGCACGTAGTCGTGCTTCGCGCTTCCATGGGCTTTATTTGCACCCTAAATATGCTAGATATTATGCATGCTAGGTTGTATAGCTCGTATATTGTGTAGAACCCCTATTCTACCTTATACTTGCCTATGTATTGTATAGAATATGGCATGACTTAGGTAATTTTGATTGAATGACTACCCCTATTTATCAAGCATGTCTAAACTTGGGTTAATAACGGGTGTATGCGTAATATTCCTCCGATTTAGGACTCGAGGGTGTGGTATAGTTGTTGCACCCATCTATTGGGGCAAAACTATGACCAGCTCGAGAGAGGATGAGGCATTCCCTCTCCCTCGCCCTCCTTCTCTTCGCGAACCGAGTGAGTAGATGTAGTTCCTACTTGACTCGGGTTTGCTTGGAATTATTGGCATGCACCTGTTGTTGCGCAGATCGCGCTTAACCCTTCCCTTCTAGGTTGGTTTTATCCAACGTATAATAGGTTGTAATTTGTGTGTGTTTATCTGTTTGATGCTATGTATGCATGTTTAAAGTAGGCCATCGTTGGGTAGTTACTTGCATATATATATATATGCCGATATGGCCATGATTCTTGTCTAATGTGTTAGACAAGTGTATGACCTCTTGTGGGGTCATACCATGGTTTGACACTTATAATTAAATGTCTTCCCCGCATCTGAGTTATGCGCCCTGGAGGGAATTCATGAGAATTCATTGCGCCTATCGGTGTTTGATAACCGATGATGACGGATCCAAGAGGATCGTATCCGCGAGCGTAGATTGTTTCTCCCCTTCGTTGGATCCGTGTAGGAACTTCCCGGCGTTGGAAACGCTGTCCTGGCACCGGGCTCCCATTCGTGGGAGTATGTCAGGTAGAGGCTACCCGGGGAAAGGGCTACCGGTGGACCAAGGGCTTAGAACAATCGACCTCTTCCCCAAGATCCTATGTCACCCGTCGGGGTGAGGGTGAGGGTGTTGGCGTGAGTAGGGTGGGGTCGCGTTGATACTCGACCCGTCAGTTTGTATAGATGGTTTTCCCGTGGGGTTTGCGCTGCGAGCATGAGTTATCGTTTTTCCCCTTCGTTGGATCCGTGTAGGAACTTCTCGGCGTACCATTGCTGTCTTGGCACCGGGCTCCCATCTGTAGGTACCATCGCTGTGGTCGACAGTGTACTGATCGTGGGAGTATGTCAGGCAGAGGCTACCCGGGGAAAGGGCTACCGGTGGACCAAGGGCTTAGAAACGATCTAGTCTCTTCCTAAGAGACTGGGTCACCCCTTTTGGGGTGAAGGTGAGGGATTGATACAGTTACTTCCGACAACCTAGGTCACCCTTCGGAGGTGAGGGTGTTGGTGTGAGTGTTGTGGGCTCGAGTTGATACTTGACCCACCAGCTTGAGTGATTGGCTTTCCATAGGGTTCGCGCTGTGAACAAGTAGTGTTTCCTCCCAATATCGTCGTATACCGGGGTCCCGACGTAGAAGCTGCCCTGACAGAGGACTCCCACTTGTAGGTACTCCCGATGCGTTCGGCAGATGTACTGATCAGGGGAGTGTACCAGGTGAGGCTACACGAGGGTGGACCACCGGACGATGTTGCAAGCCTGAATTATCGTTCTCCTCTTCGCCGGATCCGTGTGGATGCTTCTTAGGTACGAGCCGCCCTGGGTGGACCCCCACCTGTAAGTACCATCGATGAGCTCGACAGTGTACTGACCGTGGCCGGCTCCAGGTAGAGGCTGCCTGGGAGAGCGCTACCGGATGACGAACAGTGTAGAATAGCAAGTTGTCCTTCGAGTCCCTAGACTCACCCCTGTGGGGGCTAGGGCGAGGGCAGGGTATGGTTGCACCGCCGTGTGACCTTGTTAACCGTTGGGTTTCTACCCATGGTTTCCTTGATAGGAGATTGCCTTAGGATCGAATGTTGGTGTTGGTGTTTGGTTTCTGACCACTCACTGAGCTTGTAGCTCACCCCTCGCTTATGTTTTTCCCCAGTTGACGCTGAGTCGGGTCCAAGAGAAGAGCTCCCCTGGCGCCATCCGAGTAGGAGACCTGCGTTCGCGTTGGATGTCTTGCGAGTCGGAGGCTATCAGCATTCCCTTTTCATTGTATGTATTACTTGTGCTTGTGCACGGTATGTAGACTGTTGATGTCAGTTATTGTATATATTGGCTCTCACAGGACAGTTGATTGTGTACTCTAGTCTGTAATATGTTTTTGAATTACAGACTTAGTCATTGAGCTTCCGCTTTTTGTATATATTTGATGTCAGTTACTTGTGTATTGCCTTTTCTATTGTGGAGTATTTATTTGACCTCGTGTACGGATTACTGATATCATTTATATATTTGCCACGTCTCGGGGACGGCCGCCCTGGGGCGTGACAGTGGCGGTTACAGACGTTTGGGGTCTTCTGACCGTTTCCACGTTTGTTCGATGTCTCCTGATATACCTGTTCGTGCGTTATGCTTCCACGCGCTTCATCGAGGAGTAAGGTCGACCGATTAGACCTGTCGTTTGGTCGTGTCTTAGACTACTCATATTTGAGTGATAAGGTCGCCCAACCAGACCTGTCGTCTAATCGTGCCTTAGATCACTTGTACTTGAGTGATAAGGTCGCCCAACCAGACCTGTTGTTTGATCGTGCCTTAAATCACTCGAAGTGTCAGCTCTTCTCGAGATATCCGACTGCCCGACTAGATCATTTAGTCTAGTCGTGCCGAAATATCAGACGATGTTATTTTTCATGGATTGGGCCTGATGGGCCTTACTTCAGATTGCCCGCGTATCATCTTTGCGTGCCACATGTCTTAGTGCATATTTTTACCTCCACACATGTGTATTGTTTGGAATGGTAATGGGTCAAGATGAAGGCCCAACCCATTTAAATTGTTTATATTTTTTTCATGAGGGTTGTTTGGTTTAGTGGGCCACATGAGGATGATGGGTTAGTGGATCCATATTGAAATCTTATGTTACAGTAATTTTAGATTGTGAGTTGTCAATAAATTTTTATTGGAAGCCGGGTGTGTAGTCTAAGTCGGTCAAGTAATAGTCATTTGAATGATTTGTGTTTAGAATAAATGGGTAGTTTATTTTATATAGTTATTCAAATTCTTTTTATTTATTAGAAATATTATTTTAATTTTTCAGGCGATTCTCATACTGCTTAGACTGATATTTTGTCACGAGTGTTCTTGTTAAAGGTGAGTGAATGTCTCTATATTATTTTGTCACGTGACATATAATGAATTGAAATGAAGCAAATAACTTTTATTTCAAAAATAGTACTTTTTAAAATGCATTACATTACGAGGTCTTATGAGTGCATCTCCATTCATTCATTCTAAATAGTAAGCACCTTTTGGGCCCAGTCCGGTGACCTTTTAGGGTCCCTCCCAACTGGGTCCGAGCTTACCATCTGATCATTTTTGGGATTCGGGGAATACCTCTTGAAGGACCAAGTCACCAATTCGAAAGCTTCGTCACGAAATTCTTTTGTTGTAGCTTCGAATGATTTGATTCCGGTAATTGACCATCATGATGGAGGCTGCTGCCCTTCGTTTTTCTCTCAGATCGAGTTCAGACGCCAAGACTTCTTCATTAGATTGAGTTTCAAAACTTTCAGTTCGTAAGGTTAGGATCCCAATTTTTATGGGGATCACTGCTTCAATGCCAAAGGCTAGAGAGAACAGAGTCTCCCCTGTGGCCCGTCTTGCCGTGGTGCGATAAGCCCATAGTACCGATGGGAGTTCGTCCACCCAACTACCTTTGGCTACATCAAGTCACTTCTTGATTCCATCCAAGATAGTTCTGTTGGTAATCTCCGCCTGACCATTCCCCTGGGGGTAGCGAGAAGAAGAAAATAGATGTTTTATTCCCAGCTCCTCGTAAAACTCCCTGATGGTGGTGTTGTTGAACTGCATCCCATTATCAGAGATTATAGTGTTCGGCACCCCGAATCGGCATACAATCTCTTCCCAAAGGAAGCTACGCACTTCGATGTCACGGATCCTGGCCAAGGCCACAGCTTCCACCCATTTAGTGAAGTAGTTGGTGGCGACCAGGAGAAACCTCTTCTGTGATGGAGCTAAAGGCATAGGTCCGACGATATCGAACCCCCATTGAGTGAGTGGCCAAGGAATTGACAGTGTATTCAAGTCTCCTGCCAGTCGATGAATCAATGGGCCGAACCGCTAGCATTTGTCGCACTTTCCGACTAGGTCAAGCGCATCTTTTGCCAGGGTAGGCTAGAAGTATCCCGCGGTTAGTACACGCTTTGCCAAGGACCTTGAGGTCATGTGACAACCGCATATACTAGAATGCATCTCTTCCAGTACTTCTCGGGTCTCTTCAATAGTAACGCATCTGAGAAGTGGACCTTTGAAGCTTTGGTTGTATAGCATACCTTGTTTGGAGATCAGAAACCGAGCTGACCGGGTCTTGATCTTCCTGCCCTCTTCCTTTTCTACCGTGAGGTGTCCATCCTTTAAGTAGGACAGTATGGGCTCCATCCAGATCGCCTGTCCACCCCAGGGCGGCCGTCCCCGAGACGTGGCAATAATATAATATCAGCTATCATTAACAAGAGGTCAACAACGACTCCAATAAACAATACACAAGGCTAATGAAGCAATGACAACTGATAATACAACTGAAAAGCGGAAGCAAAACTATCAATAAGTCTGTAAACCAAAAATATTATTACAGACTCGAATACACAATCACTGTCCTGTGAGAGCCAAGTCTAGCCAATAAAATACAACAAGTGCCACACGCACGAATTACCAATACACAAGACTCTAGGACTGCTGACAGCCTCGCACTCGCCAATCCGCCGGACAGAACGCTTCCACGCACGCAAGACCACGCCATAGGAAAACTCCAGCTCCACGCCCAACAACACCCATGTAAAAGATACAGTACGCGAGGGGTGAGCTACAAGCTCAGTGAGTGGTTGGAAACCAAACACCACTATAACAATTTAATGTTAAGGCAATTTCCTTTCAAGGAAAGACATGGGTTGAAACCCAATGGATAATAGGGTCACACGGCGGTGCAACCCGTCTCACCCACACCCTCACTCCCGAAGGGAGACTCTTGGGACTCTTGGGGAGAGACCATACCGTTTGTCAAGGAGACGCGGAATTACTGGTCTAAACAACCCTATTGCGATCATCTACATAGAGATAGTTGTCATCGCTGTCTCTCAACATCGATACTTAACCAGACCCAATAAATATGGGAACGGGTGAACAAACAAATGGGTCACGTAGCGACGTGACTCAACACATTCGTCGCCCCGACCCCGAAGGGGAGCTCCAGGGAGACCCGGGGACAAACGAGGGTTAACCATAACACCACGTGTTACTGGTTAACGAGACACAACGCGTCCATCTGCTACGAGGTAGAGATATACTTCGATACCTCAAGCGTCAAAAGTAACAAACCCAGAGAATACTCGATGAGTATTTGGGTCACGTGGCGACGTGACAACAACTCATCCTCACCCTAGCCCCCGGAGGGGTGACCCTAGGGACTTTTGAAACGAACTCAGTTGCTCTACACCCATCGTCATCCGGTAGCCCTCTCCCGGGGAGCCTCTACCTGGTAGCCTCTCCATGACCGCTATCTCTACCATATGGGCGCACCAATAGGTGTCATAAATACGTCTGGGAGCACCCCACAGGACAACTACGAACCGGGCAGCTTCAACACGGATCCAACGAAGGGGAGAACGACTTGAAGCCCGAAATATCACTTGGTAGCTCTCTCTCGTGCAGCCTCTACCTGTCGGCCTTCCACGATCAGTACATTCCCTAGATGTGTACCGCGGTACGCATCGGTAGCACCTACAAGTGGTGGCACCCTACAGGACAGCTTCTATGTCGGGTAGCTTCGACTCATGACGATGTCAGGAGGAAGCACCTTGCGTTCGCAATGCGAACCCTATGGGAAAGCCAACTACCCTTGGTACTTACACACATATATCGATGATATCGCATACTCTTGTATTCCCTCACGGAGGCGTCACTCGAACGCGAGGACTATCTCTACACTCGTGTAGAAAAGCCAGGGGCATAACCCAATAGGCGGTTCAGACACACGCCTAGCCCGGGTAGGCCCAAGTTAATGCTGTAGCTATCGGTTTAACAAAGTCGATGCCACGATGAATTCTTCAGAATTCGATACGAATGCATCACTCGGATGCAAGGGACGATTACATCGCTGGCGTTTTAACTAATAGGGTACGACCCGACCGCGGGTCATACCCTCGCCTATTACGGATAGGCCAAATTAGTTTAGCATGCGCACATATATATATATAGGAGGAGAATCATAACATGATAATATGTGCCACATGCACAATAATATATATATATATATTACTATAGGGGTACTCTCTAACATGGATTTACATCATAAACAACAAATCATATAATATGCATACAAGGTATGACCCACTTAAACATGCTTATAAGGCCATAATAAACATTCAATCATGTAAAGGATGACTCAAGCAGGCGTTGGATATCACCAACTCCAAGGGGGAGGGTTAAGCGTGATCTCGCGCACTAACCGATGCATACCGATAATTCCAAGCGAACCTGAGTCAAGTAGGAATCATATCTACTTACTCAGTTTACGCAAAGAGGGAGGGCGAGAGAGAGGGAAAGTCTCATCCTCTCCGAAGAGCAGGTCCTAGCTTTGCCCCAACAGATGGGTGCAACAACTATACCATTCCTCCAGTCTAACCGTAAAGGAATATTAGTACGCATTCGGTTATTAACCCAAGGTTTAACATGCTGGATATAATTAATATAGGGGGAGAGGAGTATTACAATACTACCTAAGGCATCCATATTCTATACATCCATACACTCATTCGAAAATATATGCCCAAAACACAAGGGGCGCATGAAAACACATTTATTCAAACATGAATACATACATAAGCAAGTATAGGGTAGAATAGGGGTTCTACGCAATATACGAGCTATACAACCCTAACATGCAAATATCTAGCATATTTAGGGGTTAAGATGCCCCAAGGACGTGTGGTGCACGACTACGTGCATCGAGCGCGTCCCGAAGTGTTGGATCGAACCACTCACCGATACCCGGATCGACGCGCATCCCATCCGACGAGGTCTGCAAGGTAAGGGTATCAATAGGGGTGAGTATAACCACATACAAACACATAAAAATAGTTAAAATATACTAGAAATGTCAAAGACTCAGATACGCACGCATACGGGCTCGCACGCATGCAAGAACGCGCGTACGCACGCATATTCGAGCACCCCGACACCTACCCGAACCCCCGGGCAGCCACACGCGTGGCCCCCGCACTCATATGCACGCATGCGCACACGCGCACGCACCCGCGCACACCCCCGGCGCACTGCCGCGCGCCCAGACGCGCACCCGCGCGCGCCCACGCGCACTGCGCAACTTGCCCGCGCGCACCCGCGCGCACTGCGCGCCCGCGCCATCGCCCCGCGCGCGCGCCCGCCAGCGTGCGCGCCAGCACTCCCCTGCGCGCGCGACTGCGCGCGCGCCCGGCACTCTCCCATCCCCTCCCTTGCCCTCTCACACACACCAACCCTCACACATAGCATGCATGATCACCCCAAGCACTCCCACATGCAAAACAACATAGAAAGAAGGGGGGGAAAACTCACCGAGGGAGAGGGGGATGGAAGGGGGAGACGTGGGAGCTCGCAAGCACGCCCTTGATCACCCGACCACCACCACCGCAACACCACCTCAGTCTCGGGAGACCTTCTTCATGGCTGATCCAAAGGAGGAGGGAGACATGGAAAAATAAGGGAGGAGTTAGAGAAGGAGGAGAGGGGGAATACACCCCAACAACACAACTCATGCACAACAAACTCATCTTGACCTCCTCTACCTTCCACTCCATCACCAACATCTTTGGGGCATTCTATCAAACACATGGGGGGCTGAACCAAAAAGGGAGGGGAAACCATGAGGGGGAGCAAGAGAGAAGGGGGAAACTATTCCAATCAACACAACAACAACTCACCTAGTTCATCCTCTTCAAACCCATCCTCTTTTGCTCCATCACCAACTCTTCCTCCACCCAAAACACACAAAAGGGGCTGGACCAGAACATGAGAGGAGAAGAGAGAGCCCCCCGGTCGTGCACAATGGGGAGGTATTTATAGGCAAAGAGGAAATGAAATGACTAAGCCGTCCTCGGACTAAAACTCTGAACAGCCTTCACTTATATGGTCATAACTTCCTCACTACAGCTCCAAATTGCACGATTCCAGTGGCATTGGAAAGCTAAGAAGATTATCTACAGTTTTCATGTTTACACCCAGATCAAATAACCTCTCCAGCTATTCCAAAATCTAGGCTAAACATCTTACAGGGCTGCTGCCTGGATTTCTCAACTTCGGGGTATACATGGAAAAATACTCATAACTTTTGATATACGAATCCAGTTGATCCAATTCCACTTCTATATGGAAGCTATCTCCAAACTTAACATCTCGTAATAATATCGGATTTTTATCTCATCATCTTGGATTTTAACAAAATCAAATCCGAATACCAATCCGAAACTACATAATTCCAAAAACGTTATCGGAATTAAAAGAAAATTTTATGGGCAGTACTAAACGGTACCAGGACCCATAATATGCAGTTATATCTTCAATCAGAGTCCTTAAACCCCAGAAGGTAGCTAAAAATCAAAATTTTAGCGACTCCGATCGTAATTAGGACTCTAAATGACACAGGTCTAACATTCTCCCCCCCTTAGGAAATTTAGTCCTCGAAATTTAAGGAAACCCAAAGGGAAGACCGAACGTAGAAGTGTCACCCATAGAGTCCATTGGCTCCCAAGTGGTCCGCGCACCAAACTGGTGCTACCACGCACTTTAGCCGAAGGAACGGTCTTGGTGCGGAGCCTCTTCTCGCATTGGTCCATGTTCTCGATCAACTGCTTCGCGAACGACAAATCCAGCGCGAGGATGAGCCGCTCGAACTGAAAGATGTGAGCAGGATCGTGGACTTAATGTCTCAGCTATGAGACAGGGATGACGTCACGGCATGAGCCCGCTGTGGGGGAAAGGCTACATGCAAGCCACCTCCCCAATCCACTCAAGGACGAGAACGGTCCGAATGGAGGGCCGACTCACTAGCCTCGAACGTCGAAACAACGGATGCCCTTAAACCGGGACACCTTCAGAAAAACTTGATCGCCAAACCCGAAGGTAAATTCCTGGCGACGATGACCTGCGTAGCCCTTCCGACGGTTCTGGGTGGTGCAGAGGCACGCACGAACCATCTCGGCCACCGCAAGGTCAATAAAATAACTTGCGGCCACTCCAACTAGCGCTCTACAACCGTCCCAACACAAGGGAGGTATAAAACCGCGCCCGTAGAGTGCCTCTTCCATTTCATCTGGGTGCTCAAATGGCAGTCGTTACACAGGCAGACCCCTTCCTAGAGGGTGGTGCCTCTCTCAACTGCCCCAAGTCGAGCACGCAGGCAAATAGCATGTCCTCCAAGGCCTAAATCGTCCTCTTGCCTGGCTGTCCATCAGCAATGAAACGCTATACTTAAATGAAGGCTCGCGACAAAGCCTACCAAAGGCTGTGCAAGCACCTCAAAGTAACACACGCGTCTCGATCCGAAATAGCGCCGACCGGAGTGCCATGAAGACGAACAATCGCGAAGGCTCAAACCCGCGTCGAAGCGTCCAGAGACTCAGTTAGTTGGATAGGGAGGAAGGTGCGGACTTAGTCAATCGGTCAACGATCACCCAGACGACGTCACGACCCGAACATAACTTTAGAGAGTCCACAATGAAATCCATAATAACTCACTCCCACGTCCACTGAGGAATCTCGATGGACGAACGCATTCCAATGCGACGATCCATAACTTCGCCTGAGGGCATGCCGACCAACAACCTCAACGAGGGCTACTCAGAACAGCCCACGGAGGCCCAATAAAACATTTGAGATCCTTGTAGGCATCTGGCACATTCGTCTACCCCGACGGCAATACTCAAATTCGTAGTGTCCGAAACGGTCACGAAAGGCCACCTACGGAATGCCAAACTCCCGGATCTCCAAATTAGGGTACCCTGCACGAAGATCGATCAGCAGAAAGACACTAGCTCCCAGAGCTGGTCAAATAGATCATCAATTCGTGACAAGGGGTACTTGATCTTCAACCCCTATGGGGAGATCAAAATAATTCCTTGGACGATTAAGCCAAGATTCCCGCTCCTCGAGCATGGCTGGCGCTCATGATGACACTTACACGCTGGGTAAGCCGCTCGACCGCACTTAATCCGCAAGACACGCAATAGGAGGTCGTCGATTCCCGACAACGCCTAAGCGACGTCATCTACCTGATATGGCGGTTGAGTCCTATCACGAACGCTAGCATCGCGTCTCCTCATTTACGACCCATGTGGGGCAAAACGCGACAGTACCGCGAACTGTGCTTCACATGCCGTCACCGATAGGTCGCCCAACTATACTCATTGGAACTCCAGCATCATGCACTCAATGGGCAGATTCATCACGGGGAGTCCAAGCTTTCGACGTCATCCAGTAGCACTCCGCCGGTGTGGCCTCTACCTGGTAGCCTCCCATGTCCACTATCTCTGCTATATGGGCACACCAACAAGCGTCGTGGATAGTCCCAGGGAGCACCTCACAGGACTCTGACCTCTACCGGACCGCTACAACGCACGATGATATATCGAAGCGACTCCGGATATGGCTATGGAACCCTAGTCCATAAGCTATCGCCCACTAAGCTGCAAAAGGACGCACTCAATCCCGATCGTATGCTTCACCACTCGCTCTCGCACCTTCCAAGTGAGGAAAAATCCATCATCAATTTGATGCTTCAAAGGTATCCCTTAGCTGGGAAAAGAACCTTGGGAGGGCCCCATGAGGTCCCGATATAGGATATCCCGACAACCAAACAAGGAACACGGAGTACCCTAGCCCGGGTCTCAACGCTGACCCTGCAAGGCCCCTTATCCTGAGTAGGAAGACTGAAAGAAGACATCACTCCTTAATGAGCAACACACCACATCCTCAACACTTGAAACTGGCGCATCACGCGAACTCCATGGTTAATAGCAATAACGATGTCCGGGAACGAAGCTCCATAGTCGAGACGCGATCCAACCTTAGAAATTTCAACGATCCATCAAAACGACACAACTGGGCTGGAAACTCCTTCCCAAGCCTTAGTCCCACAACAAGGAACCCAACACTGACCCTGATCAGTCGACCCAGTCGACAACTTAAGGGGAGTCCAGGGGTGGCCACGTCCACGTCCACGGATGCGAGGAGGCATGTCAGCAACCTAAGAAAACTTCTAAACCAGAGTACTCGGATAACAATCCTACGACTCATCTATATGACTCAACTTAGGCTCTGACAGGACCAGGCTCTGATACCAACTTTTGTCACGCCCCAGGGCGGCCGTCCCCGAGACGTGGCAATAATATAATATCAGCTATCATTAACAAGAGGTCAACAACGACTCCAATAAACAATACACAAGGCTAATGAAGCAATGACAACTGATAATACAACTGAAAAGCGGAAGCATAAACTATCAATAAGTCTGTAAACCAAAATATTATTACAGACTCGAATACACAATCACTGTCCTGTGAGAGCCAAGTCTAGCCAATAAAATACAACAAGTGCCACACGCACGAATTACCAATACACAAGACTCTAGGACTGCTGACAGCCTCGCACTCGCCAATCCGCCAGACAGAACGCTTCCACGCACGCAAGACCACGCCATAGGAAAACTCCAGCTCCACGCCCAACAACACCCCTGTAAAAGAACAGTACGCGAGGGGTGAGCTACAAGCTCAGTGAGTGGTCGGAAACCGAACACCACTATAACAATTTAATGTTAAGGCAATTTCCTTTCAAGGAAAGACATGGGTTGAAACCCAATGGATAATAGGGTCACACGGCGGTGCAACCCGTCCCACCCACACCCTCACTCCCGAAGGGAGACTCTTGGGACTCTTGGGGAGAGACCATACCGTTTGTCAAGGAGACGCGGAATTACTGGTCTAAACAACACTATTGCGATCATCTACATAGAGATAGTTGTCATCGCTGTCTCTCAACATCGATACTTAACCAGACCCAATAAATATGGGAACGGGTGAACAAACAAATGGGTCACGTAGCGACGTGACTCAACACATTCGTCGCCCCGACCCCGAAGGGGAGCTCCAGGGAGACCCGGGGACAAACGAGGGTTAACCATAACACCACGTGTTACTGGTTAATGAGACACAACGCGTCCATCTGCTACGAGGTAGAGATATACTTCGATACCTCAAGCGTCAAAAGTAACAAACCCAGAGAATACTCGATGGGTATTTGGGTCACGTGGCGACGTGACAACAACTCATCCTCACCCTAGCCCCCGGAGGGGTGACCCTAGGGACTTTTGAAACGAACTCAGTTGCTCTACACCCATCGTCATCCGGTAGCCCTCTCCCGGGGAGCCTCTACCTGGTAGCCTCTCCATGACCGCTATCTCTACCATATGGGCGCACCAATAGGTGTCATAAATACGTCTGGGAGCACCCCACAGGACAACTAGTGTGAGGTCGGCGATAATGTCCACGACCACCTGCCCTTTGATTGTGTTTCTAGGCTGATAGTGGATGTCAAATGCTGACAGCTCCACCGCCCGTTTTAGCAATCGACCAGCGACGTCCGCCTTTCATAGCACGGCATTGAGTGGTGAGTCGGTGATGACATGTATTGAATGTGCTTGAAAGTAGTGATGCAGTTTTCAGGCAGAAACAAGTAAAGCAAACGCAAGTTTTTCAATACGAGAGTACCTAGTTTCTGCCCCGCTGGTTTCTGTCGACGTCTTGAATAATGCTGAGTTCACAGCATGCTCGGATGTTGCAATATAGAGTAGAGTATCTTCTATGGAAGGACTCACCAAGAGCGGCGGTGTGCTGAGATACTTCTTGATTTCTTCGAAAGCCTTCTAACACTCAGGTGTCCATTCAAATCTCTGAGCCTTTCGCAGCAAATGGAAGAATAGTTGACATCAGTCCGTGGCCCTGGAGATGAACCAATTGAGTGCAACCAATCTCCCGACCAGCTTTTGTACTTTCTTCTTGTTCCGAGGAGGCTCCATCTCTAAGATTGCCTTGATTTGATCAGGATGAGCCTCGATTCCCCGCTGTGTACTCAAATATCCTAAAAACTTGCCCGAAGTAACTCCAAAGGACTTGGTGATAATCAGTTTAAGGCGGTATTTTCGCAACACATCGAAGACTTCTTCCAAGTGGGACAGATGGTGAACTTGGTTCACACTTTTGACCATCATATCATCAATATAGACTTCCACGATCTTGTCGATCTGATGCTGGAAAACCCGAATGGCATTACTTTATAGCAGTAAATATCAGTGGGTGTTATGAACGTTGTCTTCTCTTGGTAGGGCCCGTACATCAGGATTTGATGACAGCCTGAATAAACATCCATGAAACTCATTAGTTCGTTACCCGATGAGGAGTCCACTAGTTGGTCGATCTTCAGAAGTGGAAACTGTCCTTTGGGCATGCGCTGTTCAGGTCGGTGAAGTCCACACTGTAGATACCCCGATTTTGACCATCCAGAAAGACAGAAATACTTCAAGTAACATCCGGAAATATCCCACATTTGGACATCTAATAGAGAACCAAAGTTAAAAAAACCGGAAACCTAAAACCTAAACCCTAGCCTGACCGGAAACCTAAAACCAAACCCTAGCCCTTACCTAAACCCTAACCCTAACCCTAAACCAAACCCTGGCCCAAACCAGAACCCCACCTAAGAAAAACTCTAAAACCCAAAAACCCTGAGTCCCTGGCAAGGGGCTGCTAGACCTAACTAGCCGCACTAACCGTCCCCCTGGCCGACCTTGAACCGCTTCCGTGAATGGGACATAAAGCAGCATTAAATGTTGATCATTGCGGTGGGTTGTGACCTTTAGCCGCCCTATCTTGGCCGGATCAGCCCAAGTAACCGACCCAAGCCACTGCTTGTCAGAGATGGGATGTTTGGCAGGTCATGATAGGGGCGGCTACCAGGAAGTAGCCGCCCCATCTTGGGCGGCTAGTTAGCAATAGCCGCCCTTCACCTGGTCCTGACAGAAGAACCAGAGAATTAATGAGGGGTCTAATCACACACACTATTAGCCAAGCCACTCTTTTACCCCCTGGATATTCCCCTGCCTCTTTTTTACTATAAATAGAGGAGGTCCCAAGCCTTTAAACAACATCCACAATCCATCAATCCCAATCCTCAACCAACAACACACCATTCACATCCCCTTGATATCCATTCCCTTCCCCCACTAGAAATTCCAAGAGAGAGAGAAAGAGAGCCCCTTTTGTGAGAGAAAAATCCATTCCCTACACAAAAAACACCCTCTCATTCCACCCTCCAGAAACCGGGGCTAAACCTAGCTTAGCCTCTGTCCAAGACCCAACCCATTTCCTACCAAAGTTCTGCCCAAACAAACCCAGGCCCTGGACGGCTAAACCCTAGTAGCCGCCCCTCTCCAGACGGATGGATCCCACTAGCCGCCCCCTATCCACACCCCACTTACACCCCTTTGTCCCAAGACTCCTTTAGTCAAGCCCCGGAGACAGAATATGATACCTGTTTTTCACCTCTGTGTACGGTATATCTGTGTCTCAGAGCGGAGACCACACAAACTCCCCACGTAGGCGATCAATCCAACCCAACCTTTTCCTGCTTTTAGAAAAAGCAGGTGGCGATCACACAAACCCCTGGAATCCTCTTGAGCCGCTGTCGGGCGCCTCAACCAGGAACGACATCCACCCTTCCGAGAAGACGATCCGACCGAGCCCGCCAGGGCACGCATCTGATCCAAATACCCGAAGAACCCCCACACACGCACGCACGCACCCACACACCGCCGGATCCTTTCCGACACCGACACGGAAATCCGACGCCGACAAATCTGGCGATCACGGTGGGACCTCTCTCGTGAAAAACAACAAAAGGTAATCCTCTTCTGCCCCCTTTTACAAGCTTGACTAGAATGCTATCAACCTTATAGGAAGGTTAGAGTTTCCCACCCCTCGAATCAGATCCTCCTCTACTTCACACCACAGCATCTTTTACTGCTTTGTAAGCCACACACCGTTGCACAATCCTTTACTGCTTTGTAAGCCGCACACCGCTGCACAATCCTTTACTGCTTTGTAAGCTGCACACCGCTGCGCAATCCTTTACCGCTTTATTTGCTGCTTTATATCTGCATTCGTTCCCCTGAATCATTTCACACACGTCATGGAATCCCGCATAGAGGAGGAGATACTAGAGGAAAGAATCCATCAAGAGGGTCAGGCCACACTATTCTTGACCCATCTAGAGGAAAAGATGGCCAGTCTAGGATACCAATCCATGGAGGACATGGTTAATGACCTCGCCGACTACTGTTAGGTCAAAACCCTAAGACAGGAGGCCCCTGTCGAAACCCCTAAGGCCATTCCCAAAACCCCGTCCACACCCAGCCACTCAGTCAGTTCGAGCATTTTTTTGTTCACCCCCCTCTCCCCCGCGAATCCAATATTCCCAACCGTTTCCACCCCAGGCCCTTACCAGGTCACCCCAAACCCGGACCGCTAGGCAGCCCTCCCAGGGGAGAAACACTGGATGAAACCATCCAGAGAATCCTCTCCGAGACTGGTCCCTCAGCCCCCAAGCACATGTCTCTACATAACTTGAGACAAATCCCGTCAGTCCATCTACTGGAAGGATTCAAAATCCTCAAATTCCGTCGGTATAACGGTCGTGGAGACCCAGACATCCATTTAACTGCTTTTTATCTAGATGCCCACCCTTTATAGATAATCAACCTCTGCTAGTCTTCCTCTTCCAGAAATCATTGGAAGGAGAAGCACTACAATGGTTCTCCACCCTCCCTGTAGATCACTTATCGAACTTCTCGACTGTAAGCGAGAAGTTCTTAGGCCGCTACGGTTACCAGAGGATCAGAACCCCCTCCATTTCGGATTTAACCATGGAGAGAATGAGGCCTAGGAAGGAATTTGAACAATACATGTCTCGGTGGCGCACACTCGTCCACCGGACCGGCCTACAACTCATAGAATGTCAAGAAATTGACATGATGTTACAGAGCTTGAGTGTAGAGCTTCGTACGAGCCTTTCGTACGGAGACTGTACTATGTATCAGCTTCTAATTGACTGCCACAACAGGATTTCCCGTTGTGCAGCCCCAGTAGTCCAAACCCAGTCCCCACCTATCAGTCATTGGGTTGGACAACTGCCTTGTAAGGCACAAACCCCACGGTAGAGGGGATTATTACACAAGTATCAGCACTCTACCCAAACGGAGCATGAGTTCCTGATCGAGGAACGGCTCCGAGACAGTACACGTCCGGTTCATCCGGGTATGCGCCGCCTCGGCAATCAACCAAAACTTCGCTACTCGATCAGTACCTGTCCCCGTGCCGATACAACAAAAACCCGCATCCCATAATTCCCCAATTCAGGCCCCCTCAATCCAAAACCGGGACCAAACCAGGAGCCCCTTCTATTCTACCCTCCCAAGAACGCAAGGCATAACCCTAGAGAACCCGCGCGCAACCCCCATGATAAGGCTGCACCTTTCTCCTTCTACAGCCCGAGATGGTCAAACAGAAGGGATAGCTATCCTCCCCTTCCAGAAACCCTAGGAAGCATATTTAGAGCCTTATTAAAGGTTAATGGCATTTCCTTACCCATGGCTAGACCTTCGCCTATCGGTGCCGACCCCACCCGTTTTTGTCAGTATCACCGACATCACGGCCACACCATCGAACAATGCTCCTCGTTTCGAGACATCGTCTACGACCTTGATGAAGAGAGGTGCTTAGACTGGGCCATCGTCAGGGGACTCAAGAACAACCTAGTTACAAAGTCACTAGAAGTCAAGCCAGCCCCAGAAACCCCCAGCCCTGTAGGAGCCAAAATCCAAGACCCAAGGCCAGCCACTAAGGCTCTCTTAGAAGAATCAGAGAGCCTAAGCTGTGAAAGCGTCTACGCCATAAAAGCCGCTGACCATGAAGAGTCACCCAAAATCATCCCGGGTGGCTTAATCCTACCAGCCTCTTCCCCCATTCCTACCAGTCCCCTCCCCCATTCTCCCCAGACCCGCAAAGCTCCCCTTCCCTAAAAAACTCCAACCGTTAACCCCTCACCAATTAACGAAGGCCTATACCCATCAAGACAAAAACCACCATTGACGCTCTGAACCATCGTACTACTAGAGCATGCAGAATTTTCAACGTTGTACCCTCTTATAGACACCTCCTGCCTGAAACAGAGACTGAGGAGCCCCGCGCCGGAGATAAGATCGACATCCTAGACCAACTCTGAAAAATCCCGTGAAAATTTTTATTTTTGAGCTAATCGAAACCTCAGAACACCACCAGCAGGCTCTAAGAATGTTCCTAGAAAGAATCCAAGTCGACCCACAAATCTCTACCCTAGGCATACCAATAGCTCTAGCCACCACAGGAATAGGGCCCATCATAACCTTTAGACCTAAGGAAGAGATTCATGATAAAGATGTTAGCACCTCGACCCTATGCATAACCATTAACCTCGAAGGGTACTCGGTGGATAAAGTTCTAATTTACACCGGTGCAGGGGTAAACCTCATGTCACTACAAACCTTCGAACACATACGGACGCATAACTACACTCCTCGAGACGGACACCCATATATTTGCCTATGACAAAACGGCTCGTCCTGTTCTCGGCTTCAAGGACTTCGATTAAAAGTAGGGCCGCTAGAAACTAGCGCTAAAGCTTATGTCCTAGAAATGGATTTAGATTATCATATGATCCTAGGACGCAAATGGCTAGCATCCATAAAAGGGGTCTCCTCTCCCCTACAATAGTGTTTGAAGTTCCCCTTAGAAGGTCGGATAATCAAAATACAGGGGGATGCGATCAAAGGACCTAAATCAAGGTTCGCCGATAATGAATCATCGCTGTAAAAATTAGTAACACAAAACCCTTATAAGCCACCATCCACATCTTAGATTTCCCAGCTGATTGGCTAAATCCTCGGAACAATCTCTCCGTTACCACAGAGGCAAGCCACCCTGAACTTAAGAACCCTGGCTGGCATATAATGGGGACCATGGGATATCTCCCGGGGGAACCTTGGGACAAAAAATGGGATCTTGGACCCCATCGAACTCCCAGCATGGCTAGATAAAAGGGGCATCGGCTCATCCAAGCACAACCCTAAATTAAAGGAAAAATGCAATTGGAGGTTATACGAACATTTTGTAAGGGGAATAATCGTAGAGCCCGCCAAAGAGGTCGTAGGCCCCTACCCCATGGACCCTATCCAAGAAAGAGAGCCAGACTATCTCTTTGGCTCCCTAGAATGGTTGTTCCCACACCCTGATAAACACCTAAATACACACTCACCGACAGACGATAAAACTCCAGCTGACCCAGCCTCCTTTTCTCGCAGTGCTCAAACATCGCAACAAAGGAGCGCCAGCTGCTGGAGGAAAGTCGGTTGAAACACTTCCACCAATCCAGTAGGTTGTGACTAATAAGTGTCTTTTCTGTTAAAAAACAAAAAAAATAGGATGGAAACCAAAACCCTAGATCCCTGTTCGACAAAGATGACTTTACCCCGGCATGGCACCCATTCAGCGATGACTCTGATCTCCTGAATAAACTACAGCGTCTAGCTAGTCAAGCTAAAAGTCCCAACCCTAGTACCTCGTCCAAAACAGTCAAACCTACTAGGAGTCAAATACCTGACCAGATCATTGGCAACTTAGAAGGGTATAGCAGGGCCATATTAGGCTTAGAAAATTTGAATTAATAGCAGTTATAGAAGAACCAGACTTATCTAACATAGTGAACCTAGACGATGGTCTAGGAGTCTTCGAAATATGTGATGAGGATGATGAAGAAAAAGAGGACCTATCTAAAGAATTCAAGCAGAGCCTTCAAAGGTTCGATGAAAAGACGGAAGAAGCAGATGAGAAGATAGAGGAGCTAAACCTAGGGACAAAGGCTGACCCCAAAAGCATTTCAATTAGCAAAGGACTAAAACACGATGAGAGAGAGGGCTTCGTTAAAATATTACATGAGTATAAAGATGTCTTTGCATGGTTTTACAAGGACATGCCTGGACTCGATACCTCTTTAGTCGAACATCAGTTAATCTTAGAACCAAACGCAAAATCAGTAAAACAAAAACTGAGGCGCCTTCATCCCGAGGTAGCTTTAAAAATCAAAGATGAGGTGGACAAACTTCACCAGGCTAAGTTTTATCTGGGTAGTCTTATACCCAAAATGGGTAGCTAATATCGTTCCAGTATCCAAGAAAGTTGGAAAGATCCGGATATGCATCGACTTCAGGGACCTCAATCGAGAGTGCCCAAAGGATGACTTCCCACTCCCACATATTGACCTCCTTGTCAACAGCACGGCAGGGTATGAGATGCTCTCATTCATGGATGGCTTTTTTGGATACAATCAGATCCAGCTGATAGAAAAAGACCAAGAAAAGACTTCCTTTACCACACCCTGGGGGACTTATTGCTATATAGTGATGCCTTTCGGGCTAAAAAATGCGGGTGCAACATATCAGAGGGCTATGACCTCAATATTCCATGATATGATGCACAAACTAGTAGAAGTATATGTGGATGATATCTTAGTTAAATCTAGGACTCGAATAGAACACGCAGATATACTTAGGCAAGTGCTAGAGAGATGCAGGGAGTTTTCACTTAAAATGAATCCAAATAAATGTCGCTTTGGGGTCTCCTCTGGAAAACTATTGGGATTCATGGTGAGTAAAAGGGGGATAGAAATAGATCCGACCAAGGCAAAAGCCATCGCCCAAATGCCCCCACCTAAGAACCTAAAAGAATTAAAGGGGCTCATAGGAAGGTTGCAATTTATTAGGAGATTTATTTCGCAACATGCTGAAAGATGTCGCCCTTTTACAAACTACTAAAAGGGGGAGTTAGGTTTAATTGGGATAGTGAATGGCAAAAGGCCTTTGATAATTTAAAAGAGTACCTTCTTAATCCCCCAGTCCTTTCGGCTCCAGTTCCCGGACGACCCCTGCTCCTCTATATAGCTACAACTAAGGAAGCCATTGGTGCAGTGCTTGCACAACACGACGACATGGGAAGAAAGGAAAAGGCCATTTACTACCTAAGTAAAACCCTGATTGAATGCGAAAAAGCCTACCCTCCTACAGAAAAACTTGTCTAGCATTAGTATGGCTTCCCAAAAGTTACGACATTACTTTCTTGCCCACAAAGTCAAATACTTTGCCAAAATGGGCCCAGTAAGGTTCCTATTCGAGAAAGCTGTATTAACTGGACGCTTAGCCCAGTGGCAAGTGCAGTTAAATGAGTTTGACATCACGTATGCCACTCAAAAATCCATCAAGGGGCAAACTATCGCTGACCACCTCACTCAACCCCCCTCCCTGATTATGAACCAGTAAAAACTGACTTCCTGGACGAAGAAATATTTGCGTTTATTGAAGAAAAAAATAGAAAGACGTGGACGCTATACTTCGATGGAGCGGTCAACCAAAAGGGAAAGGGAATAGGGATAGCACTAATCTCCCCCGAAGGCATCATTATCCCACGAGCTTTTCAGCTTACGTTTAATGCCACCAACAATATTGCCGAATACGAAGCCCTGATAGCAAGCTTGAAGGCAACCCTAGCCCTAGGAGTTAAAAGTTTAGACATTATTGGGGACTCCCTCTTTGTGATCCGCCAAACTCTTAAGAAATATCAGACTAGAGACCCAAAGCTAAAGCCGTACAGGGAACTAGCCATAGTCGTGCTAAAACAATTCCGTGAGGTTACTCACATTTTCATACCCCGGACCGGCAATATTCTTGCAGACTCTCTGGCCTCTCTAGCCTCATCGCTCACCTTCTCCATATCTAGGACATCTGAAACAGTCACTATCCAGAGACTGGAAACACCTGCCACCCAACTCTGTGACTATAGAACTCGAGATCTCCTGAAAAGGAACCAAACAAACAAAAATGCTAGTACCACGAAAATCCTAGCCCTTGAACTAGGAGATATGGACAACGGAAATCCGTGGTACTTCGACATCAAAAATTACCTTGAAGACGGTTCATTTCCGAGCTACGCTACTAGCAATGACCAGAAAATAGTTAAAAGGGTAGCGGTCAAATACTGCCTCCGAGGAGGGATACTCTTCCGAGCATCCTTCAATGGAGAACTACTCAGATGCTTGGACGATGAAGAAGCATATACCATTGTAGAAGAAGCTCACTCTGGAGTATGCGGAGGGCACGTCAACGCCCAGATGCTAACAAAAAAGGTACTAAGAATGGGCTACTATTGGCCCACGCTTGAAGGGGACTGCAACAAATACGTTAAGCGTTGTATCCAATGTCAAACCCATGCCAACAAGATACATGCACCAGCATCCTCTTTACACCCCATGACCTCACCATGGCCCTTCTTATTGTGGGCACTAGATGTGATAGGACCATTCCGGACACTATACAAAACACCACCCAAAAAGCCTTCATCCTCACCGCTACAGAATACTTTACCAAATGGGCTGAAGCCGAGTCCTATGTAGTAATTAAAAGCTCTACCCTGGCTCATTTTGTCCGCACTCACATCCTTGCACGGTTCGGCACCCCCAAAGTAATTATAACTGATAATGGCCCCCAGTTCATCTCCCAAGAATTCCAAGACCTATGCAATAAACATCATATAGAACTTCATCATTCCACACCATATTATCCACAGGGGAACGGACAAGCAGATGCCACCAACAAAACCTTGCTTAGAATTATAAAGAAAACGGTAGAAACCCATAAGGCTACCGATTGGCCTGATAAATTGGTAGACGCCCTCTGGGCATACCGAACCTCCATTAGGACACCCACTGGTTAAACCCCCTATTCGCTCACATTTGGGGCTGAAGCAGTAATACCTTACGAAATTCTCGTCCCATCCTTAAGAATAGTACTAGAAGAAGACCTCCAAATTGAGGAAAGGAGGGAGGCACTACTACTACGCCTCGAACTACTAGACGAGAAAAGATTAAGAGCGGCATACCATGCCCAGGCCTACCAAAGAAGGGTGGCTAGGACATTTGAAAAGAAGGTAATAAAAAGAAAATTTAAAATCAGAAAATTAGTACTTAAGCAAATTATGCCATCAAGACAGCCTCACCCAAGAGGGAAGTTGCAACCCACATGGGAGGGACCCTATGTGCTCACCCATGCCTATTCCGGGAATGCCTACCGCCTAGTAGATGCCGAAGGAGTCGAGGTTTCAGGTTCGTGGAATGCACTTTATCTAAAGAAATTCCATGCATGAGTAGCTTTCAATACTTGAGAACTATTATTCTTTCTTCCTGCAATTTCGAGCGTTTAATACTTGATGATGGAATCATAAGACTCTCAAAGATAAACTCGTATTTATTTGAACACATCTTCGCCAAATCATGCCGCTTCCTTCACACACGTATGACTGGACTAGATTTACCTGATAGAAGAGAAATTGTCTACCCCGTAGACTGGGACAATTTAAAACCCCAAAGCAAACCTCCCTTATTTCCGCCCCACTCGTATTAACCCCAGGTCAAAATGAGGAGTTACCTAGACCTGGCATATGTCCCAAAACTGGCTCTGGCACTATACAAACACTTCTAGAGGGGAAGCATGAAAAGAATTGGGGTGAAAAACAGAAGAGTCCCCCCTCAAATAAAAAAAATCAGGCAATGAGAGGCCAACGAAAGGTAAATAACAACCAAGTGAACGGGTTAAACTCTCTATTTTAGCAGGCTTTCATGCCTTTACACACAAGTATATGCCAAATAAACGGCTATACTAGTACAGGGTCCAAACAACGGACTGTACTTTTCACCCAAAATAGAAAAGTGATAAAAAGAAGAAAGCCAGAGGGACATAGAAAGTAGGACATATGCTAGACTGGGACAATTCTAAAATATTGCCCGAAAGGAAGATATTACTCTTACCCCATTCTCCCCCTCCCTTTTATTTCGCAATGGGATTCAACCGGGAAAGGCGAAATTTCGACCAAAGGTAGATCGTTTCCAGGTTTACAACTACACACTCACATGAGTTCACTTAGAAAATTGCCTATCCAAAGGAAGCTTATTTAACTTGACTCCTGGTACACTCATGGATTTTTCAGCATGTTTAGAATAATACAATCAAGCATTTGAGAACCATGAACCTAGAAAAACCGACACCTAAGGCCTATGCCTTTCAAATACAACCCTGGTTTGGACATAAGTGACCACAAGGGCTCCTCCACGGGGACTTAATGGTATCTTTTACTTCAGAAAGTCAAAAACATTGCCCTCTCACGTAAAAAGCCATTGAAGAATTAAAATGCCCACTTATGCCACAATACTTACGCATAAGTTCGCATTTTCCTTTTCCAAAATACCTAGGCATTCGATTTTCTTGAAATGCTAAAATTGACCCCCCGTACCAATGATAAGATTACCCCCATCTACACTCATTGTACGCCCTTCCGCACATGCTTGAGAAGAAATTGTCCCACTTTCACACGTACCTAAGAGTTTTCTTCGCTCACGCACTTGGAATCCCTCCCTTGCGTACTAAAGCATGGTTTCCTGCACTTTCCTTTCTCGCATTCGATTTTCATTTTACCTTAAGATGGATTGTAGCCCTTGACAATTCAAGCAAGAAGGGCTCGAAAGTCAGTGCAGGAGCGCAATCCGGACAGATTTAACACTTGGTCCATGGAAAGGATGTTTTTATAGGTCTCGAAAGTTGAAACGGTCACAAAGGCTTTCAGTAGCAGCAGGCAGGAGCAGCAAAACCAGAAGAATTGTCCTAGGCAAGGGGCGGCTAAACCCGACTAGCCGCCCCTCACCAGACGGCTAGCTTACACTAGCCGCCCCAGCCCTTGTTTTAGGTAAGCATGCCCCAGGAAGGGGGCGGCTAAACCTAACTAGCCGCCCCTCACTGGGCGGCTAGTTTTCACTAACCGCCCCCCACCTGCTGCTCGAAAACCTGCTGTCAGTCCTATCTTTTTTACTCTTCGACTCCTTTGATACCTATAGAAAACATTCTCCCCCGAACCTGTGCACACACATTTCATACATTCATACACACATAAAAAACAGTATAACTACGAATCAAATAACAACCGAAACAAAAATCATATACCAAACCATGCCCCATTCATCCTTTTCATCCACCCATACAACCTTATAAACCATTTCACATACACGACCAAATTGAAACCAATAAGCTAAAATTAAAAACACCATGTTTGTTCATACACCAAAGAAAGAAGGGAAAAATTGTTCATGAAAAACAGAAAATTCAGGCCTAATTAAACTAGAGGAACGTTCTAAAGCGAATAAACTAAGGATAGGTAGCTAAGGATCCACCAAAGCTCCCCTCTATGTGTCTTGAGTCATGCATCACCGAAACAATCACCTAAACCAAAAGGAAAAGTAGAAAAGCATGAATTTCTTGCATATATACTATTCTTCAACCTAAAACCAAGACACAAAGAAGCTATACCTCAGCGTATCGTCATCCGCTGGAGGCTGAGTAAGAGGAACATCCTGACTTGGCTGAGAAGGGAGTGGCGGCTGAGGAGAGGACTAAACCTCTGGAACATTAGGAGCGGCAGGAGTCTCTCAAACCGAGGACGCAGCCCGCGCATATATCCCATGACTCTGAGACGCCGAAGGACGAGAAGCACGACTGAAGGTGGCCCCGGTAGCCAAGGAGGCCGAGAGAGAATGGTCAGGCTCAAGCGGAAGAAGGTCGAGGTCCGCCTCGGTCATAGAGCCCCCTCCAACCAATTTTCCCCTCATAGTGGCCTCCCGGAGATGAACCTGCTGCATATATTTGCCGCTCCTCTCCAATCTCTATCGGAGGTGACTCTCTGTCCCTCTAGCCCGATTTGACAGCCCTCAACCTCTCCTCCAACTCCCGTGCCCTCCCCTCGCCTTTGATGCCCTGAGTGCCTCTCGGTCCCTGTCCCCGGCCGCCTGGAGAGTACGAACCAAGTCCCCCATCAAACCTCCAGGAACACCCGCTGAAGCCTCCAACTCCGACACCCTCATCTAGAGGGAGTCCCTCTCGCGGCCTAGGGTGATGAACCCCTCCTCTCTCAAAGCCATCATGGACCTCAACCGGTCCGTCTCCTCCTCAGCCCGAGAAGCCCTACCCCTCGCCTGGCCCAGCTCCATCCGTGTGGCCGTCAATTCACTTCGGGCCGCATCTAGATCCCTCGTCAGCTCAAGCTCTCGCTCGGAAACCATGGAAGGAGGAGGGGTGGAAGAAGAGGAAGCACCATTGGCTCTCGCTCTCGACAGAGCATCCACCTGAGCCTCGAGGACCCGGACCTGGTCCTGCAAGCGTCTCCGTTGTACCCGCAACACCTCTATCTCCCTGGCCCGCGCTTGGAGGTGCTCATTGGCGGTCTTAAGCTTCTTCTCCATCTCATTCAACTCAACCGCAAAAGGAAACACTATTCAGAAGATGTTCAAGCAAAGGAGAACAAGGAAGAGAAAAAGGGTTTCTCAACTCACATAAGCGTCCGGGATCTCCTCCTCCATCGTCCAGAGGATACCCGCGTAATCCTGACGATACCAAGCCAGGTATTCGTCGCTAGAAGTCACCTCAGGACGACGCTCTACCAAGACACCTTGGCCCATCCATCCCGCCACATACGTAGCATAATTCCTTGGGAGGTTCGTGTCCCGAGGAATCCCAGCTACCGGGATCGAGGGGCGCCGCGGCAGAGGATCGGGCACCCACTGGTGATACCCAAGTTGGCGGACGACCCGGTTGATTGCTTGAAGCACAACCTCATTAAAGTAGATCAACCAGACGTCTCGCGCCAAGGCCTCGGGAACCTCCTCCGGATAAGGCCTCCACGTCATCTAAAAGCATCAAAAGATAGGAAGAGCGCTTAGTCAAAAGAAAACCAAATACAAGCCAAAGAAATTCGAAGAAAAACTTATACCTCTTCCTCTGACAAGACGTGGAAGGCCTCTCAGAATTGGGCGAGGCGGTACAAGCGAGTGGATCCCCGAGGTTCCCATCTCATGGCCCAAGGGAAGGCATGATCAAACGGTGCCAGAGTCGGGTGATCAATGGTGAAGTGCTCATACCCGAAGATCTAGCAAAGCAAGAGAAAAATTATCATGATCAAAAGTGAGCTAAAACCAAGAAGACATTTACCACTTACACATACCTGAAGAAATGGCGCGAAGCCGCCAAGGTTCTTTCCCCCAGCCACCTTGACTTTCTTTGAGAGCTCCGCGAAGAGATGGGCGAGCATCGCCGCTCCCCAGGCATAGCGTCCCATGCCCTCCAGGTCCCTCATCAACAAAAGCGAGTGAGAGGAAACCTTATCAGAAGTCGTTGAGAAGAGGACTCGGTCGAAGAAGTAATGAAGAACGCCCTCAACTCCCTCCGTGCCCTCTGTGGGAACGCGGCCGCCTCTCTCGCCTTGATCATCGCCCGCCTCCTCTCGAAGCTAGCTGCAGCTTCGCCCTTCTGACGCTCTGTAAAGGAACCGAGGCCATACTGCCCCGAAAGCCTCCCCAAAGGGATCCGGTTCAGCGTCCGCTCCCGCTCCACGAACTCCCATTCCTCGATCAATTCTCGAAACAGCCCCCTATAGTTCGCGAGGGTGGCCGCAATCACTGCTTCCCCCAAGACCGGAAGGCCGGTGATCTGATGGACGTCCTCGAGGGTCCGCATGACGGCGCCAGTAGGGAGGATGAACATACAACTCTCCGGGTCCCATCTCTCCGCCAATTCCTCCACATATGGGCGATGGACGTGGAACGGCTCAATCAGAAAGGAGCGGAAGTCCGCTCCATCCACTAAGCTCCTCTCCTCCTGCCCCAAGGCATCGTACCACCTCTTCGTCCCGTGTCATAAAGCCCGGATACGATTCGGCCGCTGCAAACAAAAGAAGAAAACATGGGTTAGTCTAAAGAGAGCTGTCGAGAGGTAAGAACCCAAAGCCTAAAAATCATTTAGAGATCATGCTTAGCAGGGTAAAATTCTCATATCAAACACAAAAGCACTCACGAAAAGGTTCGCCTCCCATTATTCATAAAACACTCTTCATATGATCACACATGCTAACAAACATCAAACATCCCACCATGGTCACCACTCACACTCTTTCTTTTATCACGGTCTATCATGCTTATATACTTTCCATAAACTCACACAAGCATATGAAAAACACTTGGACCCGTGAAATACATGCATATACTCCCTCATGCTCTACCACGATCAAACACATGCGAAGTCACACCCTAAAAAACTATATGCACACAAAAATGTATCACATGCAAATATGCTAGCCATATCGTTCCTCTCTCCTTTATATGCATATGACAAACATGGATATATATACGAAAAATTGCCCCCCCCCTTTCCTTGAAACAAACCCTATCAGCATGCTATCCCACCGTGATTACCTTATACACCAAGCATTCTTATTAAAAATACACATATACAAACCTGTTCATGCCACCAAATCACATGCATATATATCAAAATAAAAAGGCTAAGACTAAAAGGTTAGGAACATACTATGGCCCGTGTGGTCCCAGGAGCGCCCACCTCGGCCTCGTCGGGATCGTCCATCCCGTCGTCACCCCCTCCTCCTCATCCTCCTCGAACACGGCCTCCTCAGCCTCAGCCTCAACACCAACACCGGCCTATGTAGCCCCGGTGCCCATACCCTCGGCCTCCCCGGCCTCATCCCTAACCTCTCCAGTCCCCTCCACTCTCCCCGCGCCAGAGATAAACTCTGCAAAGGCCCCCATAGCCCTGCTTTCTTCCTCCTCAGCCCTGGCCTCTGTGGCCTCCCTATCCAGCATCCCAACAAGGGCATCCAACGATGCCCTCACATCTTCGCTAACTCCCTTAGCCCCTACTCCCTCGGTTGCACCCTTAACCGGTCCTCCGACCCCCAAAACCACCTCCTCCCACCACCGGTCGATCCCCACGCCTCCTCTTGCGTGTATATCCTATCATACTACTCCCAACCTCCGGGGCAGCCTCCAAAGGCAAATCCCCAACCTCACCCGCGCCAATGCCCACCGGCGGCACCTCCGCCACACCCATAACTTCTCCCACAGCCTCTACCTCCGGCCTATCGCTATCCGACGATGATGAGCTCGGGCTACGCTCTCCACGAGCCACCCGTGGTCGTTTCCCCCTCGAAGCAATCGCCTTCGATCTCGTCATCTTCTTCGGATTGAAAAGAAAAAGGAGAACCCAAAACTAGGGTTTCAAAATCAAGAGAGAAGGATGGATCTAGGTTGAAATGGAGGAAGAAAAGGCAAAGGAAGAAAAGGCAAAGGAATCAAGGTTTCACTGTTTAAAACGAAGAAGGAGTAATGGAGGGAGAGAAACCGTTTTGAAATGTATGGAAAGAGAGAGAGGGTCTTTTCGGTTATAAGGGACCCAGTGATGGGACGGCTACCCGTGAGTAGCTGCCCCCTCTCGGGCGGCTAGTTACCACTAGCCGCCCCTCCCAGTTTTCTGCTTTCACTTGAAACCCATTTCCAAAACTCTTTTCAGCTCTAATTCCAAGGCTTTCTATACCAAACAACCATGTATTGGCTTATTTCCAGACATTACTTGATCAAACATGACTTTTCTGAAGTTCTGCCACCCTTTCAGTACCACTCAAAATCGAATTTCTTCAGTTCTGGTTCTTTTCCAGAGTTCGTATCCTTCGGATGATTCAATTCACCAACTCAACTTTTACTTACTTTCTGTCGGCGATATCCCCTCCTTGCTGAGTTTTCCCAAGCACGGGAACGGTAGGCACGAGGAAACTGACGCTGGGCTGCTCTGTGCATGATAGCTAAGAACCCCGACCGCGGGTTGGATCACTCACCAATTACTTTTTCCGCCTTCCACCTGGATCATCCTTTTGGTTAAAAATTCTAAGTCAAGACCTAGCCTCTGATAGTCTAAATCAACTCTCTGAATAGTACTGTTTGTGTTGACATAACTTCTTGAAGGTCGTGCCGGCCAAAATAGGGGTCTCTTTCCTTATCATCGGTCAAAGTCTTTCCTGCTTCGCACAAAGACTCCGTCCGACGAGGGACAATTGTAGATACCCCAATTTTGACCGTCCAGAAAGACAGAAATACTTCAAGTAACACCCGAAAATATCCCACATTTGGACATCTAATAGAGAACCAAAGTTCAGGAAACCGGAAACCTAAAACCTGAACCTTAGCCTGACCGAAAACCTAAAACCAAACCCTAGCCCTTACCTAAACCCTAACCCTAACCCTAAACCAGACCCTGGCCCAAACCAAAACCCCACCTAAGAAAAACTCGAAAACCCAAAAACCCTGAGTCCCTGGCAAGGGGCGGCTAAACCTAACTAGCCGCCCCATACCAGGTGGCTAGTTAGCACTAGCCGCCCCCCTGGCCGACCTTGAATCGCTTCCATGGATGGGACATAAAGCAGCATTAAATGCTGATCATTGCGGCGGGTTGTAACCTTTAGCCACCCTATCTTGGCCGGCTCAACCCAAGTAACCGACCCAAGCCACTGCTTGTCAAAGATGGGACGTTTGGCAGGTCATGATAGGGGCGGCTACCAGGAACTAGCCGCCCTTCACCTGGTCCTGACAGAAGAACCAGAGAATTAATGAGGGGTCTAATCACACACACTATTAGCCAAGCCACTCTTTTACCCCCTGGATATTCCACTGCCTCTTTTTTACTATAAATAGAGGAGGTCCCAAGCCTTTAAACAACATCCACAATCCATCAATCCCAATCCTCAACCAACAACACACCATTCACATCCCCTTGATATCCATTCCCTTCCCCCACTAGAAATTCCAAGAGAGAGAGAAAGAGAGCCCCTTTTGTGAGAGAAAAATCCATTCCCTACACAATAAACACCCTCTCATTCCACCCTCCAGAAACCCGGGCTAAGCCTAGCTTAGCCTCTGTCCAAGAACCAACCCATTTCCTACCGAAGTTCTGCCCAAACAAACCCAGGCCCCGGACAGCTAAACCCTAGTAGCCACCCCTCACCAGACGGCTGGATCCCACTAACCGCCCCCTATCCACACCCCACTTACACCCCTTTGTCCCAAGACTCCTTTAGTCAAGCCCCGGAGGCAGAATAGGATGCCTGTTTTTCACCTCTATGTACGGTATCTCCGTGTCTCAGAGCGGAGACCTCACAAACTCCCCACGTAGGCGATCAAATCCAACTCAACCTTTTCCTGCTTTTAGAAAAAGCAGGTGGCGATCACACAAACCCCTGGAATCCTCTTGAGGCTCTGTCGGATGCCTCAACCAGGAACGACATCCACCCTTCTGAGAAGACGATCCGACCGATCCCGCCAGGGTACGCATCTGATCCGAATCCCCGAAGAACCCCCATACACGCACGCACCCACGCACCGCCGGATCCTTTCCGACACCGACATGGAAATCCAACGCCGACACACACATACTCGCAACTTCTTGTTTTTCTTCAGGACCACCACCGTGTTAGCCAGCCACTCGGGGTGTCACACCTCGCAGATGAATCCAGCGGCTAAGAGCTTATTCACCTCATCTCGCACCGCATCGGCATGAACAGTGGCCATCCGTTGTTGCTTTTGTTGAACCGGACGGATGGTTGGAGAAATGAACATGCGGTGATGTGCCACCTCGGGTTCGATCCTCGGCATGTCTTGTGGTTTCCAGTCGAACACGTCCTTGTTTTCCACGAGGAGGTCAAATATCGCATTTCTCTCTTCTACAGAGAACAAATTCCCGACGAAAAAATCTTTCTCTGGGTCAAGTGGGTCTATTGGGACCTGTTCTAGGTCTTCAAAAACCCTGTCTTCGGGACCGGGTCGGCGCTCGTCTGCCTTGATCTGGTCTTGAAGTAATTGCTACCTTTTTGGGTGGATGTCTCCCTCTTCAGGTAGCTCCTCTACCTCTGGCAGGGCTGACTTTCTTGCCATTTCCACCATGTAACAACGTTTCACGGCCGCCTAGTCTCCTCGTATCTCTATTATCCCCTGCGCCGTGGGAAAACGGATGCGCTGATGATATGTAGACGGAATCACCTTCATCGCTGCGAGCCAGGATCGCCCGATAATTGCGTTGTACGGGGATGGGAGGTCTACGACTGTGAAATCCATCATAGCCGTCTGATTCCCCACTCGGACGGGTAGCGTGATGCGGCCTGCTGGGACGACCCGCGCTCCGTTGAAGGCGACCAAGGGGTCCTTAGTCGGATGGAGGTCCGTGACCTTCAATCCCATCTGAAGGAACGACTTCATAAAATCGGCCAAGCTCCCGGTATCTACAAGGATCCTTTTCACGTCAAAGTTTGAGATGCGTAGGGTGATTACTAGAGCATCCAAATGTGGGGCCTGGACTCCCTCCAGGTCAGCGTCGGAGAAGGTGATGACGCTGCTGTCATCTCCTCGTGGTCGTTTTACGACCGGCTTTGGCTCCCGGTCGATTTACATCATCTCGAATGAGACATGCATCTTTGTCGATTCCTGTCGAATGCTTTTCGGTGAGGTAAAGTGGGGAACGCCCTCGAATATGACATCGATGACCCCAGCAGCAGTGTTGGGGCCGATATTCATCACATGTTGATCGTTGGGGTTGGAAGCGATCTCCGCAGGAACGTATTCCTTCATGTGACCCTTTTCTCCAGAAATGTCCGGAGGACCCAATAGCTGTCTGTAGTGTGGCCGACGCTCTTGTGGTAGTCACAACGCAGACTATGGTCTCCCTTTGACTCATCACTCTTCATGGGCGCGGGCCACCTGAATTGTTAGGCTTGTGTCATTTAGAGTCCTATTTTCGATCGGAGTCGCTAAAATTTTGGTTTTTAGCTACCTGCTGGGACTGGAGGACTCTAATTGAAGATATAACTGCATATTATGGGTCTTGGTACAGTTTAATACTGCCCATAAAATTTTCGTTTAATTCCGATAACGTTTTTGGAATTATACACTTTCGGATTGATATTTGGATTTGATTTTGTTAAAATCCAGGATGAAGAAGTAAAAATCCGATATTATTACGAGATGTTCAGTTTTGAGATAGCTTCCATATAGAAGTGGAATTGGATCAACTGGATTCGTATATTAAAAGTTATGGGTATTTTTCCGAGTATACCCCGAAGTTGAGAAATCCAGGCAGCAGCCCTGTAAGATGTTTAGCCTAGATTTTGGAATAGCTGGAGAGGTTATTTGATCTAGGTGTAAACATGAAAGTTGTAGATAATCGTCTTATCTTTCAAATGCCGCTGGAATCGTGCAATTTGGAGCTGTATTGAGAAAGTTATGGCCGTTTAAGTGAAGGCTGCGCAGAGGTTTTAAGTCCGAGGACGACTTGGTCATTTACTCCACCTTTGCTTATTTAAGCTCCCCATTGTGCACGACTTTGGGTCTCTCCTCCTCTCTTTTCTGGTCCAGCCCCCCTTTTGTGTATGTTTTGGGTGGAGGAGGTGATGATGGGGGAGAAGAAGATCAAGAAGGGTGGAAAAGGTGAGGGGTTGTTGTTGTTGTGTTGTTTCTCTTCCTTCCCCCCTCCCCCCTAGCTGATCCCCCCCTTGTGTTTTTCCCTCCCCTTTGGACCAGCTGCACCCCACATGTTTGATGAAATGCCAAGGAGAAGTTGGTGGTGCAAATGGAGGAGTTGATCAAGTAAGTAAGGTGTGTTGTTTGTAAGGAGGTGCGGGGCGTCGGGGGTGTTGGCGGTGGAGCAGCGGTGTGCGGGCATGCCGGAGCCGCGTATGGACCTCCCGCTCTCCTCGGTTGGGTTCAGCCATCTCTTTTGTAGCTGGTGAGAAGGGGCGTGCATGAGGTGCTCGAGGGCGTGCATGGCCTTGCCCGATGCGTGCGGAGTGTGCGGGCAGCGTGCACGAGGTGCTCGAGGGCGTGCTTGGCCTTGCCCGATGCGTGCGGAGTGTGCGGGCAGCGTGCACGAGGTGCTCGAGGGCGTGCTTGGCCTTGCCCGATGCGTGCGGAGTGTGCGGGCAGCGTGCACGAGGTGCTCGAGGGCGTGCATGGCCTTGCCCGATGCGTGCGGAGTGTGCGGGCAGCGTGCACGAGGTGCTCGAGGGCGTGCATGGCCTTGCTCGATGCGTGCGGAGTGTGCGGACAGCGTGCACGAGGTGCTCGAGGGCGTGCATGACCTTGCCCGATGCGTGCGGAGTGTGCGGGCAGCATGCACGGGGTACTCGAGGGCGTGCTTACGGTGCACAGACGCGTTCGGAGTGTGCTTCGTGGTGTCGAGCAGCTTGTTATAGCCAAATGCAACCATTGGATGATCCTTGGCGGATTGGTATCAGGCTTCGGATTCAATTCGTCGCTCTCTTGCGTTTCGTGAGCCGTGCGCTCGTTAGGTGAGTGGTTTGATTCCAACCCTTCCGGGAGCGCTCGATGCACGTAGTCGTGCTTCGCGCTTCCATGGGGCTTTAATTGCACCCTAAATATGCTAGATATCATGCATGCTAGGTTGTATAGCTCGTATATTGTGTAGAACCCCTATTCTACCTTATACTTGCATATGTATTGTATAGAATATGGCATGATTTAGGTAGTTTTGTTTGAAATACTACCCCTATTTATCAAGCATGTTTAACTTGGGTTAATAACAGGTGTATGCGTAATATTCCTCTAATTTAGGACTCGAGGGTATGGTGTAGTTATTGCACCCATCTAGTTGGGGCAAAACTATGACCCGCTCAAGAGAGGATGAGACATTCCCTCTCTCTCGCCCTCCCTCTTTTCGCGAACCGAGTGAGTAGATGTAGTTCCTACTTGACTCGGGCTTGCTTGGAATTATTGGCATGCACCTATTGTTGCGCAAATCGCGCTTAACCCTTCCCTCTAGGTTGATATCCTCCAATGTATGTTAGGTTGTAGTTTGTGTGATTGAATGGTTATTATGTCTTGTATTCATGTTTAAATAAGATTTACTTGCTTAGTTAATTTCATATTGTATATATGCCGATATGACCATGATTCTTGTCTAATGTGTTAGACAAGTGTATGACCTCCTATGGGGTCATACCATGGCTTTGACACTTAGAATAAAATGTCTTCCCCGCATCTGAGTTATGCACCCTGGAGGGAATTCATGAGAATTCATTGCGCTTATCGGTGTTTGGTAACCGATGACGACGGATCCATGAGGATCAAAACCGCGTATGTCAAGTGCTCTCTCCTTCGTCGCTTCCGTGTCGAAGCTACCCGGGTTTAGTTGTCCTGCTAGGCTCTCCCAGACACTATTCATGACGCCGGGTGGTGCGCCCATACGGTAGAGGTAGAGGTCATGGGAGGATACCAGGTCGAGGCTACTCGGGAGAGGGCTACCGGATGACGAAAGGCGTAGACCAGTTGACCCCTTTTCCCCAATAGGCCTATGTCACCCCGAGAAGGGGGTGAGGGTGAGGGTGAGGGTGTGGTGGGACGGCGTTGGTTCGATCTGCCAGTTGTGCAATTTCCCAAGATCCTATGTCGCCCGTCGGGGTGAGGGTGAGGGTATTGCTCCCAAGATCCTAGGTCACCCTTCGGAGGTGAGGGTGTTGGTATGAGTGTGGTGGGCTCGAGTTGATACTCGACCCACCAGCTTAGAGTAATTGACTTTTTATAGGGTTCGCGCAGCGAACAAGTAGTGGTTCCTCCCAATATCGCCGTATGTCGTGGCCCTGGCTTTGGGGCTGCTTGGTCAGAAGGCTCTCACTTGTAGGTACTCCCGATGCATTCGGCAGATGTACTGATCATGGGAGCATACCAGTTAGAGATTGTATGGCGGTGGGCAACCGAATGATATTGCGAGCGTGAATAGTTCTCCCCTTCGTCGGATCTATGTTGAAGCTGCCTAGGTTGAGCCACCCTGAGTGGAGTCCCCACCTGTAGGTACCATCGATGCGCTCGACAGTGTACTGACCGTGGCCGGCTCCAGGTAGAGGCTGCCCGGGAGAGCGCTACCGGATGACGAACGGTGTAGAACAACAAGCTTTGTCCTTCAAATCCCTAGGTTCACCCCTGTGGGGGCTAGGGTAAGGGCGAGTGTGAGTTGTACCCATCGAGTATACTCTGGGTATACCTCCAAACGCTTGAGGTGTCGAATTATATTTCTACCTCGTAAGCGGATGGACTCTTGTAATTGTTACGCGGTAACACCAAATGGTTAACGACTATTCCTCCCTGTGAGTCCCAAAAGCCTCCACCCTTGGGAGTGAGGGCGAGGGCGGGGTATTGTCGCACCGCCGCGTGACCTTGTTAACCGTTGGGTTTCTACCCATGGTTTTCCTTGATAGGCGATTGCCTTGTATCGAATGATTATGTTGGTGTTTGGTTTCTGACCACTCACTGAGCTTATAGCTCACCCCTCGCGTACTGTTTTCCTTTACAGGGGCATTGTTGGGCGTGGAGCTGGAGCTTCCTTGTGGCGTGGTCTTGCGTGCGTGGAGCGTTCTGTCCGACGGATTGGCGAGTGCGAGGCTGTCAGCAGTCCTAGAGTCTTGTGTGTTTGTAAATCGTGCATGTGGCACTTGTTGTATTTCTTTTGGCTAGACTTGGCTCTCACAGGACAGTGATTGTGTATTCGAGTCTGTAATAATGTTTTGATTTACAGACTTATTGATATTTTTATGCTTCCGTCTTTCATTTGAGTTATCAGTTATCATTGATTGTTAGCCTTGTGTATTATTTATTGGAGTCATCTGTTGACCTCTTGTATGATAGCTGATACTTTATATATTTGCCGCGCCTTGGGGACGCCTGGGGCGTGACATGAATCAAGATTGCCCCTGAATCTTGGACATGATCTGGGATGGGGGAATCTTGCAGTACATTCCCTGTCCCTCGTGCACTTCGTTAATTGAGATGTTGGTCTTCTAGTCTTCTCACCCTGCTGCTCCTTCGAGCGAGTTTCTCGAACAGACTTTGTGGATGGAGAGGTGGAAGCTACCGTCACCTGGTTCAGGAGCCTGGACTCCTCCTCTACGTTGGTGTACTTTTCAGCACGTCCCATCAAGCTCGTAAATCTGATGGAGTACGCTTGATCAGTGACTCCTTGAGGCCGTTTGCGGATGGCAGGTCATTCCTGAAGACCATGATTGCCGCATCTTCATTGCAATCATCCACTTCTAACTTCAGGATGCGAAAGCGATCGACGTACTGCCGAATCGTTTCTCCTGAATTCATCAAGATCTTCATGTGATCCCCCAAATCCTTTTTCCTCCATCTGCTGCAAATGAAGTGCTCCGCAAACGTGGTTCCCAGCTCTTCAAAAGTCCTAATTGACGTTGGAGGAAGGAGATGGAACCAGATCAATGCTGCCCCTTCCAGGCTGGATGGAAAAAGGTGGCACATCAACCCGTCATACAGCTCAAACAATGCCATGGAATGCCAAAATGCCAGGATATGATCGTATGGATCTGTGGTGCCGTTGTACAGCTTGAACTTGGGTTGAACGAACCTGTGCAGTAATCGTTCTCTGTGGATGTCCGAGCTAAATGGGGAAGCAAATCCCCGTATAGCATGCTCTACCATTTCACGACTCTAAATGCGTTGCACTTCAGAGCGTAATGTATGGCGAGGCTGCATGACTGCTCCTCGGGAACGCTGACGTGGAGGAGAGTCACACCGATGACCTTCTGACACTTCGCGCAAGGCTGACCGCTCCTGGTCTGCTTGCCTTCGTGAAGTTCCTAGTCGGGTAGATCGCTCTCCATGAGGTGAACGGCCGTGCCTCTTTCCTTCGTGATATCGACAGCCAGTCCGCGGAGTGCGTGATCGTCGCTGTGACTGCTGTCTCTGATTGGAAGAAGTACTTCCTTCCGAGGCTTCAGCGTTGTTGGCTATATGGTGGGGAAGCGCCGGTGTCGGTGGTTGGGCTTCCCTCATTGCCGCTGATGACCGTTCATGTTGAATTGCTGCATCGAAGCTTCAATCATTTGCTGCATTGATTCTTGCAATCGCATGAACATATTTTCTTGTGATCCTTCCATTGTCCGCATGAGACCTTGGACTTGGCTTGCTAGGGACCCTGGTGAACCATCCCTAGTGTTAATTTGGAGGTCACCCCCAGTGTTGATTGGGTGGACACCTCCATCTTGCAAGCCCCCTTCGGGAATGTCATCTGAGTTTGACATTGCGCAATTTTAGCTTTTTGTTTTGAAGATCCCACAGATGGCGCCAAACTGAGGAGGATATTTTCCCCTCACTAAATAAAATTTATAATTTCAGGGATTCAGAACTTCAAAAAAAGAATTTGGGTAATGAGTTTTTAGTGGTAGGATTATACGAAAATGGGTTTTGTTGGTGGAAAGGGAGAGACTGTGCCCAGCTATCACAAATGACTATGTTGTCATCGTGATTGGTATCAACTGAGAACAATTGCCTCGATTCGATACACTTGCCTGATCAAGATTGCGATAGATCTAAGAGTGCTGTCGCGCGACCTCTTTATAGGCTGCCTACGTACCCCCGGGGGGATCAAGTCTCACGTAGTTCAGTTAGTTATCTTGTAACCGTTTTGCCACTAAGAGATAGTGGGCTATTTTTTAACGTCTCCCACAATTACTGTCCACATCATCCTTAATTACCCATGTTTTGATGATAATGGGCATTAAGTAACAACGTGGCGGTTACAGACGTTTGGGGTCTTCTGACCATTTTCACGTCTGTTCAATGTCTCCGGATATACCTGTTCGTGCGTTATGCTTCCACGCGCTTCATCGAGGAGTAAGGTCGACCGACCAGACCTGTCATCTGGTCGTGCCTTAGACTACTCATATTTGAGTGATAAGGTTACCCGACCAGACTTGTCGTTTGATTGTGCCTTAGATCACTTGCACTTGTGTGATAAGGTCGCCCAACTAGACCTGTCGTCTGATCGTGCCTTAAATCACTTGGAAGTGTCAGCTCTTCTCGACATATTCGACCGCCCGACTAGATCATTTAGTCTAGTCGTGCTGAAATATCACACGATGTTATTTTTCGTGGATTGGGCCTGATGGGCCTTACGCCAGATGGCCCGCGTATCATCTTTGCATGCCACGTGTCCTAGTGCAGATTTTTATCTCCACACATGTGTATTGTTTGGAATGGTAACGGGTCAAGATGATGAAGGTCCAGCCCATTTAAATTGTTTATATTTTTTTTCATGAGGGTTGGTTTGTTTAGTGGGACACATGAGGATGATGGGTTAGTGGATCCATATTGAAATCTTATGTTACAATAATTTTGGATTGTGAGTTGTCAATAAATTTTTATTGGAAGCCGGGTGTGTAGTCTAAGTCGGTCAAGTAATATTCATTGGAATGATTTGTGTTTAGAATAAATGGGTAGTTTATTATATAGTTATTCAAATTCTTTTTATTTATTAGAAATATTATTTTAAAATTTCAGGCGATTTTCATACTGCTTAGACTGATATTTTGTCACGAGTATTCTTGTTAAAAGTGAGTGAATGTCTCTATATTATTTGAAAATCATAATATATGTATACATCTCGGTATCATGTTATTTTATGATATATGAAATCTATTATGTATGAAGCATATAAGCATATTATCATCATATAGGTTAATATTTTAGATATATCGTATGCATTGGAAATTATGGGATTTATGAAAATTGTCGCATGTTGTTTACTTAAAAGAATAAATAACTTTGATTGTGCATGCATTAAATTGTCTAGGTGGCTCAGCCTAGGTGGCTGCGGTCTAAATCTTGACCCAAGTCTAGGTGGCTATGTCTACGTGGCCCAATTTTTAAAGTGAAATCTTTGTGGCTAGGTGTCGTGGAAAGCGGGCATGCGTGTCCATTGCATTCATATACATCATGTAGTTTGAATTCCTGAGTAGATTTTTTTGTATCATATTTTATTTGAAAGAAGAATGTTATTATGTCCTTGTATGTTTTAAATGGCTTCTTTATTATAAGATTTTCATTATATTACAATTGTCTCATAGACACTTTATAACTGATTATTTTAAAGTACAATATATTATTGGGACACTTGTGTCCATTCACTGAGCGCGAGGTAGCTCACCCCTCTCTTTTCCCAACCTTTCAGATTAGCTGTTGGTGGTTGTCGATCTCGTTAAGGCGTTGGAGGTCAAAGTTCGTATTATCTATTTTTCCGTTGCATCGTAGGTGTTTGAAATAAGCCTTTCCTTTGGTATGTAGTTCTTTAGTCCTTTCAGCAAAAACATATGACCTTTATGTTTAAACTATTATGTGTGTATTTCATCCGCGTTTAGGATGAATTATATTTAGATCCTGGTTCAGTATTATGAATTGGATGTTTGACTAAAATGTTAGTTATTTTATTTTATTTTTATTTTTATTTATTTAATTTTTTTTAAAAAATGGTTTTAAATCAGAAGCTATATATTTTTTTTAAGGATTTAGAGTAGCGGAACCGAATTCATTGCTTCGAAATGGTGTAGTAAAAATTGGGGTGTTACAATACAGGTGATAGATTTCATCTACCCTGAGTTCGAGCTGCAGCTCGCGATTGATCGTGACAAAGCACATCAACACCCTCAACAAGTTAGTGGAACATTGTAGCAGGTGAATCTTGAATCGGCGCATGAAGTCCTTGATCAGTTCGGGGAGAGGGAAAGAGAGAGCTTCTTAGCATATGAGAAGGATACATGAAGAGCCTCTCAGGACTGGCATCTTTCAGATCGATTATGGACTTGAAGGGTGTCAGGGTGATAGTGATGAAGTCTGGAAAGGACAGGGAGGTCCGCAGCCTTTGGACAATATCCATCGACATGGCAGAAAATGAGAAGAAACCGAGCTTGAAATCGAAAAGAAGGTATGTTCTTTTTCAGATTTCTTGCCTGTTATTTTCAACGTGAAGGTGATTATATGGAAGGGAAACTTCTCCTCGAGAAACCCCCGTAATCATGACGAAGGAGCGCGGAAACCGAGATCGTGGAAAGATTTGCCACCAAAATCTTCTGTGAACATCGAGGTACAGCTGGCCCAAAAGGCGAGGTGTCGGTTTCAAACACGTGTCAAGCTCATAATTACGACCTTCCTACGTGGCATGGAGAAAAGACGGTTCAATGGCTTTTGCGAATTGACGATCACGATCAAGAGTTCTGTTTGTGATTTCTACAAGTTTTGATCGCGATTTCTGTTTGTGATTTCTATTCGTGATTTCTGTTCGGGAATTATGTTCGTCTACTCGTTAAGCGTGATCAGTTTAATACCTGGTGCCTTGGTTTTTGAAGCTTCGTACTATGAGGAGAGATGGTATATGAATTACATGAGTAGATAAAGCACGAGCAATGTTGAGCAAAAAAAGTAACTTTTTATTCATTGATTGGATAAAGATTACACACAAAAAAAGGAAAAGTACAACATGTGTTCAATTCTCTGTTCTATCTTCAGCTCAATCTTTCCCCTGGAGTCTCCTCTGCCGTACGGCATGAAGAAGTTTGGGCAGCTCCTCGTTGCTCATCTATCGAAAACCATGCGAGTGGTCAGAGTAGCCTAGGTGGTAGCAGTTGATGAAGTCCAGAAGGTGATCTGCTTCATCACCCTCACAAGCTTCGCGGAGAGATCGCAACTGATGATCTAGAAAAGGGCAGCGGCACGAGCTGAGGTTGCAAATTCCTCAAGGGACCACTGGGTTACCTGGGGGCACTGTTGGCGGGGTGCCAACCTCTGTACCACTAGGGGAAAGAGCAATACCCCTAGTGGAAACAGGTGTTGAAGAAGAAGAAGCGGAAGGGGAAGACGATCGAATGGCGAGGGATGGAGTTAGTGAGTCGGGAGGCGGGGGCGACAAAGTCAGGTCCACCGGTTGGGCAGTGAAACTTGATCCAAAACCCAACCGAAGGAGCCTCTGAGTGCGCCGTCTCGCCCGACTGTGCGGAACGGATGGAGGAGAAGCCAAACCATGGCCACCAGCCGGTTCAACCACATCACCAGGAAACATGGCGACGGGTGGAGCGCGTCGCGGTTCCTCCAGTCCGAGCAACTCCCACCATGATCGGTTTGGATACTCCATCACTCGGGAGACGTCATCCATCTTCACCTCCTCGACCTCTGGCCTGGGGGCATCCACCATCGGCTTCCAAGGATGGCACAAGTGGCGATGGGAAGAATCCCAATCCACCGGCATCCAAGAGCCCCGGACCAGGACCCGGCGACTCTCCCAGTCATGTATATCACCCCGGGACATGCCGAGAACCAATTCTGGTTCCTGGGCACGGCGAGAGATATAGAAGGACGGAGACCGCCCGGAGGTCGAAAACTCAACTCTTGTCTTCTTCCCCAATGCGATCACGCACATCAGGATGTGGTACACATTGCGCACGACCAAGATGGGGTGAAGACCGAAGAAGTCAAGAAACTCTGCCACCAAGCGTGGCAGAGGTAGAGAAAGACCTCCATCCGTAAAGTAACTCCGATGGAGGAGGACATAATCAAGGAAAAGAGTGGGGACCTCATCCTCAGACAACTCGTCAACTGCGAAGTCTGAGGAGGTGCTCAACTCCCTTTGAAGGGCTGCATTAATAGTGGTTTTCTCCATGATCAGAGGCAATGGGAATATTGGAAGGCGAAGGACGAGATGGGACGAAGAGTGCTTCCCATTCGACCTATAAATACTGCTAAGGTGACGCTTCGAAAGGACGACAGTAATTATTTACTGCAGATATTGAGTTGCAATCAATGCCTCGTAAAGGATTTTCACGAAAACCCAAGAGATGCTGACGTTTGAATTTTCAAAGAGAAAGCCGTGGGAAGCCACACGTCATTAAAGTTGACTCAGCAAATCAGCCGTCAAATCCTGAACAGATCAGAGAATCCCGAGGAGACAAGCGACTAGATCTTTGACTCCCGAAAGGGGAGGGATGCGAACTGATTTTTCATATCTCCTGCTCTCTCGATAATACAAAAGAACAGGAGAGGGGGCATCTATGGAGGTAAAAATATGTGCTAGGATAAGTGTCAAGGTAAGACAGACATGGGCCATCTGACTTAGGGCCCACGAGACCCGGTGCCCACGAGACCCGGTCCAAGACAAGTGACCTCATGATGACATCATTAGGTGCATAGGCACGACTAAACTGAAGGATCTAGTCGAACAGTCGAACACCTTGTGGGTGACTGTCGCCTCGAGTAGTTCAAGACATGATCAAACACGATGTCTAGTCGGTCAACCTTACTCCTCGCAGACATACTCAGAGACGTAACGCACGGGCGAGTACCAAGGGACCCCGAGCAAAATGGAGAAACAGTCAGAAGACCACTAACGCCCGTAACCTCCAGTTGACACTTAAGGCCCACTACCAGCAGAACGTGGGTAATCAAAGGCCGACGTGGAGCATAATTTCTGGGGACATTTCCTTGACAATTTTTTCACTAAACACTTAGTGGCAAAACAGTTACAAGGGAATTTGTGGAACTACGTGAGACATGATCACCCAGGGGTACATAGACAGCCTATAAAGAGGTCGCGCGCTAGCACTCTACAGGCACAATCATTGTTATAACCAAGCATTGTCTAAGTTTAACTTTTACCACCTAAAAATCCTTACTCAAATCTCCACAAAAAATCCTTTGAAGTTTCAGTCATAAATTACAAGTTTAACTGTAAGGGGAAAATATCCACCTCAATAGTGATATACACTTCAAAATAAACATTAAATGCATTTTTGGTGGTATTAAATGCATTAAATTAAATTATCCAACGCACTTGTAAACATCCTTTTGCATTATTTTAAAGGGAAAATTTTAAATAACCCCCTGTAAACTGTCTAAAATCCATATAACCCCTTGATTTTTCTCAAGTCCATATAACCCCCTGAAAGCATCATGTAAAATCCAAATATCTCATTGAGTTAAACTTCCGTTGACAGATTATGAATATTTTACAAATATTCTATTTGGTTTAAATCTGTCTAAAAACACAGTATACCAAAAACTCTTTATAATGTGTTAAAAATGTGAAAAACTCACTATAAATGATTATTTCACCGATTCGAATAAATTATAAAGTTTTATCTAGAGGGTGAAATCATTCTTTATTGAGGGTTTTTCATATTTTTAGCACATTTTAAGAAGTTTTTGGTTTATTGTGTTTTCAGACATGGTTAATCAAACAAAATATTCTTCATTAATTAACATAAATTTAATTGAGGGAGTTATTTGGATTTTATATAAGTGTTTTTAAGGAGTTTATGGATTTTTGGAAAAGTTAGGGTGTTATATGAATTTCAGCAGTTCATAGGGCGTTATATGTTCCTACTTTAAAATAAGCACTGTGACTTTCAAATTTCAAAATTAAAATTAAGATTCAATTAAAACTTTTTTGATAAAGATTCAGAATTAAAATGTTTTTTTATTGGTAGTCAAACTTTTGTATTACTATAAAAGTTGAAAACTTTACAAAATGTGTAGCCCTCTATACAACACATGTTTGGGTTCTATGTCAAGTTTGTCTAGGATCAAGGAGGGAAGGACAGTCCAGGCCGCCCTGCATCCCTTTAATCCAAACTCCCTCAATATAAAACCCAACAAAACATACACCATTTACAATGGAACAAAAAGGAATTAGCTTTTCGCTCTCTGATATGTAGTGCCAATCTGATCGAGCTCTAGAGCTTGAATGAGCTTCTGCCATAAACCTGAGAAGATGATCCAAGATTCTCCACGGGCAGATTGGTATGCCGCAAGAATATCTACAGGGGCATTTCCTTCGCGGTGGATATAAGTGAATCTCTATGCATGAATTAATTCTATCCCTTGAGAGATACTTCGAAGAAGCCTAATTGCACTCCAAGGCCTATTACCCTTGTTCATTACCCAAGCCAGCGCTGTGGTTGAATCAGATTCAACCCATAGGTGCTGAAACCCAGCTTGAATCACAATCTTAATCCCTGCTTCCATTGTTTTAAGCTCAAGGAGGTTTATCGAGGGGAGATCATTACGACCAGCAATGCCCAACAAAAATTCAGCTTTGTCATTGCGAATCAAGGCACCATAGCTCCCTCTATCATCTGCCAAGGAGCCATCTGAATTGATCTTTACCCAACCCGTAGGTGGTGGAGACCAGCAGACATCAAAGGCTGAAGGGAGAATATCCACAAGTTGGACTGAAAGGAAGTCAGCCACCCTTTGTAAAACAGGGGAGGGAGGGGACTTTAGAGACATGGTGGAAAGCCTGTCTTTAATGGAGCAAAGTGTCCTCACAATTCCCTGTTTATGAGTGTTGGATCTAGAGAAAGCCCTTGCATTTCGCTCTAGCCAAATGGACCATAAGATGTGAGTGAGAGTAACTTGTAGGATAGTCTTCATAATAGGAGCAAATTGTTGTTTAGTCAGCCAGTTAGGGAGCTCCAACATAGAGCTAGGTGGTCGCCCTTTAATCTGAAGCCCTTTTAGCAATAAGCACCAGATGAAACGAGAAAATGAGCAAGATAAGAAAAGGTGGTTGACATCTTCTTTGTTCGCATGGCAGAGAACACATTTGCTTTCTCCAATTAGTCCTTTCCTGAGTAATCTTTGTTTGGTGGGTAGCTTGTTGTGGAATGCAAGGCAGGCACAAAGAGAATGACGAGGAGTTTGAGGGGGCTGCCAAATCCAGTTAGTGCAGGAAGGAGAAGCCCTGGAGCTCCTGAGGAATTGCCAGGCTGTGGACAAGGTTAGATGTCCAGTTTTGCTAGGAGTCCAAACAAGGACATCCGAACCTCTCCCGCCAACCTCCAATAGGCATATTTCCTCCCAAAGAAAATCTAAAGACGGAGGCCATCAGGGTGATTTGTGCCATTTACCATCACGAATGAGAGTGCTAAGAGTAGCCATTTGTGGAGGACCCCAAATATAAGAAGTCCTCCCAAACCAATGCTTTAGTCTCTTGCCTTGGAGCCAAGGATCTGACTACACATTGATGGAGATACCTTCAAAAATTATGTACTTCATCTTGAGAGAGATCCAATTCTGAATTCCAGAAATTCAGACTTAAAATGTTAAAATTCTTTTTAATCCCATGCATAAAAGTCCATACAGTTTGTGATCCTTGATTGAAAGGGCATTGGACTTTATCTTAATTTTTCCGTGCTTTTCATATCTCTGTTCAATCAGAATGAATTTTTTAATTTTTTAACCAACCGATACCGCCCAATGAAAATCTAACGGCGCCAGTGAATGAATGCTAGGGAGACCGATATTGAACTAGAGTGCGACACCGACACATAACCGTTACACTCGTAATACGTTTCCGTTTTTATTGGGACGCCGTCGCTGACATCAGACGGAGATTGAGTTTTCTCCCTTTTATTTTTCAGAGACCGTATAATCCTCAGACTATTAAATAATGACGATCGTATCCGTCACATTATGATTTACCGAATCTTTCATTCAATACGTGCGAACGACCTAAATTTTATTTTTTTAAAAAGCCCCACATTTTACATACAACGGGGGTCGACCCAATAAGGACACGGAAGTCATTTTCACAAGATAAGAAAGAAATAAAAGCATTTTGCACCATCTTAAATATGTGAAACTTTTAAAAATATATTTATATTTTTAAAACAAACCACTTATTACAATTTTAAGATATACAGTTTTTTTTTTTTTTTGTTGAGAATGGTAAATCAAAGTTATCTGATTGCATTAATCGATAAACTTTGAACTGAAAATGATACAAAAAAATAAAGAACTAAACAACATAGATAAGGAAAGTAAAAGAGAAAAAAAACTTGGATACCAGCGAAGTTGAAGAGAATTCAACTCCAACAAGCACCCTTATTGCCTCAAACCCTCATGTCATAATCCAAATGCCGGTATTGTATTTATCATTTAAAATAATATATTATATTTATCATTTATACATTTAAAGTAATAAAGAATATTATTAAATTATTAGTCAATCTTATATTTGTTAATTAACATTAATCATTCATATATTTCAAATGATGACTTTCATCTTATTAACAATAAATGGTGTGAGTTCATATTATTAAAATACAAAGGTGTAGTTTGGTAAAAAAATAAATATTTATAATAAGTTAGCTTAATTTATGGAGATAAAAAAACAACTATTTTTATTCAGATTTGTATTTGATAATGCTTTAAATTATCATTATTTTTTATGTTCTTATCATCAATCTTGCATTTGGATCAAATATGAGATAACTTCAATTTTTTTAAAATACTAAATCTACCATTCCTATTAACGAGGCATTATAATTGTTTGGTGGAACACATCAGGGTAATCATAAATGTTATCCCAATTTTACAAAATTAGGATAAAAAATTGGGACAAAGTCTGTTCTACCTTTTACTTAGAACAAATTATTTTTATTTTTTATTTTAAAATGTGAACAATTGTCCATACTTTATCCATTTTTATTTTATTTTATATGAGATAACAAGTGATTTAGGCCAAATGTGTTTTTACAGATTTTATAAGATTAGGGGTCAAAATACATTTTACCCCAGATAAAGAACCCCTCGAATCGGGGACGAGCAAAGTCGGAATGAAATTGAAATTCACGTGAAATTCACGGGAAATGAATCCCCCCCCCCCCCCAAAAAAAAAAAAAAAAAACGCGTAAAAGAGAGAAATAACTCCACGCGGAATTCTAAAGGGTGTCTCTATTTGCACCCCTCAAAATGGGGTGCACACCCCTCACAAACGGATAATGCACAAAAGATCTGTTTATAATCGGATCATGTGCACACCCCATTTGGATCATTCGCGACACTATCAGTGTCGACATTTGATGTTTATGTCGACAGTGATTGTGTCGTAAGGTTCAAAAAACTAAACTCGTAAAATTTAAATCATTCGCGACACTATCAGTGTCGACATTTGGTATTTATGTCGACAGTTATTGTGTCGCGGGGTTCAGAAAATTATGCTACACTGGATCATTCACGACACTATCAGTGTCGATATTTGATATTTATGTTGACAGTGATTGTGTCGCGAGATTTTAAAAAAAGGGGTGTTTAAAGGGTTTCATTATTTTTTGTTGGGTGTATAAAAAAAGGGGTGTGCACCCCATTTTGAGGGGTGCAAATAGAGGCACTCAATTCTAAAAGCGGAGGTGCCATTATTTTAATCGGATCACCCGAAAATCACAATTCACACCAAAAATCTCTCTCTCACTCACTCACACCCAAAATAAATATTTAATTATTACATTATATTATATTAACAAAAAAAAAAAATCAGCTCAAGACAAACAAAATCTCTAAATCTCCTTTCACACTCTCCTCTCTCACAACACTTGTCTTCCAAAAACATGATCACAAAATCATCAGAGGCGGAGAAACAAAAGCGAAGACCAGATCTGGGCCGGCATTACTGAGATTTCATTTTAAATGTCAGTATCTATTCGTTTTTCCATTCGTGTTGTTGTTGTTGTTCTTCTTGATGTGAATAACAAGAGAGACTTTGAATTCTGACTTTTGTTTTTAGATGAACAGCATGGAAGAGACAGACGACTCGTCTCGGAATGATATGATGCAGCGCCTCCAATTCTCCTTCTCTTCCAATCCCCTTCAGAGATACCCCTTTCAGAACCAATCTCCACCGTCCAATCCCTTCTCCAACCCCTCCCAGATCCGATCCTCCGCTTTGCTCCGCCACCTTCCACAGTCAGACGCCTCCACCGCCAACAAGCGAGGAATCCCGCCCGTCTCGCCCTACCGTCCTCCGTCGCCGGCTCAGAATCCACCGTCCGGCGGCGGCGGCCCGAATCCGCAGCCCTGCCACACCAGATCGCTCTCGCAGCCCGCATTCTACAGCTTCGACTCGTTCCCCCCTCTCAGCCCCTCCCCTTACAAGGACTCTTCGTCGCCCTCCCCGTCGGCGACCTCCGATCCCGTCTCGGCCGATGTCTCGATGGACGACGGCGGCAGCAGGGACGCGCTGCCGCCTTCCCCCGCTCCGCTCCCGCCGCGGAAGGCCGCGCACCGTCGGTCGCTCAGCGAGGTCTCCTTCAGCTTCCCCGGTTTAGGCGGCGCGCTCTCCGCGGCGACCCCGCCTCCGCTTCCAAGGCCATTTGACCGGCCGAATCCCTCGGCGAAGCTGGTGAAGCAGGAGTCGTCCGATTGGGAGAAGGACGTCGGGGACAGGGGTGATCCGAAGTCTGATGAGGATCTCTTCGCGGCGTATATGAACTTGGAGCAGATTGACACTCTCAACTCGTCTGGCACTGACGATAAGCGCGAGGACCTTGACAGCCGCGCGAGCGGGTCCCGGACGAACGGCGTTGACAGCAGTGATAACGAGGCGGAGAGCAGTTTGAGCACCCAGAGAGGGGGAAATCCGAGCCCGAACGTTTCGAACAACCACCACAAGAGGAGCCACGCTGGCGGTGATGTTGGCGCGCCACGGCACTGTAGGAGCATTTCGATGGATAGTTTTATCATGGGGAAGATGAACTTTGGCGAAGAGTCCCCAAACATCCCGCCTTCGCAGGGACCCCGTTTAGGACAGCATTCACACAGCAATTCGATGGATGGGGTGACCAACAGCACTTTCAGTTTGGATTTTGGGAACGGGGAGTTCAGTACGTCAGACTTGAAGAAGATCATGGCTAATGAGAAGCTTGCGGAAATGGCTATGGTGGATCCCAAACGGGTTAAGAGGAAAGTGTTGGGCTTTGCATTAATGATGGGATTTGTTCAGTCGCCTTTATTTGGTGTTGCTTATGGTGGGTTTTGTTCTGTTCAGGATACTTGCCAACCGGCAATCTGCGGCACGCTCCAAGGAGCGGAAGATGCGGTATATCTCGGAGTTGGAGCAGAAGGTGCAGACACTGCAGACGGAAGCAACCACGTTGTCAGCGCAACTGACTTTGTTACAAGTGGGTTGTTTATGAATTTAATGGAGCTAACTTTGCATTGTCTTTTATGGATGTTTTGTTGGCTGAGAATTTTTTTTTGCATGCTGTTGCTTCAGAGGGACTCTGCAGGGCTTACCAATCAGAATAATGAGCTGAAGTTCCGTCTTCAAGCCATGGAGCAACAAGCACAACTAAGAGATGGTACAACTTTATATACCATTTCCTACTGTAGAAACATGGATGCCTTTTTAAAAAATTAATATGCAGAATTAAGTAGACATGAATGTGTGTTTATTTGGTTTCAATGCTTGTAGAATATGCCTTAATTAGGTATCTTATATTCTTATTCAGTTCAATGCATTTCTTATAATGGGTAAGACATTAATCCACCTTTCCTTATTTATCTCTATATATAGATGCTGACATGAGTTCTGTGGATTATTTTGGTGATGATGTTAGGATAAATGGTTGTCTGCTATTGATTGTGTATTGGAAATGCTCATTTTAAATATTCCGTAAAGTATGATAAAACTGCATAAGTCGGGTGCTATTTATTTTATTTATTTTGAGGCAAGTTTAGCTATGTGCTTTATATATTGTGTGCTGATTTAGTGGTTCATCCAGAAAACAAGATAAAATATACACACAAACTTGGGCTCATCAATGGAAGAAATGTGTGACATTGCCAGAAACTACATTTTTGAGTAATCGGCATGTTGTATATGGATGGTTGAGTTGCTTATGGAGGTAGTATAGCAGCCATATGTTCCTGAATTTTTATTTAAAAAAAAAAGGAATGTTTCTTGAATGTCATTGGTACATATTATATAACTAATCGAAGTCGGATTGAGAGAGGTGGAAGAAAATGTTACAGTCAGAGCACAGTATAGCAATGTTTGACTCTGTAGATTGCTAACATTGGTTGAGTAGTTAAGCATTTGTTAAGGGCAATGTTGGGTTTCTTTCTGTCTTGTTTTCCAGTCATGATAGATTGAAGTGTAAAATGGTTCTGTTCAACATGGGGCGAAGATATTTTGTCCTGTAACGCCTCTTTATTGGTGGTCCTTTTTTTTGGGTGCAATTAGAAAAGAATATCTTGCCAGCTAAAGATCACCTTCGTACCATATCATGAATGTGGGCTGGCATCAGACTGTTGGAAGAAAGACCTTGTAATTACATACTGATAAATGAAAGTGCATACTGTTGGAAGAAAGGCTTGTAATTACATACTGAAGGTATTCTGTTAATCGAGATTAGTTTGTGGAACAAATTCAAAGAAGCTCTATGAAGTGCATTTCTATTGTTTTGTGTACCATTTTCAATAATTGGACTAGCTGGGATAGAGTGGGCCACCTCAAATTTGCCTGTAATTAAAAATGCTATATTTATGTGTTCTAAAGATAGCTGATAATGCATGTGTCATTGTTTACTCTCATTAAATTATATAGCTTGTTTGGATGTGTGAATTTAAAATTTGGACTTTCACATTTCTTGATATTAATCATGGGAGAATTTCATGTGTGCTATGGAACTTTCTAATTGCCATTATTTCACAACTCTAGTCAATACAAATTGAAATGGATGACAAGTGGATGGTTTTTTTGGATAAGTTCTCTTCGTCAAATTGAAATGGACTTTTGGATCAGACTTTTTTTTATGAAAGGAAGTGTATTTTTCTAGGCTATGGGATGAAGGAGCTTTGAAGGTCTGCTGTATTTGGTAGGATTATAAATTACAGCATTTTGTAAGGAAGATTTTGATGTCGAGAATTATGGAAGAGGGAGAGAGGTCATTATTATTAGACTGATTTTATGGAGTGTTTTAAAAGCCCCTATGGGATGGTGCTCATATAAAAATTTGATGAGTTTTTAAATATTTTCCTTTTGTTCATGTACCCAATACTTTGAAATACCTTATAATTTATTGATGCCAATCAAACAGCTTGTGCAAGACGTAAATAGGTGCATCGCCTATGAGCATTTGTTGAATAAGTGGTGCATCCAAACTAGTGATTTAAAAGCAGGATTAAGTGGGGATGAAACGTCGCCTATATGGAGTTGGGCCTGGTCCACATCATCCAGGGGATTAAACAGTTGTGAGATTAAACGGGAATTAAATGGAAATTGTTGAATTTAGTATTCTTTTAGAAGTTATTGCTGAAATTTGAATTTTGAACTCCCACATTAAACTCGAAAATAGATGTTCTCAATTTCTTTGGGCTCCACCTGGCATCCTTCTGGTCCACCGTGAAAGTGAGAGCAGATCTTTCATGGATTTGAGATTCTTATTTTTTTTTCCTGGATAATCCCTTTTTTCTTACTTTGTGAAAATAATTATGTAGTTAGCAAAAGAGGTCTTGATTGGTAAATTGTTAGCATGGGAGTCCAAGCCACATCTACTAGTAAAAAAAAATTGTGCCATCTTATGTAGGAGATCTCTTTATCTCCATCCTGCGCAGGTAGAACTTGAACTTTGTTTTGCAAACCAACCAAATGGCTTCGGCAAACCAATGGACATTTTGCCCTATGATTGAAAAGTTTGAATTCAGATGTTTTTATCACTTTAGCAAGCTCATTGGCCTGCTTTATGCCTGTAATATCTTCTCGTGCCAAATTTGTCACTGCCCAGTGGCTGAGTTTTAGGTTCACCGCTGATGCATCTGTTTCATGCATGTGATCTGAGAATTTCTTTTAAGAGACTTGATAAAATAACCTGTGTCACATTAGTGTCTCTTTGAATGCTGTTATATCTGTCCCTCGTTTGGCCATTCTTATAGGTTTCTGTCCCATGGCTGGTAAGCAATTGAGTGACTGGTATTCCTCCTTTTTATTGGCCAAATTCCTTGTACGTACATCTCGTAAGTGAATTACTTGGTAGTAAATAAAGTTTTTTGATTGAGTTTACTGGAAATTAAAGAAACCATTTGCACTGCCTTCTTCTTAAACTGCCAGAACTACAATAATCCCCATAATGCTACAAATAATACTCATCTTATTGTATTTTCCTGATCTAGATTAGCTGACCTTGTATTTCTGATTTTGGAGGCGTCTCGTCCGTTTATTTTGTTTGTTTGGGTATTCTGCTCTTTTTTTCTGGATGTAATGCAATACTGGCTACTGTCCCCCTCTATGTTGGAATTTTCCACTGTTTAAAAAAATGTGTGTTCTACTTATCTTTAAAAAATGTTACATTTACTTAGAAGTGGGCACTTGTTCACACTACGCACTTGGATGAGAAAATTTGATTTATGGTGTTATAAATTGTTGATATCATTAGACATTTGGTTAACCATGACTTTTTAAAGTTTTGTCCTTGTCAATAAAATTGAAATTCCTGGGTTTTAAACCTAAAGTCATTAAGTGGACAAGAAGTTTAGAACCGAGAGCATGAAACCAGTGTTTATCTCTTCTTAGAAAAAGGGAATAAATGAAGTTAAAACATCTTTGAGACTAGCCAAACCTCTTCCCTATGTTTGGCCACTCAAAGTTGTCTACTTTTCTGAAATCCAGTAGTTGATGAGGAGCTGTTTCCCTCATTTTTGGTGATACTGCCATCTTAGTTGGACAAAAATGTGATGTACAGTTCTGTACTAAAATAGTTGCAGCACTTTGGATATGATCATTCTTCATAAAAAGCAGCAGTTTTTTTTCCAATTACTGCTCGACCAACTTATAAGATTGGTGCATTGTTTTTTCACCCTAGGCACGATAGTTCCAGGACCATTGAATTTGCATAGCCAGGCATGTTATTGATTAAATTATATAGACTGTAGTCTAAGTTCTTGCTCTATGTTCTGGTATTTGCCTATGGGTCTGTTTCCCATATATTCTACTAATGATCTATTGTTACCCTCACAGATTAATTTTATGAATATGCAACTCATGCATACCCAGTATGCTTCCTAGAACACACATTCTAATAACATAATTTCCGCAGCTTTGAACGAGGCGCTCACTGCAGAGGTTCAGCGTCTGAAACTGGCCACAGCAGAGCTTGGCGATTCCCATTCCAACAGTTTGGCTCATCATGTGTCATCGAATAACCAGTTTTTCCAAATGCCGCAACAGCAGCAGCAGTCTTCACAGCCCTCCGTCTATCAGTTGCAGCAGCGGCAGCAACAGCAGCAGCAGCAGCAGCATCTGAGTCCCACAGCTGCAAACGAATCGAAATCCTAGGTGATGAAGCACCAAAGCCGCAGTTTAATGTTCTATCCTCTGTGATTCTGTCCACCCGTCGCTGAATGAAGGTTGATGGTATGATATTATAAGTTAACATTCTTTTATATACATATATATATAGTTTGTTTTTGGTTAGGCTGATTCGATGCAAAAGTTGCAATTGTTTTGTAAGTAGGTCTGTTTAATTTAATATCACAGAAGACAGTGTGATCAGCCGGACCAATGGTTGTCTATTATTGTAAGTAGGATTCTATTGATCTTGCTTGAGTTTGACTGTTGAACATAACAAAATGGTATCAATGTATGGTGTAATGATGCTCTAAAAACAAGTATGGTATTTTATTTGGTTAATTAATTGTGAGCTTGGGCTGCCTGATATCTTCTCCAGTGATCTTCTTGCGGAAAAATGTAAACACTTGTCTTTCTTGCTATTCCTTTTGCAGATCGAATACATTTTGATTTAAAGTAAATAACCGCAAGTGAAATATGATTTCACAAAATTAACGTATATGAATGTATATATTTTGATTTTTTTTTTTTGCAATTGAGTATACAATGATGTAGTAGAGTATATATTTTATATTTGAGAAAAATTCATATAATCCTCTGACTTTTTTTAAAATCCATATAATCATCTGAAAACACTTGCAAATCCAAATAACCCTATGAATAAAATTTACATTCATAGATGAAGAGTATTTTGTGAATATTATATTTGATTAGCCTTAGTAGAAAACATAGTATACGAAAAATCTTATATAAATAATGATTTTATTTTTATAATATATCCAGAGAGGGTAAAATTGTCATTTTTATAGGATTTTTCATATTTTTAAAATATTATAGTGATTTTTTAGTATATTGTGTTTTCAGTCAAATTAACTAAATGAAATATACACAAAATATTCTGAATTTTATTATGGGGGTTGTATAGATTTTTCCCTTTATATTTTGATTAGATGATGTCACATCTGGCGTTTGTTCATAAGAATGCCTGCGTGTCTCAGCCTCACAGGCCTAAATTACAATGGGGGTGGTTATTTCAACCCTACCAACTACTCTACCCACCCTTTTTTCTTTTTTTTTTTCTTTTTTTTTTTGTGTGATCCGGAGGGGGCGGGGTGGGCGAGGCGGGGTCTCGGAGGGGACGGTGGGCGGGCGGGCGGAGGGAGGTGGTGGTGGTGGTGGGAGGGGGGGTGGGTTAGGATCACACAAAAAAAAGAAAAAAGAAAAGAAAAAGGGGTGGGTGGAGTAGTTGGTGGGGTTGAAATAACCGCCCCTTACAATGGAGGTTATTACACGCAATCCTTGTATGCGTTTCATTGACTGAGTGTAATGTGTTTTATTTAGTTCATGCTATTTTTTTTGGGTAAGGTATTTAGTTCATGTTATTGGTTTTGGATGTTTTTTTTTCACGAATTTAAATTTATTAGATTGTTTGGTCTGCCAATAAATTCCTACCTAAATTCACTTTCACAATCTTGTACGTATACTTAAAAATCTGACATTTCACAATTACAAAAATTTAAATAATATTAACACAATAAAATATTTTTAATAATAAAATTAAATGAAAAATCACATATATAATTAAAACACTTTATCGATTTCTCCATGTTTTTTCATATTCCTTGATTTTGAATCTAATGGGGGGGGGGGGGGGTAGTCGATGCGGATTTTGATGGATTTCTGTAGACATTGTTTAAGTGATGGACTTTTGTAGACTTTGCAGACTTTCACATACTTTTGCAGACTTTCTTAGACTCTTGAAGACTTTCACAGATTGACTCTCATGGACTTTCACAGACTTTTGTAGACTTTCACAGACTTTTGCAGACTTTCACAGATTGACTCTTATGGACTTTTACAGACTTTCACAGACTTTTGTAGACTTTTACAGATTGACTCTCATGGACTTTCACAGACTTTTACAGACTTTTACATATTAACTCTCATGGATTTTAACAGACTTTCACAAACATTGATAGACTTTCACAGACATTGACAGATTTTCAAATTTGACTTTCATGGAATTTCACAGACCTTTATAGACTTTTACAAATCACTCTCATGGACTTTAAAAGACTTTTACAGACATTTGCAGGCTTTCACAAATCACTTTCATGAACTTTCATAGACTTTCACAGATTTGACTCTTTTCACATATGGATTTCTATTAATAAACACGTATGGTTTCAAATAAGGATAAAATCGTGTACTCTCCCTAATTTTTTGTGAAACCAAACATCATGGTTTATACATGAACTCCGGTGTTATTGTATTCATTGCCTTCAAAAATTTATTGAAATTCTTACTAGTAGTCCATTTAGATTGGCCAAAAGTCTTACGAGTTTGACAATATCGAGAACTATGTCCAACTGTCATTAAAAAAGTAGCAAGCATCCTTCGACACAAATGAATCTAGTATCTTGTAAAACTGTTATTATAAAATCATAAATTATATTACTTAAAATAAAATAAAAGTAGTCATTATATTACTTTAAATAAAAAATAAAATAAAAGCAATTAGTATATTTAGTCATATATATACATATGCCTAAAGATATCTTTTTATTTTTATATATGTCTGAACATTATAAAAAAAATGCATGTATATTGTACAATAATAGAAACATCTTCGAGGAAAATCAAATCAAACATTATACATATAATAAAATATATGATAAATATATATGTTAGAAAATAATTGTGGATGATTTATGCATATATTATATAATATATAATAATGAAATGATTGATTGCAACACAAGCAAATCTATCATTCTCATATATTTATCAAACATATAAGGTGATTACAATATTTCATACAAATGGACATTCAGAAGAAAAAAAGATGTAAAGAAAAAAGAATGTGAATAAAAATATAAAAGGCATGAGATAAAAATCATAAAAGAGTTTTGTTAAAAGAAAAAAAGAAGAAATATTCACAATGATGGAATAAAAGTCCATGAGAATCCCATTCATTTGGGTGGGATTTTGAAATGACTTTTTTTTTGTATTTTTCTCTCTAAAGTCCACAAAAGTCCACAAAAATCCATTACTTATAAAAATCTTCACAAATCCTGTTTAAATTGAATAACACAAGACAAAATGTTTACTATAAGGAGTCTCAATCGAATAACGCTGGACTTTTTGTCCACGAAATAATGTCTCAATTGAATAACACTGGATTTTTTGTCCACGAAATAATGTCTCAATCGAATAACACTGGACTTTTTGTCCACGAAATAATGTCTCAATCGAATAACACTGGACTTTTTGTACACGAAATAATGTCTCAATCGAATAACGCTTGACTTTTTGTCCACGAAATAATGTCTCAATCGAATAATGCTGGACTTTTTGTCCACGAAATAATGTCTCAATTGAATAGCACTGGACTTTTTGTCCACGAATCAATATCTTGATTGAAAAACATAAGATTTACAAATCCATAGATATGGACAATTTGTCCATGAAAATCCTAATTGACTACCCCTATAATAGTTCTCATATTTCCTTCCATAATGCCATTGTATTACCACTGACCTTACTATGTTCTGAGTGGATTCAAATGACACGCAAATGACAAGCATTTCATTGAAGATTTTAGTTTGGGACAATGAAAGAACAATTGACACAGGCATGTGATTGAGGATTTTAGTTTGGGACAATTAAAGAACAATGAGTGTCAATTTGAGTCTGGATAGATAACTTATTTATCCAACTTTTATCTTTGGAGGTGTCGATGAGGGTCATCCGTCACGTTCTTATTTTTCTTTACTTTCTTCCTCCTTTTCTCATGTGACCCCATTTGAAACATTGCCTTACCCACTTTCTTTTTTTTAAAAAAAGAAAAAACAATGTGTGTTTTTTGAACTACCATGTGATCTGAAAAAAATCTCGTGTTACGGCCACCGACAGTGCCACGTAGAAAAGCACGTTAGATCGTGTGAATAAGATTATGAAGTTAAAGATCTTTTACTTTTACATGCTATGAAATGACTCTATAATCCTTAGCGGACTGAACGAATCGTGGCCGTCGGATCAAAACCCTAATTCCACCCCCCTATAAAATGCGATTGAAGAAGAAAAACAGAAAACCCTAGACAGAGATCCAACCCAATAGTAATTCTTTTTTTTTTTTTTATTTTATAATTTATCTATAGTTATTGGAGGAGGCGAAGATGATGAGATTACACAAATCAAAGATGAACACACCTTTAGTGTCGTGTTGTGATGTTTGATGAATAGGAAGAGCTGATTCTTTCCTCCTCCCCCTTCTTTAATCTGATTTTTTTTTATGGTCTGTTTGTTTAAATCTTTGTATTTTCGAAGCCAATGATGATTCATATAGTGGCTGAATGCAATTTATTTTTTATTTTGCATCAGATGCTGAAATCGATCATATGAACTAGGACGGTCTGATGGCCTCTTTTACTTCTCTCTCTCTATTTATTCAATTTTTGTTTTTTTTTAATTGGTCAGTCCATCAAGGATTGAAGTAATTGCAAGCTTTGTGGATGACGAGAATATGAAATATTTACAGTTATCCCTGTCTGATCAATTTATTTGGGTGCTGAAGATTTCATAGTCTGACACAAACTGTGTATTTTTTTTTATCTTTTTTCATCTGATTTAATTCTCTTTCTCATGTTTTTTGTTTTGTTGATGATCGCTCGAGCCATTTTGGTGAAATGCATCTGGGGCTGAAACCTGGGTTGAGTAACAATTTCATATGAGTAGGTGCTGAAAGAAATCTCATTAATTCCATGGAAAATTATTGATGAGATTTTCGTTAATATATTATAAATGATAGAGGATTTTGCCTCCAATATTTTAAATCTTTGATGATATCCATTCATTCGTTGATAGACTTTGCCTCCAACGTTGACAGCAAGTTAAAGCATTTGTATTTTTACCAGAATTTTGTTTTCAAAGCATTTGTTTGATAAAGTTCCATTGGATTGGTGGTGTTTCTCATGAAGTCATGAGAGCCATTCAATTTAATTATGATCGTGTGATCCACTATTTAAATGGTAAACAAGTGAAGGCATTTTTAGCTTGTAAGCACGGTTTTGACAAATCAAACGTTTATTTTTTAAATCCATTATCAATGTTTTTAAATTTAAACCAAAATCCGGTCGAAAATCTGAAGCTCAAAGTTTTATGGTCGAGAGTCGAGTTTTGTAGTAATTTTTATAAATATTTTTTTTAAAATACATATGTTGAATTGTAAAATGGATTGTTTCAACTTTTTTCAATTTTTTGGATTTGGATTTTGGCTGAATTATATTAGTTGTGTATAAGGCTGAATTCAAAACATAGTCCAATTCTACTCAGTTTAGTGGACTGTCAAAAATTGGATAAATTTAGGGACAGCCTTTTAGTATCTTTAATATAATGTAAGTATATACTTTATATTAATGAATTATTATTATTATTATTTTTTTGAAAAAGGTAAAAATAGCTACCACGATATCATTTCTGATTTCGAAGTACAATTCTGATGGGGTGAGAAGACATTGAGAAAGAAAGAAATACAAAATGGAAGTCCTCATGGCCAAAATCCTGGTTAGAAGAGGATTCTAACCCGGACCATAGGCCGTCATCACCGTCCAACTACTCCATGATCGTCATGCGCCCATTTTGAAATTTCACCTCTCTCGCTCCGGCCATAAAGCACCCCCAGTCTCGGACGCAGCAGCAGAAGTGCTCCACATGTTCTCCCAGTATACCCTAGTACCACGAAATAGAGCGGCGTTCCTGGTAAGCCAGATGGACCAAACCGCCGCTGGAACTATCGACTGTGTAATGCGAGCAATGCTGCTATTGTCTCTTGTCGTACTCAAGTCTTTCCCGGCTCGCCAAAGTTCCTCCATTGAACTAAAGTTGAAGGAGAGTCCCGTGTTTGCACACACCGCTGCCCATAATTGTCTGGAAATCCTGCATTGGCAAAAAAGGTGGTCGATCGTCTCAGGCTCCTTTGCGCACAGGATGCATGTAGTCGGGGCGGCAGGATCCCACTTGGCCCGATACGTCATGGTGAGCAAGCGCTCATGGTAGAACAACCACATGAAGACCTTGATCTTGAGTGGTATCTTTGGGAGCCATATCTGCTTCACTTTCTGGATAATTGATGGGGCGCCCACACGGTTTCGGCGCCACCAGCGATATCCCTCCTTGACGGTGAAGTCTCCCTTCGGATGCGTCCTCCAGACCAACTCGTCGGAAGTGTTGGGGGTGAGTCGCACTGTCTCCAACTTGGCCAGCACCAAAGCATATTTGGTGGTCTCCTCGGAAGACATGCGCGCTCTGGAGATTGCCAAGGTCCTAGAACCCATACTCCCTGACTCGCCGCAGATCTCGGCCAAGGAACCATCCTTGTTTAGTGCAATCCGATGAACGCTCGGGGCTACAAGCTGGAGTGTACCGTCGCCGCTCCAATTGTCTTGCCAAAAATGAATGGATTCACCGTTACCAACATGCCTTGCTGCACCCTGAAGTAGCTCTTCACGATCTGTGAAAATTGCCTTGCACGACGGTGAAGTCCGCGCGCTAATGGTGGGCCATCTTTTATCACCCAGGCCCGCCCCTTCGTATCTCTCCCGCACGCAGCCGTACCAAGTTGCATTGCTGCCTTGTAGCCATCTCCATACCCACCTGGCAAGAAGAGCACGGTTCATGTCGCGCAAATTCAAGATCCCGAGCCCACCCTCCTTGCTCCGGCACACCGAGTCCCAGTCTAGTAGGTAAGGGCTCTTGTTCTCGTCAACTGCACCACGCCAAAGAAATTTGCGCCGTATTTGATCTATCCTGTCCAATGTCCCAGCGGGGATCCGAAGCACCGAAAGGTAGAAGATAGGGAGGTTGGTGAGGACGGACTGTAAGAGGATCAGCCTCCCGCCCCAACTCAGGAGACGTCCCTTCCAACCCGATAATCGCCGTTGGAATCTCTCAATGAGAGGGTCCCAGTCAGCCTTGACTAAGCGACCTTTCACCAAGGGAAGCCCGAGATGACGAGTGGGGAACTCCTCCACTTCGCATCCCATCCATGCCGCCATGCGCACGTTCTCCTCAGCTGATGTATTGATCCCGAGGAGTGCGCTCTTCTGAAAGTTGATCTTCAGCCTCGTAAGAAGGTCAAAACATTTAAGTATGAAATGTAGACCTCGAACATTGCTCTCCTCGGCCTCACACATCATAAGCGTGTCATCCGCGTACTGGATCAACGAAATCCGCTGCCCTGAGCTCGTGCATGCGAGACCTGTCACCCATCCGTCTTGCTCTGCCCTTCGAGTAAGCCTACTCAATATGTTCGCCACGAGAACAAATAATAATGGTGACAGGGGGTCCCCTTGTCTATGACCCCTGTTGAGGTTGAAGTAACCGGCCAATGAACCATTAACGCACACCGAAGCTCGTGCCGAATTGATACACTGGCTAATCATGCGGATCCAACGTGAGGAGAAGCCATGCATGGCCATCACCTTAAGGAGGAAGTCACGGTCCACGTTGTCGTATGCCTTGGCGAAGTCGAGCTTAAACAACAGCCCCTTTCGGTGGTCTTTATGGAGAGAATTGACCACCTCCTATGCCGCAAGGAAACCTTCCTGGAGCAGCCTGCGGGGATGAATGCCGCTTGTGCGTCATTGACGAGGTCACCACAGACACTCTTTAATCTGTTGGCTAGGATTTTAGCCACTATCATATAGGCTCCGTTGACCAAACAAATTGGTCGATAATCATCGACTTGGATCGCGCTGTCCTTCTTCGAAATGAGTACGAAAGTGGAGGAGTTCAAACATCCCATGCTTTGCATCCCGCTGTGAAAGTCTTCGCACATGGAGAGGATATCTCCTCTCACAATTGTCCAAAAATGTTGAAAAAATTTGAGGCAGAACCTGTCTGGTCCCGGTGCCTTATCACCGTCGGTCCCGAATACTGCGCGTTTGACTTCTTCCTCAATGAAGGGGGCGTCCAGAGAAGCTAGCTGCTCGGGTCCAAGGGTGGGTAAGGCATCATCTGACCACCCCGGCTTCCAGCCCCGCCACTTTCGAAAGGCCTGTTTGAAGTGATGAACTAGGTTCTCCTTGATGGATGTTGGGTCCTCCCACAGGTGGCCATCAATCTCCACCTTAGAGATTCGATTCATACGCCGTCTTTGGCTCGCCAAGGTGTGGAAGAACCTCGTGTTGCTGTCCCCCGCTTTGAGCCACAGGGCCTTTGATTTTTGACGCCATTCAACCTCCTCAAGTTTAAGGATGTCTGCCAGTTCGCCTTTAGCTGCCCTACGAATCTCCCGGTCTGCCTCCAAAATCATAGTCGTTCCTCCGCATGGTCTATAGCTTGAATCCTCCCTTGTAGCTCAGCTTTCTTTTCTGATCTTTTGACCCGTTCTCTCTTGCTCCACTCCTTGAGTGTCCTCTTTAACCTCTTGAGTTTGAAAGCCACACGCCTGGCTCCCTGGAGTGCGCCGACGTTCACGTTCCATGCACTACGCACGACTTCCTCGAGCCCTTCCACCTCGCACCACCATGACTCGAAGCGGAAGGGGGCAGCGGGCGTGCTCTCCGACTGAGAACAGAGCAGTAGTGGGATGTGATCAGAGACCGAGCGGGCTAGTCCGGTCACCACACTACTCGAGAAATAACCCTCCCAGGCTTCGTCAACCAGCACCCTGTCCAGACGCGCCAGTGAAGGTTGATCCCTCATATTGCTCCACGTAAATTGGTGGTTTGCCACTGGAATGTCCACCAGCCCCTCAGCGTCAATCCACTCTGAGAAGCGCACCATTGCTGGGGTGAGGGAGCCATCGCGATTCCTGTCCGCGATGAAGCGAGTAGTATTGAAGTCACCCATGAACGCCGATGGGGCGTCCCATAGTGATTTGGTGTTAGATAACTCAGTCCACATTAGCTCGCGCTCTTGGTCGGTGTGAGGCCCATATACGCACGAACAATTCCAGCTCCATCCTGTAGCCTTGCATTCGAAGAGGATAGAGAGGGATGAACTTCCCTCGGTGAGGTTTAGACTGCGCCAAAAGCTCGTATTCCAACCAATGAGAATGCCCCCGGCCGCACCCTGCGCTGGCTTAAGAGCCCAATCATCCAGCAGCCCCGCACCCAACTCCCGCAGAGTGCGGTTATCAATGGCCTCATCTTTGTCTCCTGGATGCACACGATATGAATCTTCTCAGCCACCACTATCTCCCGTATGGCGCGCTGTTTCGCGGGGTCGTTTAGACCTCGTATGTTCACACTAAAACCTTCAACATAATCAAACTACTTTGGGCCCCTGCATCCGTCCGCCTTTCCATGGAGGCCTTACATCGAGCTCCCAGCCCGCCTCTTTGTGTCCGGGGGGGGGGGGGGGAGGACACCGAGCTTGGGAGGTCATCATCTATAAAAGGTCCAAGTGGACCGAAGTCTCCTCTCAGGTTGCAGACGAATTACACTGTTCAGGCTCCTCCTGGAACTTGAAACCCATTCTGTTTGCCCTAGAACAGGCGAGGTTTAGCCTTGGTGCCCTGCCGCGTCGAAGGGAAGGGCAGAAGAGCCACCGAAATTTGCATCGGTAGCCTTGTCGACTGAGGGAGTCTCCTTTACCATACGAATGGAGGATGGGCTCGGGCTGCTGATTATCGGGCTGGGAGGCGTGCTACCAGATCCCAAACGGACAGGACTACCGGGTCTCGTTCTTGGTGAAACCGAGAAAACCGGAAAGCCCGGATCCGTGAGTGGAATCAGGTTTCCGGATCCGTTAAGAAACGGGTCCTCCAAACGGGGCTCTGGATCCACGAACCGCTGAGCAATCGGAGTCGTGCCCGCCCGAGGAGCAACGGTCATAGGCGCGAGGCCCGAAGAGGCAGATGATGCTGATGAATGGCCACTGGTGCGTCCCACTCCATCAACTTTGCTTCCTGCACTATTCGTAGGGTCATTAGGCCTTTGTACGACCTTGGACGCGACTTGGCGAGTCACAGGTCGTATTGTGGGGCCCGATGCTTGTGTCAGAGCTTGCATGTCAACGCACACCTGGGTTGCAGCAGGCACGCCGCCTTTGGTAACCGGGCCCTCCTTCATCTTCGTGGGCTCTGGTGGCCTTGTTGAAACCGCCATGGAAGTCATCTGCCATCGCTGAGAGATCCGCCGCCTGAACCCCTCCCCGCATCCTTCCCCAGATCGGGATGAGCCCGAGGTAGTCGTTGGTGTTTCCATCGCAATTTCCGACCAGGGTCGCTTAAGTGCCGATGGGAATTCTTGTGCTTCAATGGAGACCTTGAAAGCCTCCCTGTCTTTCGCCAGAAGCAGAGTAGTCGGCCAGAGTCTCCGGGTTCCCATTATCAGCGTGAGCTCGGTGGAAGTCCGACCCTTGTCGTCCAAGTCTTTACGTCCGATCTCCGTGACCATGCCAAATCCCTCCATGAGAGCTCTGATGCAGTCGACACCCTGCCAGTGAATGGGCAAGCCCCGATGCGGATCTTCCACCGAAAAGTGTCGCAGGGGGAAGAACTGAAGTTGGCGGTCCAGTATGTGACCTCGAGCGTATGCTCCCCCACCCCAAGAGTACCTCGGCGTACCATCCTGGACCTTAGTTGGCTAGAGAATACCTTGATAAGGAAGACCCGAGACCTAGTTTACGTTCCAGGGACCACCCCTTGTCCCCCCAGATTTATGTAATCATGCTTCGAACCTCGGCTGTCGTCGGGGACCAACCTCGGGCTGAAATGATTAAGCAACAGCGAAGCTTCGTCTCCTCGGGTCTGGTGTTGAAACTGTGAGGCAATTGAATCACCTCCGATGTTTCCTTATGCGGCACCGCGCTCACCCTGGTGTTTCAAAGGTGGCGAGATGATGCCATATGTCCGGTACCGTGACACTTCCGACAAGTTAGAGGTTCCCGGCATTCCCTGCTCCAATGTCCGGTGCCCAGACATCTGAAGCAGCGGTTGAAAGGTAGTGGAGCGCGCGCCCTCAGTTCCCCGGCACCCTTCTGATTGCTGTCGGTACCGTCGGGAAGGCCTCCGATGTCGGTGTGTCAGAGCGGATCCTGGCGGGGTGCGCGGTGAGCGCGTGCGTGTGTGGGGGTTCTTCGGGGATTCGGATCGGATGCGTGCCCTGGCGGGCTCGGTCGGATCGTCTTCTCGGAAGGGGTGAGGGTGTGTCGGTCCTGGTTGAGGCGCCCGATAGAGGCTCAAGATGATTCAGGGGTTTGTGTGATCGCCACCTGCTTTTTCTAAAAGCAGGAAAAGGTTGGGTTTTGTTTTGGTCGCCTACGTGGGGAGTTTGTGGGGTCTCCGCTCTGAGACATGTATATACCGTACACAGAGGTGAAAAACAAGTATCCTATTATGCTTCCGGGGCTTGACTAAAGGAGTCTTGGGACAAAGGGGTGTGGATAGGGGGCAGCTAGTTGTGTTTAGCCGTCGGCCAGGGGGCGGCTAGCTAGGGTTAGCCGTCCAGGGTCTGGGTTGGTTTGGGCAGAACTTCGGTAGGGAATGGGTTTGGTTTTGGACAGAGGCTAAGCTAGGTTTAGCCCGGGTTTCTGGAGGGTGGGATGAGAGGGTATTTTATGTAGGGAATGGGTGTTTCTCTCACAAAAGGGGCTCTCTCTCTCTCTCTCTCTCTTGGGATTTCTAGTGGTGGAAGGGTTTGATCAAGTGAGGATGGTGGATTGGTGATTGAGGATGATGTATTTGGGCTTTGGGACCCCTCTATTTATAGTAAAAGAGAGGCAGGGAAATATCCCGGGGGTAATGGAGTGGGTTGGCTTCGATTCGACCCCTCATTAATTCTCTGGTTCTTCTGTCAGAGACCAGGAGAAGGGCGGTTAGTCCTAACTAGCCGCCCAGGATGGGGCGGCTACTTCCTGGTAGCCGCCCCAATCATGACCTGCCAAACGTCCCATCTTAGACAAGCGGTGGCTTGGGTCGGTTACTTGGTTTGATCCAGCCGAGAGAGGGCGGCTAAAGGTCATGACCCACCGCAATGATCAGCATTTAATGCTGCTTTATGTCCCATCCAGGGGACTGGTCCAAAGTCGGCCGGGGGGCGGTCAGTGGGGCGGCTAGTGTAAACTAGCCATCTTGTATGGGGCGGCTAGTTAGGGCTAGCCGCCCGTTTCCAGGGACTTGGGGTTTTTGGGTTTTTAGAGTGGCGGGGTTTGTTTTAGGGTTAGGGTAGGTTTAGGGTTTGGGTTTAGGGCTAGGGTTTAGGGTAGGTTTAGGGTTTCCGGTTTAGGTCAAGGGTAGGGTTTCCCGAACTTTGGTTCTCTATTGGATGTTCAGATGTGGGATATTTCCGTGTGTTACTTGAAGTATTTCTGTCTCTCTGGACGGTCAAAATTGGGATATCTACAATTGCGGCCCCTTGATCCGAGTCGTCGGTCAGCATCTCCATTGCCGCATGTCCTCCTCTTCCTCGTTGCCCCACTTGATCTTCGCTGCCTCACACGCCAGCCGGCCTCCCTGGACGCTCGTTCGACCCACCTTGCCATCAAGTATGTGTTGCAAAAAAAAAAAAAAAAAAATTATGTTTCACCTAACCAGAACCTTTTGTCTGGTAGAATTTTTGTTAGGTAGAATTTTGTTTCTAATGTTTTAAAAAATCAATAATATTCAGATGATGGGGTCAAACCAAATCATAATAAAAAAATAAAAACAAATCAGTGACTCCCACTGTTTCGAAAAAGCCATCCACGGTTTGGTAATAGAACCGCCAATTACATTACTTCCTGGTGAAAATAAACATTCTCATCATCTCTTCCTTTTTTTTGTGTCTAATCCTATTTTTTTTTGGACATTAAACACTACGATACTTCCCATGCCTTTAATATATTGATAGTCACTTTCCATACGTTTTTCATGTAAGTGGGCTGTCCTTTAAATACCACTGCATTTTGGGTGTGTCACACCGCCTAAATCACTGCCGGAACAGTTGTCATTGCTACCTTTCCTTTGACCCCCCCGCCCACTTGGTGCTGGAGTCCCACCCCTGTCTCTCACAAACCCTCCATGGATGTGAATCGATTATCCAAGCCCGTTTCTACTGTCGGAGAAACCCTGCCCGGCGAATGACGCCCATGTCAATCGATCGGTCCTCCCCTGTAGCGGTTCCAAATGCTCAATATGCCTGATTTAAGTTTTCATATCCGTTCGCTGCTCTGCCGTGTTGGAATTGTCGGAAGGCACCTCCCAACTTCATGGTCCAGGCTGCCAAAAACTAGACACGAGCCCCTCTTTTCTAGTTGCGCCTTGGAATGCCAGTGGGAAACGAACCTTCAATGGTGCATCCCCCACCCACACATCCTCCCAAAAGCATATCCCCCCCTCTCACCTAATGTTCAAAACATAGCCTCATTGACAACAGGACTTAGGTTGAAAATCCCCTTGGCTAGGTGAGTCATCCGTCGCGAAGGTCTTGGGATACTCCCAGTCCGATTGACTAGGTGACCATATCTCTCCCACAAGAGCCTGCGCCATGCTGAACCATTCCCGGCCCTCCATCTCCAAAGCCATTTGGAAATGAGTGCCCTATTCATCGACTCCAAATCAAGAATACCTAAACCCCCAAGCTTCTGCATTCGGCATACTACGTCCCATTTCACTAGGTGGGGCCATTGTGTGTCTGCGTCAACTCTGATCTATAGGAAATCCCTCCGAATGGAATCAATCAATTGGCCCACACCCTTTGGCATGCGAAATATGGATAAGTAGAAGGTCGGTATACTTGTCATAACTGCTTGTAGTAAGGTCAAACGTCTGCCGAAGCTGAGATGCTGCCTTTTCCATCCGGACAACCTCTTGCGCATGCGATCCACTATCCCCATCCAGCTTTCCTTTCTAAGTCTTCCTTGTGAGAGAGATAGTCCTAGATGCTTGCACGGTAAGGATGTTACTGCACATCCAAGTATACTCGCTAGGTTGCTGGCCTCGACCTCTGGCACGTTGATAGGAATGAGAACACTCTTGTTGTAGTTGATCTTTAGACTTGTCAGCCGTTCAAAACACTTTAGAATAAAGTTATAATCCCGAACATTCTCCTCCGTCCCTAATAGAATGGTGTCGTCCACGTATTAGAGTATGCTGAATCTTGTTCCTCCTGTTGTGCCTGCTAACCCCTCGATCCACCCCGCCCTTTCCGTCGATGCGCACATCCTAGCTAACACGTTGGCGACCACCAAAAATAAAAAGGGGGATAGGGGATCTCCCTGACAGAGACCCCTATTAATTGAGAAGTAGCCATGTGATATCCCGATGATACATATGGATGCGTGCGCAGTGGATATACAGGCCCGAATCATCCGAATCTAATTCTCACTGAATCCATGTAACTGAAGTACGTGTAAAAGAAACATCCGAATCCATAACCGTTGATACGCCTTCTTGAAGTCAAGCTTTAAAGCCACCTCGCTGCACTTTTCACCGCAACCAATTCCTGGGTGACAAGAAAACTCTCTTGTAATGACCTCCCCGGGATGAAGGGCGTCTGCTCCGCTTCAAATATCGTGTCACTTACCCCCCTGAAATAGGCTACTAGTGCCTTGGATAGGATCATGTAGCAAGTATTAACAAGGCAAATTGGTCTAGAATCCCCAATCCTTGAGGCGCCCTCCTTCTTTGTGATTAACACAAACATGGATGAGTTTATCTGTCCTATTGATGACCCACCTGCAAAGAAGTTGTTTATCATCTCTAGAATGTCTAAGTCAACAATTGACTAGAACCGCTGATAGAACTACATTTCGAAGCCATCAGGACTCGGAGCCTTGTCCCCCTCTGACCCCTACACCACCCAAATGATTTCCGCTTTCGAGAAGGGTCGATTCAGGTCGCTCAAAATCTCCGTTGGGATTTGCTTGATGTGAGGGTCAAACCAGGCCGGTTTCCAGCCACGACGTCGTGAGAAGGCACTCTGAAAAATGGAAAACCATCCAGTCGCTTAGTTCCCTCTCATCGGTCACCTGCCTCCCCTCAAATTCTAGACCCCGAATTCTATTCACCCTACGCCTGATCATCGTTGACTTGTGAAAGAACTTTATATTATTATCCCCTAGCCTTATCCATTTCCTTGGACCACTGTCGCAACTCCATCTCCTCCAATCGTAGTATGGTCCTGAGTTTATCTCGAGCCGCCTGGCGTGCCAGCCTGTCTCCCATAATTAATGGCCCCCTCTCTTCCTCCTTATCCCAATGGTCAATGAGTGACAAGCAAGTCTCTTTGTCCGCCCTCCAAGCCGTCCAAGCCTCTCTGCTCCATTGTTTAATCCTCCTCTTTAGTTTCCTTAGTTTGACCGCTACCTTTCGCGCGCCACGTAACCCGCCAACATTGGACGACCAGCAGTCACATACCACCTCCTCTATCCCGGCCATTCCATCCACCACGACTCAAATTTGAATTGTCTCCCTCTCCGTTCCCCTCCTCTGCGTATAAGCAGTAGAGTGTTGTGAATGGACAGGATCGTGACAGTTCCTGTACCTCGGTCCCCTGGAACAAGAAATCCCAATCGGCATTCACGAGTATGCGAGTCTCACAAGACGTGGAACCTCTCGCATGTTACTCCAGGTGTAAGCTAAGTGTGGCATCGGAAGGTCACATAAACCCTCCGCTTCAATCCAGTCATTGAACGTCCGCATGGCCGGAGTAACCACCCCTCATTGTTCTGGTCATAGACCACCCTAGTGACGTTAAAATCCCCTGCCACACACCAAGGACCATCCCAGCTTTGTCGAACGGCAGATAATTCCTCCCATAGGGACAACCGGTCCATATCCATGTGTGGCCCATATACCCCTGAGCAAATCCAGCGATCATCACTCGATTGGTCGTGGAACATGACCGAGATCGAGTAACGATCCACTGAGCTGTCTACACATCTCCACCGCTTTGAGTTCCACGCAAGAAGAATGCCCCCGGCGCACCGCACTGCATCCCGTGTGACCCACTCGTCAAGTACACCACCCCCTATCGATCTCAACGTCTTCTTCTCAAAGATTTGCAACTTGGTCTCTTGCAAGCAGCAGATTTGGACCCCATGTTTGGTCACCAAGTCTTTCACCGCCGCCTGCTTGGCCGGGTCATTTAGACCCCTAATGTTCCAAGATAGTAGGCACGACATTAATCACAATTGGGTCTCCCGACCACCTCCTCAACTGTTGCAGTACCCCGAGTGTTTGAATCCTCCTGCCTCGTACACACGTCTCTGAAAACCCCGTGTCCTTTGAATTCCTCCCAAATGAACCGATTAAATAAACATCGGTCCTGTCGGTATCAGATTCGTCGGTGTTGAAAAATCCACGGGTGGCATGTGTGTGTGGGGGTTCTTCGGGGATTCGGATCGGATGCGTGCCCTGGCGGGCTCGATCGGATCGTCTTCTCGGAAGGTTGGTGTCGTTCCTGATTGAGGCACCCGACAGCGGCTGAAGAGGATTCCAAGATTTGTGTGATCGCTACCTGCTTTTTTGAAAAGCAGAAAAAGGTCGGGTTGGATTTGATCACCTACGTGGGGAGTTTGTGGGGTCTCCGCTCTGTGACACGGATATACCGTACACAGAGGTGAAAAAACAGGTAATCCTATTCTACTTCCGGGGCTTGACTAAAGGAGTCTTGGGACAAAGGGGTGCAAGTGGGGTGTGGATATGGGGCGGCTAGTGGGATTCAGCCGTCGGGTATGGGGCGGCTTCTAGGGTTTAGCCGTTTGGGGCCTGGGTTGGTCTGGGCAGAACTTCGGTAGGAAATGGGTTTGGTTTTGGACAGAGGCTAAGCTAGGTTTTAACCCGGGTTTCTGGAGGGTGGAATGAGAGGGTGTTTTTGTGTAGGGAATGAATTTTTCTCTCACAAAAAGGGGGGCTCTCTTTCTCTCTCTCTATGGATTTCTAGTGGGGAAGAGTGTGAACTATGAGTGGTTGTCAATTGGAATTTTAGATCTATGAAGATGATTTGTGAATTGTGTTTGAAGGCTTGGGACCCCCTCTATTTATAGTAAAAAAGAGGCAGGGGAATGTCCAGGGGGTAATAGGATGGCTTGGTCAATAGTGTGTTTGATTAGACCCCTCATTTAAATATCTGGTTCTTCTGTCAGGACCAGGTGAAGGGTGGCTAGTCCTAACTAGCTGCCCGGTATGCTACTTCCTGGTAGCCGCCCCCATCATGACCTGCCAAAAATCCCATCTCTGACAAGCGGTGGCTTGGGTCGGTTACTTGGTTTGATTCGGCCAAGATGGGGCGGCTAAAGGTCGCAACCTGCCGCAATGATCAACATTTAATGCTGCTTTATGTCCCATCCAGGGGAGCGGTTCAGGGTCAGCAAGGGGGGCGGCTAGTTAGGGTTAGCCGCCCCTTGCCAGGGACTTAGGGGATTTCTAGGATTTTGGGGTTTAGGGTTAGGGTTTCCGGCTTGGGTTTGGTTTAGGGTTTCTGGTTTAGGTTTGGTTTAGGGTTAGGGTTTCTGGTCAGGGTTTAGTTTAGGGTTTCTAGTTTTGATGGGTATAGGGTTTCCGGTTTAGGTTTAGTTTAGGGTTAGGGTTTCTGATTTAGGTTTTGGGTTTTCGGTTTCCTGAACTTTTGGTTTTCTATTAGATGACAAAATGTGGGTTTTTCACAAGTGTTACTTGAAGTATTTTTATCTTTCTGGATGGTCAAAATTGGGGTATCTACAATTATCCCTCATCGGACGGAGTCTTTGCGCGAAGCGGGAAAGACTTTGACGAATGATAAGCAAAGAGACCCCTATTTTGGCCGGCCCGACCTTCAAGAAGTTATGACAACACGAACAATATTATTCGGGGAGTTGATTTAGAACGTCAGAGGCTAGGTCTTGACTTAGAATTTTCAACCGGAAGGATGATCCAGGTGGAAGGCGGGAAAAGTAAATGGTGGGTGATCCAACCCATGGTCGGGGTTCTTAGCTATCGTGCACGGAGCAGCCCAGCATCAGTTTCCTCATGCCTACCATTTTCGTGCTTGGAAAAACTCAGCAAGGAGGGGATATCGCCGACATAATGCAAGTAAAGAGTTGAGTTGGTGAATTGGATCATCCGAAGGATAAGAACTCTGGAAAAGAACCAGAACTGAAGAAATTAGAACTGAATGGTATTAAAAGTGTGATAAAACTTCAGGAAAGTCATGTTTGATCAAGTAGTGCCTGAAAATAAGCCAATACATGGCGGTTTGGTATAGAAAACGTTGAAACTAGGGCTGAAAAGAGATTTGGAAAGGGGTTTTAAGTGAAAACGAAAAAACTGGGTGGGGCGGCTAGTTTCAACTAGCCGCCCGAGAGGGGGCGGCTACTCGTGGGTAGCCGCCTCCCGACTGGGTCCCTTATAACTGAATAAAGTCCCTCTCTCTTCTCATTTTTCAAAAATGGTTTCTCTCCCTCTTCTTCTTCTTCTCTTCGGTTTCAAACCCAAAACCTTGATTTATTTGCCTTCTCTTCCTCCATTTCGACCTCAATCTTTTCTCTTTCTCTTGATTTCGAAACCCTAGGTTTGGGTTCTCCTTTTTCTTTTCAAACCGAGGAAGATGACAAGGTCGAAGGCGATCGGTTTGAGGGGAAAACGACCACGGATTGCTCGTGGAGAGCGTAGCCCGAGCTCTTCATCATCGGAGAGCGATAGGCCGGAGGTCGAGGCCGTGGGGGAGGCTATGGGTACGACGGAGGTGCCGTCGGTGGGAACCCGCACGGCTGATGTCGGGGGTACGCCTTCGGGGGCTGTCCTGGAGGTAGGGGGAAGCACGATAGCTTATACACGCAAGAGAAGGTGTGGGGATCGACCGGTGGTGGTCGAGGAGGTGGTTTCGGAGGTCGGAGGACCAGTCGAGGGTGCAATCGAGGGGATAGGGGCTGAGGGGGTTAGTGAGGATGTGAGTGCATCGTTGGATGCCATTGTCGGGGTGTTGGACAGGGAGGCCACGGAGGCCAGGGCTGAGGAGGAGGAAAGAAGGGCTATGGGGGCCTTTGTAGAGTTTGTCTCCGGCGCAGGGAGGGTGGAGGGGACTGGAGAGGTTAGGGACGAGGCCGGGGAGGCCGAGGGTATGGCCACCGGGGCCACAGAGGCCGGTGTTGGTGCTGAGGCTGAGGCTGAGGCCGAGGAGGTCGTGTTTGAGGAGGATGAGGAAGAGGGGGACGATGACGGGATGGATGATCCCGACGAGGCCGAGGTTGACGCTCCTGGGTCCACACGGGCTGTGGTAATTCCTTGACCCCTTTTACTCTAGTTTTTTTATTTGTATATATGCATGTCTTTTGGTGGTATGAATAGGTGACTAGCGTATAATACTTGTATATGCGTATTTTGATAGGCATGCTTGTGTATAAGTTAATCATGGTGGGATGTGTAAGCATGCTGTATGTTGGCATGGGTTTGTTTTTCGGAAGGGGGATAAATTTTCATACGTACATCCATTTTGTTATATGCCTATATAGGAAAGGAAAGGGTATGGCTTAGTATGCTTGCATGTGTGTTTTTGCATGTATATAATTTTTGAAGTATATTTTTACATGTATTTGACCGCGATGCAGTAAGAGGGAGTATAAAAGGGAGTGCATGCATTTCTATGGGTCTAAGTTCTTTCATATGCTTGGTTGAGTTCATGAAAAGTATATATAAGCATGATGAGCGGTATTTTGAAAAAGGAAATATGCGAGTAATGACCACGGTGGGATAAGAGGGTAAAGCATGTGATCTTATAGACAGGTTTTGCACATAAAGGAGGGTAAATTTTCATATGAAGTCTCGTATTTTCATGTTTTATCTGTTTTAGTATGTGGAAGTCCATCTTGCTAAGCATGGTTTCTAAAATGAATTCTAGGCTCAGATTTTCACCCCTTGATTGTTTTTAAACTAACCCATGTCTTCTTCGTTTGCTTGTAGCGGCCGAATCGTATCCGAGTTTTATGGAACGGGACGAAGAGGTGGTATGATGCCTTGGGGCTGGGGAGAGGAGGTTGGTGGACGGAGCGGGCTTCCGTTCCTTCTTCTTGATTGAGCCGTTCCACGTCCACCGTACTTACGTGGAAGCGTTGGCGGAGAGGTGGGACCCGGAGAGTTGCTCCTTCATTCTCCCCACCGGCGCCGTTATGCCGACCCTCGAGGATGTCCATCGGATCACCGGGCTTCCGGTCTCAGGGGAAGCGGTGATTGCGGCCACCCTTGCGGACAATAGGGGGCTGTTTCGAGAGTTGATCGGGGAATGGGAGTTCGTGGAGCGGGAGCGGACGCTGAATCGGATCCCCTTGGGGAGGCTTTTCGAGAAAGTATGGCCTCGGTTCCTTCACAAAGCGTCAGAAGGGCGAAGCTGCAGCTAGCTTCGAGAGGAGGCGGGCGATGATCGAGGCGAGAGAGGCGGCCGCGTGCCCACAGAGGGCACGGAGGGAGTTGAGGGCGTTCTTCCTTTATTTCTTTGGCCGGGTCCTCTTCTCAGACGGCCTTTGATAAGGCCTCCTCTCATTCCCTTTTGTTGATGAGGGACCTGGAGGGCATGGGATGCTACGCCTAGGGAGTGACAATGTTCGCCCATCTCTTCGCAGAGCTCTCGAAGAAGGTCAAGAGGGTGGGGGAAAGAACCTTGGCGACTTTGCGCCATTTCTTCAGGTATGCGTAAGTGAGCAGTAGATGTCCTCTTCTTGGTTTAGTTCACTTTGATTATGATAATTTCCCTCTTGCTTTGCTAGATTTTCGGGTACGAGCATTTAGCCATTGATCGCCCAACTCTTGCCCCGTTTGATCGTGCTCTCCCTTGGGCTATGAGGTGGGCGCCCTGGGGATCTTCACGCTTGTACCACCTTGCCCAATTCTAAGAGGCCTTCCGTTTCTTGACGGAGAAAGAGGTATAAGTTTTTCTTTGAATTTCTTTGGCTTGTATTTTGTTTTATTTTGACTAAGCACTCTTTCAATCCTTTGATGCTTTATAGATGACGTGGAGGCCCTATACGGAGGAGGTTCTGGAGGATTTGTCACGGGACGTCTGGCTGGTCTACTTTAATGAGGTCGTGTTTCATGCGATCAGCCGGGTCGTCCGCCAACTTGGGTACCACCAGTGGGTGCCCGATCCTATACCGAAGCGCCCCTCGATCCCTGTGGCTGGGATTCCTCAGGACACAAACCTCCAGAGGAATTATGCTACGTATGTGGCGGGATGGATGGGCCGAGGTGTCTTGGTGGAGCATCGTCTCGAGGTGACTTCAAGCGACGAATACCTGGCTTGGTATCGTCAGGAGTATGCAGGTATCCTCGGGACGATGGAGGAGGAGATCCCAGACGCCTATGTAAGTTGAAAACCCTTCTCTTCTTCCTCGTTCTCTTTTGTTTGAATATTTTTTAGGTGGTGTGTCTCTTTTGCATGTTGAGTTGAATGAGATGGAGAAGAGACTCAAGATCGCCAGCGAGCACCTTCGAGCGTGGAGTGGGCAAGTGAAGCACTTGAGGGCTCAGAGGCGCCGGTTATAGGACCAGGTTTGGGTCCTCGAGGCTCAGGTGGATGCTCTGTCGAGAGCGAGGATCGTCGGTGCCTCTTCTTCTTCCGCTCCTCCCCCTTCGATGGTTTCCGAGAGAGAGCTCGAGCTGACGAGGGAGTTAGATGCGGCCCGTAGTGAATTTGCGGCCACATGGATGGAGCTGGGCCAGGCGAGGGGCAGGGCTTCTCGGGCTGAGGAGGAGACGGACCGGCTGAGGTCCATGATGGCCTTGAGAGAGGAGGGGTTCATCACCCTAGGCCGTGAGAGGGACTCCCTCCAGATGAGGATGTCGGAGTTGGAGGCTTCGACGGGTGTTCCTGGAGGTTTGATGGGGGACTTAGTTTGTTTTCTCCAGGCAGCTGGGACAGGGACCGAGAGGCGCTCAGGGCATCAGAGGCGAGAATACGGGAGTTGGAGGAGAGGTTGAGGGCTGCTGAGGATCGGGCTGGAGGGACAGAGAGTTGCTCCGACATAGATTGGAGAGAAGAGACAGAGATATGCAGCAGGTCCATCTCTAGGAGGCAACTATGAGGGAGAAATTGGTTGGAGGGGGCTCTATGACCGAGGCGGACCTCGACCTTCTCCCGCTTGAGCCTGACCATTCTCTCTCGGCTTCTTTGGCTACCGGGGCCACCTTCAGCCGTGCTTCTCGTCCTTCGGCGTCTTGGAGTTGTGGGATATAGGCGAGGGCCGCGTCTTTGGTTCGAGAGACTCCTGCCGCTCCTGATGCTCCAGAGGTTCAGTCCTCTCCTCAGCCACCACCTCCTTTTCAGCCAAGCCAGGATGTTCCTCCCACTCAGTCTCCCGCAGATGATGATGACACTCCGAGGTATACTCCCTTGTGTCTTGGTTTTGGGTAGAAGAATAGTATATATGCAAGGAATTCATGCTTTTCTTCTTTTATTTTGACTCAGGTGATATTTTGGTGATGCATAGCTCAAGACTTTGGAGTTTTGGAGCTCTCGGTGGACCCGTCTCTTCCTCACTCTTTTATAAAGACTCTCTTTTATGCACTCTCTTAGGTTATTAGAAAAAATCTATGTTTATGGTCTCGGTGGGACAATTTTATGGTTTCTATGCATGGTCTGGTGTAAGTATGGATGCTTTGGTATTTTTCAAAGGGTTTCTTTTATTTTGAAAAACGCATATCGTGTGGACGAATGAACTTGGTGTTTATAAGTTTTAATTTATCGATGGATGCAGGATTCTAATATATATAATTATTCTAGCATGGAATCTATACAGATTTTGTGTATGAGTGTGTCTGAAATGTGTGTATGCATGTTTGGAAAAAGAATATTTGGACAGGTTTTGAAGAGTTGAAGAGTTGATTGAGGATGGGACTGACAGGGCAGGTGGGGCAGCAGGTGAGGGGCGGCTACTTGCGTTTAGCCACCCCAGATGGGGCGGCTTGTTTAAGCTAGCCGCCCCATTCCTGGGGTCTTTACCTGGAAAAGAAGGGGTAGGGGCGGCTAGTTCCATCTAGCCGTCTGGTTGGGGGTGGCTAGTCGGGTTGAGCCGCCCCTTACCTGTGACAATTATTTTGATTTTGCTTCTTGTCTGCTGCTGCTGAAAGCCTTTATGACCGTTTCAACCTCCGAGACCTATAAAAACATTCTTTTCATGGACCAAGTGTTAAATCTGTCCAGATTGCGCCCTTGCACTGACTTGCGAGCCCTTCTTGCTTGAATTGTCAAGGGCTAAATCCATCTCAAGGTAAATGGAAAGATAATGCGAGAAAGTAAAGTGCGGAAAATCATGCTTTAGTACGCAAGGGAGGGATTCCAAGTGCGTGAGCGAAGAAAACTCTTAAGTATGTGTGAAAGTGGGATAATTTCTTCTCAAGCATGTGCGGAAGGGCATGAAATGAGTGTAGATGGAAGTAATTTTAATGTTGGTATGGGGGCTCAACTTTAGTATTTCAAGAAAATCAGATGCCTAGATGTTTTGGAATAGGAAAATGCGAGCTTACGCGTAAGTATAAGTGGCATAAGGGGGCATTTTGATTCTTCAATGGTCTTTTATGTGAGTGGGCAATGTTTTTAACTTTCTTAAATAAAAGATACCATCAAGTCCTTATGGAGGAGTCCTTGTGGTCACCTATGTCCAAACCAGGATTGTATTTGAAAGGTATAAGCCTTAGGTGTCGGTTTTTTTTCTAGGTTCATGGTTCTCAAATGCTTGATCGTATTATTCTAAACATGATAAAAGATCCATGAGTGTATCAGGAGTCAAGTCAAATAAGTTTCTTTTGGAAAGGCAAGTTTCTAAGTGAACTCATGTGAGTGTGTGCAGTTGTAAACATGGAAATGGTCTACCCTTGGAATTTCACCTTTCCCAGTAGACATAGTTCAATTTTGAATCCCATTGCTAAATAAAAAAAGGGGGAGAATGGGATAAGAGTAATATCTTCCTTTTGGGCAATATTTTAGAATAGTCCCAGTCTAGCATATGTCCTACTTTCTAGGTCCCTCTGGCTTTCTTCTTTTTATCACTTCTTTATTTTGGGTGGAAAGTACAGTCCGTTGTTTAGACCTGTACTAGTATAGCCGTTTGTTTGGCATATAATTGTGCGTAAAGGCGTGAAAGCCTGCTAAAGTAGAAAGTTTAACCCGTTCACTTGGGTGTTATTTTTCTTCTGTTGGCCTCTCATTGCCTGTTTTTTTTTTATTTGGGGAGGGGGGCTCTTCAGTTTTTCACCTGATTCTTTTCGTGCTTCCCCTCTAGAACTGTTTGTATAGTGCCAGAGTCAGTTTTGGGACATATGCTAGATCCAGGTAACTCCTCATCTTGACCTTGGGTTAATACGAGTGGGGTGAAAATAAGGGAGGTTTGCTTTGGGGTTTTAAATTGTCCCAGTCTACGGGGCAGGCAATTTCTCTTCTATTAGGTAAATCAATTGTCAAGTCATACGTGTGTGAAGGAAACGGCATGATTGGCAGATATGTGTTCAAATAAATACGAGTTTATCTTCAAGAGTGTTATAATTCTATCATCAAGTACTAAACGCTGGAAATTGCAGGAAGAAAGAATAATAGTTCTCAAGTATTGAAAGCTATTCATGCATAGAATTTCTTTAGATAAAGTGCATTCCACGAACCTGAAACCTCGACTCCTTCGGCGTCCACCAAGCGGTAGGCATTCCCGGAATAGGCATGGGTGATCACATAGGGTCCCTCCCATGAGGGTTGCAACTTTCCTCTTCGGTGAGGCTGTCTTGATGGCATGTTTTGCTTAAGTACTAACTCCCCGATTTTAAAATTTCTTTCTATTACCTTCTTTTCAAATGCCCTTGCCACCCTTCTTTGATAGGCCTGGGCATGGTCTTCCGCTCTTAATCTCTTCTCGTCTAGTTGGTATTACGCTTTTTTTTTGTTTAAAGCATGTAAAGGGTTAAACATAAATAAATCTTTTGTTTTTTTTTTATAGAGCATGTAAAGGTTTGAAAATAATAAAGTTTGTAAAAGATAATATACCTAGCACTGAAGGATGGCCTCCAGGAATGATGGTGCAAGGTGAGTCCTCTATGGAGGCTCAAATTGCAGGATTTTTAGGGGAATGATACTTGAATTTTCTGATATATCATTCATTGTGTATCGATTTTCCTCTATCTTGAAGCGCATTTGACACCTTCTCAACCACTGTTGTTCAGCGTCTATTTTGAAAGAATCTGACAGAATATCAAAACCTAAATACTGTCGAATGCGCGAGTAGCGCTTGATCTGCCAGGGACCCTTAGTAGGAAGAGAATCTTTCCTCAAAGGTGGGTCAGTCAATAAAGATGTGGATATGGAAAAGAAAGTTGCGTGGGCGATTATTGACTAAAGAAGCACAAGGGAGCACGGTTCACCAAAATGTTGAGGCCCTAATGATGGCGGGGGTAAAGACTTATCTCTTGGTTTAATCAGGGACTCGAGGGCCAGATATGGAATAACTGATTTGGATATGGTGGGGGAATCTGAAAGAGGGGGTTCCTCTGACAGATGGGAATGCAAGTTAAGTGGACCTGGCAGTCGGGATAGCTCGACTGTTCCCTTAAATTGTGTATTTCTAAATATGAGTGGTTCTGATTCAAGAACATACACAATTGATTGATCTAGATCTTGGTCGATTTCTGAATCTGATGAGTCAAGATGTGGGTCATCTGAGATCATTAAGGTAGGTTTGACAGGCATTGGTATGACTTGATCTTGAATAGGTAGAAGTAATGGGTATTCAAATTCGGTTGATCATAGGTTTTGGATGGTGGGTTCAGGCTGTATTGGGGAAGGGTAAAAAAGTTCCGATAGTTCTCCAGCCAAAAACTCTTCATCGTCGTCAGAGTCCTGCTTGGGACATTCTATGGGTACAATAGTTTCGGGTACTCGAGACTCATAGGTCGTTGGGGGAGGAATATCGGTGTATTTCCTTTGGGGAGGTTGCTGGGGAACAAAGGCTTCTGTCCTTGGTGCAGCAGGGGGACATGCAGGAAGAACAATGGCTGCATTACTATTGGGTTGACCAGGTCGTGCCTGGGAGAAATAGTTCAATGGTCGGATGAGACCTCCCTTCATGGGTTGGACTAGGATGGGCATGAGTACTTGTTCTGTGTATAGGGGGAGGGGTCTGATAGGGTTTGGGTGTATTGGGGAATGTGTTTAGGCCGCCCGGAATGATCCTACGCAGGTCTTCTGGTTCTTCCATCAGGGGTTGTATAGTAGGTTCTAGCTTTTGCTTTCCAATATTCGTTACAGGATCTACACGTACAGAGATCTGATTTATAAAGTTTTGGAATATAGGACTTAGTCGTGTCGGCACAGGGCGGGTACTGATCGAGGAGTAAAATTTTGATTAGCTTGCCGAGGCGGCGCATACCCGGATGAACTAGGTGTGTACTGATTCGGAGCCATTCCTCGATCAGGAACACGCGCTCCGTTTGGGTAGAGTGCCGATACTTGGGTAATCCCCTCTACCGTGGGGATTTGTGCCTTATGAGGCGGTTGTCCAACCCTATGGCCGATAGGTGGGGACTGGGTTTGGGCTACTGGGGCTGCACAACGGGAAATCCTGTTGTGGTGGTCAATTAGAAGCTGATACGTAGTACAGTCCCCGTACGAAAGGCTCGTACGGATCTCTGGACTCAGGCATTGTAACATCATGTTCATTTCTTGACACTCTATGAGTTGCAGGCCGGTTCGGTGGACAAGTGTGCGCCACCGAGACACGTATTATTCAAATTAACAGTCCAATACGTATTATTCAAATTAGTGGGGGTAGTTATGTTGGAGCGGTATTAGTGGAAGATAAAATTGATGTGGCAAGTCAAGGAAAATGGCTGTGTACAACCGAGAGTAATTTATTTTTTAAAGGTGGGGCACAAAAAATATAGGTATTGGACTACAGGGGTATTTGGGCAATTGACCCTTTTTTCTCCTCGGCATCTATTTTGCATATTCATCCATTATTAGATCCATTTTATACACCAGTTTTTTTTTTATAAAAAAAAATTCATATAACCCCTTCACTTTTCCTGAAATCCATATAACCCTCCTGGAAATACATATGTAAATCTATTAAAAAGATTATCTTACACCCTTCTTGATGTGTGTGTAGCTATTAAAAAGAGGTTTAAGTGTTGGGAGAGAGGGCTTGCCTGAGGAGGGCCGTTCTCGTCAGTCTCAAGGCGATACTCGTGCATGATCCAGTCAGTCTTTTGTCCATTGGGGGCCCTCCCCGTATAAAAGACAAGTGTCTTCCTCATGCCGATGAGGTGGTTCTTGTCATGCACCGCCTTGTCCCTCCCCGTAGCCTTCCAAAACCCTGCCATCGTCGCCCTGTTAGTCCTTGTCCCCGTCAGGTACTTCTTGTCCTTGTGGCTGAAGAAGTACCACTCGCTTTGCTCCTCGTATCCAATCCTGCATCTCTCTATGTAACACAAGCTAGTCCATAAACAACCACAACATTTCTTGGGCCACATAAATTTTAGGGGTTTTTTTTGACATATTATGTTTTTAGTAAAGGTTAACTAAATGGAATATTCGCATAATATATCTCATATGTTAACAGAAGTTTAACTTAAAAAGTTATTTGGATTTATATAGGTGTTTTAAGGGGGTTATATATACTTTATGAAAAGTCAGAGGGTTATATGGATTTCAAATATTTACAGGGGGTTATTTGGATTTGCCCTATTTTTTATTTTTTATTTTTAACAATCACATCCATTTGTCCATCAAAACCCTTGTTGAGTCCCACAATAGGAGGGTATGTCACAGTTGTGTAAAATGATTTGATTTTAATAATTTTTGCATTCTCAAATAAAAAAATAGAGGGATGTGAAATTTTTTTAGTGCAAATAAAGGTACGCAGAAATGTTAACCCCGTGTTGGTTAAATGATACATTATTGTTGTTAAAACATACAGAGCTGTGTAAAAGACCTCGGGTAAAACTATTTTCAAAACCCAACTTAATTTTTTCCACTACTCAAAATTACAAAAAATACCATTATTTATTTATTTTTTGTCTCCCTTTTCCACTACCCAGTTCGACAGTATCCAGTTGAAATCTTCTTCACTGGGACGACGGAGGTCCGTCGAACTATCTAAATAAGTGATGACAGGGACCCAATCAAAATCTGTTTCACAGGGACGACAGAGGTTCGTCGATCTATCTGAGTAAGTGTTGATAGAGACGTGTCAATCCCTTTAAAAAAACACATATCTTCTAAAAATAAATTACTTATACAGTCATTTAAGTCCTTACACTACAACAAATTTGATTATTAGCTACGAATTTTTTTCTGCGAAATTTAATTTCGTAGCTAAAGGTGTCTTTTACCTGCGAAATTCTAATTCGTAGGGAATAGTTTTACCTTTCTCGACGAAAATACATTTCGTTATAGAAAGTATGACTTTTCCCTGCGATATCCCAGCGTCGTAGCAAATAATATGACTTTTGGCTACAAAATTAAATGTTGTAGCAAAAGACATGACTTTTAGCTGCGAAAATTTATTTCGTAGCAAAATATATGACTTACCTACACCGTCCTTTCTGTGCTCCTCAGATCGGACGGTTCACATAATTTTTCAAAAAACATTTATGGATCGACCGAAAAAAACTATGTTCTATTGATCCCTCCTTTTCATTCACTTCTCTACTCTCTCTCTCTACATTTCTCCTCTCTAGAACCGAAAAAATTTCTCCAGGTCCGAGACCTCCTTCTACGGCCCCTTTCATCCAGCTCCGAGACCACCTTCTGCGGCCTCTTGATCCAGATCCGATCGACATCCCCTTCTTTGCGACCACCACCACCCTCTGCGCCGTCTCCTCGAACGACGACTATCCCCACCAGGCCCCAACCCCCATCACCTCCTCCCTGTGCAATTTATTTTCAGAATGTAAGTTTTTTGTTTTATTGTCAGAATCATTTTCAGATCTAGGGTTTTATTTTCACATCTAGGTTTTCAATTTCAGTTTTTTTTTTTTTAGATCTAGGGTTTTTATTTTTACATCTAGGTTTTCATTTTCAGTGTTTTTTTTAGATCTAGGGTTTTTATTTTCAAATCTAGGTTTTCATTTTCAGTTTTTTTTTCAGATCTAGGGTTTTTATTTTTACATCTAGGTTTTCATTTTCAGTGTTTTTTTTCAGATCTAGGGTTTTTATTTTCACATCTAGGTTTTCATTTTCAGTTTTTTTTTTCAGATCTAGGGTTTTTATTTTTACATCTAGGTTTTCATTTTCAGTGTTTTTTTTCAGATCTAGGGTTTTTATTTTCACATCTAGGTTTTCATTTTCAGATTTTTTTTCAGATCTAGGGTTTTTGTTTTTAGATTTATTTTCAGATCTAGACATTTCGTATTCAACTTTTTTTTAGATCCAGGGATTTTCTGATTTTTTCAGATTTTTTTTCTGTATACATGTTTATAGTGGTTTTGATTACTTCTAACCTAACATTTGTGTTCAATTTTTATTTGATATTTTATTTTATAGGTTTTTGCTTTATGGGTGTCAGATTTATTTGCGAAACTGAATGGGTTTTCAACTATTTTCAATCGTTCTCTTGGAATCATTTTTCAAACTGAATGGACTAAAAGCTAGAGAGAGAGGGAGAGAGAGAGAGAGAGAGAGAGGGAGGTACGTAATCTTAATTTCAAAGGTCGCAAGAAATTATAGGGAAGCTTTACTGTCCAGTCCTGTCCACACACACACACGTATATATATAAACCGTATATTACATTCTAGTACTGCTTGTACGGTTTCACCACATTAAACCAAAGTGAGAATTTCCACAACTTGAATTCTTTTTTATGTTTGTCATGAATCATGATGCATGTTTGATTGTGATTTGTGGTATTCAAGTATGTATCTTTCATGTTTAGACTTTATTTTTTTCCCTTGGTGTCCATTTCCCTCCACTTTTGGATCACAGGTGTATATACCAATCAATCAAGTGACATTTAAATCTCAAATGATCATTGAGTTTGGCAGTTTGTTCCTCCAATTATGTCACAATTCAAGTGACATATGAATTAGTTCACACATAGTCCTTTTGTGAAACCTTTTGTTTAGAGACTTTTAAATGAGATTTAGATCTTGAATTTGGATTTGAATATATAAGAATTAATGCATTATGGTTTCAAATGATAACTTACAGATTAATTTAATGGAATTGTGGGGCACATCAAGATGCTTTATTAGGTAATGATAAATAATGCTATGACTATAGTTTATTTATGGTCATGCATGCCCAACATCTTGTAGCATCAATTAATCTTTTGTCATTTTTCAACCGACTATAGATGTTATTTGTATTGGTTGGATCGATTTTGTTATAATAAATGTGTATGCAATCCTTATATATTTTAATGTGCTTCATTTGTCTATAAATCGTATGCTTATTAAAAAAAATTGGGATTAATGGGTATGGGTGCAGTTGATGGATGCCTTTGTCCAGCTTCATGAAGTTGAGAGTTAAACGTGTCATGCGTGCATGATTTGTTTAATCACCTTGGTTAAAGTAATCATATTCTAGAACTTCAGGACTATATGTGGGGGAGCATGGATATAGAGAGTTGAATGTTGGTAGCATTACATTTATGTTAAGTCCATATGTTGCAATCGATGTATATGCAGTTATTGTTGTTATATCTATGGTCCGTCTCCTTGAAATGGATCATATGGTACTTTAATTTGGATGAATTTGTTTTCAATGAATTGATTCAAGATTCATATTTGTAGGTTATTTTTATGCCAACTGAATATTCAACTGGAAAGGGAGATATAGTGATTAATGCCAGGTCATGGATGATTCATGAATTCAGATTATATAATCCGATTTAGAAGGAAGAATGACGTTTTGGAGGTAAATGCATGATGAAACAATGGAGTGTATATGCATGGGATCTAATTGTCATAGGATAACATATTCCATTTTGGCATCCCACTTGATAGGAATACTAATGTGAAATATAGTTGGCATGCACTCTTAGCTTTTTGAAATTTTGATGATCTCCAACATTAATGGTGTTTTTTTTATTAAAATGAAAAAATTGTGATGCAGAGATGGGAGGATGACAGTTAGGTTGTTGATGCAGTGCTTGGTTAACAAGCTGGATTTGAATAACGAATCAGAATTATTTGTTCTTCAAACCTAACTCATCCCCATGATTTCATTGGTTCTTCTAGTCATAAATTCATACATACATATAATATATGCATGGTTTATTAATTCTGTATGTTTCTTGTGCTTCAAACCTACCTTTATTTCTCATGCTGACTTTTTATATATTATGATTTTGAAATGATGGGTGAGATAAAATCATTTATTCGGGAAAGATTGTTGGACTTGTTCTATGCAGTTTATGAAAAAGGTGCAAAAAAAGGTATGCCGATTACCTCTTCCTGCAAGTTCATGTTGCAATCTCATTGGTACAATTTGATTCTTTAAGGGCATAATATTTCTCTATGTTGAAATATTTCACTATGCTTCTCTCAAATCACTACTTATTGAAAACTTCTAAAAATTGAAATATCTATACGACTCTTTGATACCTTCATGCGGCATTGTTTTCTCTTCGTGATTTAAGTACAAGAACCCAGCATGTGGACACACCATCTTACATTGTTGTAGAAAGTAATACATGCTTGTTTAAATATAACTTTCACTGCTTAACATGGTCATATTACTTGTTGCTTGGATTCAATTTGATCATTACTTTATGGCATTTATTCCGGTTATAATAAACTGGAAAATGCCATCATACTTGGTCTAAAATAGATCATCAATTTGACAGATTATTTATCCTAGCACCACTGTTCTTTTTTATTTCAGAAGATAGACATGCTCATTTAATTATGTATATGGTTTCCTTTATTTCACTCACTTAGATATTAACAACATGTGAAAAAGATTTATGACTCCTACCAGAATTATTAAAATTGCCTTCTGCTGTGATGATGCTGATGGTACTGAAACTTTATATATAGAAAAATTTATGACCTCAATATTCTAGTCTTGAAGTTTTTCATTGAAACATTCAATGATTTATTTGATTGGGAACACATCTGCAGGTTATGGGAAGCCTCATTGATCTAGGATCTCTCCAACCAACTGGAGACATGACATCGGTTTGTATCATGTCAATGTCTCATTGATATATTTTGCTCATGAACTCAGATATAATAAATTCATATTGTTTCATCCTCATAAGAAATAAGTTGTTCAATTTCCACTTATATTTGTTTACTTGTCATACTGATGTGTAGGTAAGGAGAGAAGATCTATTGAATTCTTTTTGGACAATTTACTTGGCCAGACACCAGATCAACAACAAACTTTAGCTGCAATTGGTGAGGTGCACTCAGAACATCACTAAATTCCCAAGAACATGACTCTTCAGTGATTTCATTTTTTGTAAACAACAGAAGTTAAAAAAAATGGTCCTATGCAGGATATGTTTTTAATAGCAACTGATTAGCCATTTTGCTTCCCATCCACCTTTACATTTGTGATAAGGGCATTCTCAACACTTGAAGGTATTGTTTCTTACCTTCATATAAATAATCAGATTCCATGTAAATTTTATTTTTACATATTCCAAGATTTAGAATTCTTTTGTGCTAATCCATTTCATTGTTATACAGAATTCCCAAAAATCTTGTCTGGTAGATGAATTTAATGTAATTTAAAGTTATGTTCTTTAACAGATTTGTTGTAAGTCTGCCCGTGATTTGTGTGAAGCGTATAATTTGTTATTTTCTTCTGGCTTCCAAACTTTAGTAAGAGGGAAATGAAAATGAGATGAATTATTGTAGTGTAAAGAGAATTACAATGCAACTCTAATTGTGATGTTCTTACAGGAATCGGGTATACACTAGATCCTAATTTTTCTTTTGTGAAGATCGTTGCTCCTTAATTATGCACAGGTCTGTCATAAAATTCTCTAATCTCTCTTCTATAACACTGAGTGATTTCTTTATCTCAGATTTCTATTGGTTAATTAACACTCCATTTATTGCTGATAATTCAGGAGTTATTAGACTTGAAACAGAACTAGTACAGGAGATTTAGCAGACAAGCAAATGATGTATATATGCTGCATCTCTCATTAAGTATTTTTTAATTGTAATATAAATGTTTCTTAAAATTAAAAATGGTTTTTCTACGAAAATGACATTTTCCTGCGAAATATTTCACAGGGAAAGGTCTATATTTTTTTTATTAAATATATAGACATTTAGCTGCGAAATTATTTCGTAGCAAAAGTCTACATTTTGCTACGCAATTATTCTTTTGCGACGAAAGATTTTCGTAGCAAAAGGTGAACTTTCGCAAACGTGTTCCGCTTGGCCAAAGGTATCTTTTTGCTGCGAAAACAATTTCGTAGCAAAAGATACCATTTTGCTACGAAATTATACCTTTTGCTGCGAAAACTATTTCGTAGCTAATAATTATCATTTGCTACGACAATAGAATTTCGCAGCAAAAGTGTATCTGATACGAGGCTTTTGCAATGATAATTGCAACGAAAATATATCGTCGAGAAAGAGTTTTAGCTACGAAATTGAAGGTTTTTGCTACGATTAATTTCGCAGCTAATGCCTGAATTTCTTGTAGTGTTATAAAAATTAAAAATTCTATTTAAGTCATTTAAGTTCTTCTGAAAATTATTCATATATTTTGTCATTTAAATACAAGGTGTAAAAATGAAAAAATAAACCGTCATATAAATGAAATAAACATTAAACATTCCATATACACAAGTGGAGTATTAAGAAACATTCCATATACTTTCGACATGGGACTCCACTTGTTTAGAAAAGAAAATAATGTTTTTTTGTCTATATGAAATGTTTACTATTTATTTGGTCAAAATAATTCTTTGTTTGATATTTTTATTTCTTATACTTAAATAAATATATATGTGAATGATTTTCAAAAAGACTAATAACTTAAATGACATTTTTGTTTTTCGTAAGAACTTAAATGATTGTATCAGTGATTGATTCTTAGAAGAAAGTTGTTGTTTTGAAGGGTTCAACACATCTATGTCGACACTTGTTCAGACAGATCGACAGATCTCTGTCATCCTAGTGAAACATACTTCGACTGGGCCTCTGTCGACACTTATTCAGACAGATCGACGGACCTCTGTCGTCCCAGTGAAGAAGACTTCGACTGGACGCTATCGAAATGGGTAGTGAGAAAGGGAAATGAACTGGGTAGTGAGAAAGGGAAACAAAAAAATAAAATAAATAATGACATTTTGATAATTTTGGGTAGTGGGAAAGAGTAAGTTGGGTAGTGGGTTTATCCTTACCCAAAGACCTCCTCTAGTGATGGTAACGGGAGAGTTATTTAGATAATCTATCTCAATTTGATCTTTCACGGATATGATTATGGGTTTCAAATGTAAAATCCATGTCATGTTGTTCTATTAATTTAAAAAATACATCATATATATCATTCAAAATAAAAATTTGGATATATATACATATTTAAAAATTAATGTTTCTCACATGGATATACAGACATAAAAATGATTTTTAAAAATAGAACATTATGGACCAAAAAAATTAAAAATAATTGGATATGACAAACTAGACCATACAGCATATGTTTAAGCAAGCGTGCACGTGCAGCTTTGTTTGGGTCTCCTCCGATACTGCATAGCCCATGGGCTGATATGTTCCTTATTGGGTTTGGCTGGAGGTTGGAGATTGAACTTGTCAACAGAGCAAATATGGATCGGAGATTGAACTTGTCAACAGAGCAAATATGGATCGGATAAGTCCATATTCGCATATGAATTAGATATCTTAAATACTTGTATTAGATATTTGACAGATATTTAAAATAATTATCTTTATCCTATTCGATAATCTGTATTCGGATGATTATCTGAAAAATGTAAATGGATAGAGTGATGATTCAAATATCCAAAGATTTGATATCCAGAAATAAAAATAATATATTTAACTGAATTTTCTCTAGGATAATAGAGATATCCACCTTTAGTGAGGGGACTTGAGTTGGAGTTTTGCTGCCCTTCTGATAGGGAAAGATTTGACCAGGAAAAAAAAATTAAAAAATCACTTAATATAAAACATAAAATTATAAGTATATTACATGATTTAAAGTATAATAAATAATAAAAAAACTCATACTAATCTTAAAAATATAAATATATTAATATAATAAATAATAACATAAATTTAAGATGGGTTTTTTTGGGGACATGGGGATATAATATGCTGGGCTTGGGATGAATTTTCAAGGGGTATTGTTACACCCAGGTCTCTTTCCAACCTAATATCCAGTCTCCATGTCAACCCCCCTTCCACGTCAGCTTCCTCTTTTTTCAGCCCCTCCCTCCACGTGAAAACCATTATTTTCATTACCGACCCCAATTTTTTTTCTCCCCAAATGTTCCCGCTCAAATATTTGGTCCCTCTTTAACCCCTTTATGGTTCTCTCTCTCTCTCTCACAATAAATAACTTTCTTCTCTCTCCTCTAAAACAGAATACATTGACAAGGAATAGTATACGGTGTTATTTTTTTCTGCTACATTTCCTCTTTTTGGCTGCAAAATTAGAGAATCTTCTCATTCTCATCTTTTTTTTGCGAAGTTGGAGAATCTTCTTATTCCAGACAACAAGAAATCTAGTAAAGTAGGGTATCTGGGAGAACAAGGTATCTGCATCGTTGTCGATTATATACATTTTCATGTAATAAATGAACATTTGCATCGAAAGCATATATGTCTTGTTAAGTTGCATATACTTTTTTTAGGAGAGTATACAAGAGCTCTGAGTACAGACCAAGAAGCTTTGCTCTCTTTCCATTGGCCGTTGTATACATATTCTAAAAACAAAAGCATATATTTAATGTTTTATTCGAGTACATACTTTGTTTATCGATGCATATACGCTATTAAACATGTAGGTCATCATGGATACAATGGACCTTAATGATTTGGAATACGTGGGACTGAATGCCGAATTTCAATGTGAGGAAACAATGAATCCCAATGAAAAGACTGATGATATTAAATATTATGAAATAATTGTTGGGATTAAGTTTGACTCCATTGATGAAGCGTATTCTCAATATAAGGCTTTTATTTTCTGCAATGGTTTTTGTGTCACTAAGATAGGAAGAACGTTTACTTCCGAAGGTGACCTGAAATTAGTTATTTTTTCATGTTCAAAGGAAAGGAAGTACATGAAAAGAAATAGTGAAAGTAAAGCAAACACTAGCCTATCATTACGCAATCGAAGAGTCGCCCAAAACTAAGCGAAAGGTTTCATGGTGTGAAGTTGCCATCAACAAGCAGAAAAATGTATATATATGATTATTTGTACTCAGCACAAACCCACTATAAAGGCGTATATGCATCGATAAACTTTTACGGATTTTTATTAGTCCATTTGCTTTGTTGATATGATCTCAGAAAAATTGAGGATCGAAGCAGCAACAGAAGAAGCATCCTAGACACGTTACGCCTACAAATTGCATATCACCAACACCAAGTTCACAGTAGTATTCTCAGTTCGCATCACAATCGACTTATATGGAAGGGGAATTTGAGAGATGGATGGCATCATAGTCAAATATTTTGTGAATGTTCTTCATAGTTATACTGTTTTTCTATTCGAAACTGGATATGATGTATTAACATTTTAAATGTCCTATAAGTTAGGTTGAAAATAAATATTCAGTTAACCATAATTTGATTGACTTGATATATACTTACTTTATTGACGCATATGCCCATTCAAAACTTATATGCTACCCTCATGTAATGGACTATTGAGAAGCAATTATAAATAATTTATATTATGAGAGAACTGGAAATAAAACATAAGCAGCATCCAAACAGATAAATCAAATGTTCAAAAAACATAACTTAACATACATTCACGGACAGACTATATGTATGATTTATACAAGTAGGCATATGCTTCCGTTAAACAAGGTAATTGTTCAAACCAACAACAATAAAAAAAGAGAAAAGTGTTGTAACACAATTTAACAACATCAAACACCGAGAGGAGAATGTGTTATTCAAATAAACAATTACACCACATAAAAAAGACACAAAAATTGTTCAAACAAAATGCGCAAAACATCTCTGCTACATTAGAGAACCCCGATCTGCTGGAATCGTAGATGCGACCTTGAAACTCATGAATACCATGTCTTTGGCTTGTTTTGAAATCTCTGGTGAGTGTTGATCGGCCAAACCTTTGTATAATTCAATATCGTTTCCTTCAGCAAGTTTACCATAGTAAACGCCAATGACTCGTAGATTTACCCACTCAACTAATTGTATACTTTGAATGTCTTCTTCTCCCTGTCCATTATCAATAAGAACCAATGCTTTGAATGAACATTCAAACCAATAAATCAAGTATTCAAAAAACATAATTTAACATACATTCACGGACATACCATATGTATGATTTATACAAGTAGGCATATGTTTCCATTAAACATGGTAATTGTTCAAACCAATAACATTAAAAAAATAGGAAAGTGCAGTAATACAATTTAACAACATCAAACACAGAGAGAAAAATGTGTTCAAATAAACAATTACACCACATAAAAAAGACACAAAAAATTGTTCAAACAAGATAAGTAAAACATCTCTGCTATATTAGAGAACCCTGATCCGCCAGAATCGTAGATGCGACCTTGGAACTCATGAACACCAGGTCTTCGACTTGTTTTGGGATCTCTGGGTGAGTGTTGATCAGCCAAACCTTTGCATAATTCAATATCATTTCCTTCAGCAAGTTTACCACAGTTAACACCAACGATTCATAGATTTCTCCACTTAACATATGCCGAATTGCCTGATGTACATACCACAACATATTCAAACAAGACAAGCACACAAAACATGAATATATGTTATGTGCATCGATAAATAACGCATATGCCTCATTCAATATGTACATTCAATAACATAGCCAAATAAGAGTCATACGATAAATAATAATAAGGTATATGCGTTGATAAACAAAGCATATACCAATTTAATGATCTCATACCATTCTAAATGCCTAAACAAGACAATCATATGAAAATTAATAATGTATGTGCTTCAATAAACCATGGATATACCTCATTACAATTCTTACATTCCAAATAATGCAAGCAGAGACAAAAATTGAATTATACACACATGTTCAAAGCGATCGCAACTAGTGAAGTATCATTTTCCCTCATAGGCCTCTACTCCACTAGCCCTCTCCAAATTTTTGTGTGATCTTTATATGGACATGATATCAACTTTCAACACTGCACAACTAAATGAGGTATATTAGTTTTTTCAACAGAGATACATGTAATAAAAGGTACAGTGATTTATTTGCATCGGGACTACAAACACATAATGACTACAAATATTACATTAATCTATATATGTGTGCAACTCAAATTGAAGATTAAAACAACACATGCTCTTCCAAAGAAGCATATGCTCAGAACAAAAGCATATAATAATATTATAAAAAATAATGACTGCATATGTTCTTCCAACAGAGCATATGCGTTGAATCAGAAGCATATGCTCCCATTGTAGCAAATAACAATAATACGAAAAAGGGAAACACACGTACTTCTAGAGAAGCAAAGAAATATGCACGTTATGAATAAAACAACATTTAAATAAGCCTAGCATGATGATTTTTTTGAATTAAAAATTCTTAACTGAACAAAAGAGCGCTGAATGCAAAAACACATGTTGATTTCTTTCAGAATTAAAAATCCATAACTAAATAAAAGAGCGGTGGAGACGAAAAAACATGACTTTTATATTTAAAAATTCTTAAATGAAAAAAAGAGGTGAAAACAAAATTTCTAACTAAATAAAACTAGCATGATGATTTTTTTTATCGATCTAAAAATTACAAAAAACAGAAAAAAATAGATAGACGAGGTAGAGGCGACGCCATCGTCGGAAATAACCCATAGAAAGTTGAGTGGGGAGAAGGAGGTCATGCTTGACTCACGCAATGGTGTCGACGGACACCAACAAACGAAAGAGAGAGAGAGATTCAGGAAGATGGAGAGAGTGAAAGAGAGGGAGAGAGGTTGAGGGAGGCAAAGAGTTTACAGGGGTGGGAGGGAGAGAGAGAGAGAAAGATTTTGTGAGAAAAAATGAGAATGAGTGAGGGATGTGAGAGAGATTTCTGTGACAAAAAATGAGAGCATCGATTTTCGTGAAAAGCTATCAACGCATATGCGCTTATAAGTCCAGCATATCAGACCTGATGTAAATACGTGTATCGATAAAATAAAACACTCGATAGTTGTGTTAGCCACCATCACATCCCAAAAAAGCAACTGTCACTTCACCCATATTTTAAATTTTGAATTTCAAAATCAAACCCAAAATTTCTCGCCAAACTAAATTTTCTTTTACGAGTCGAGTCCCCATCTACGTGGCGGCCATGTAACCCACCTCAAAAAATTCCAGCTGACGTGGAGACTGAATTTCAGACTGGAAATTGGCCTGGGCGTAACATTTTCCATTTTCAAGGGTCCAACTTTATAGTTTTTTTTATAGGCCCAACCTTATTGGGGTTTGAAGGGCTTGGGCCTCCGTGGAAGTGGAATTATCTACATGGCAAACAACAAGTCTGACAAAACCCTGAACATGTCATGTCATTATATTCAAATTCCCCATGTTTGAGATGTTAAGAGCAGAAATACATCAGCTTATTATGATACATAACCAACTTTTCACAACATTATTTGATGGACATGACAAGTGTTCATAATTTGTTCTGGTATATAAACCAAGTGGAGAATATATAATCAAAAAAATTAAAATGCAGCAATGGTGTGTGCACTCTTGTTTTTGTCAGTTGTTGTACAGAATCCAGGTTACATAAATTTCAAAAACATATCCCAAACTTGAAATAAAATGGTCTGCCTTTTTCATGTGCCAAAAAACATGACCTATTTGCACACAAGGAATGATAATAAAAAAAGGGACCATGGACTAGAGAAATCCTTGCAAGTTGCAACACCAATCCAAGTATACACACATGTATATATATATATAGTAGTAGAACTAGTGAAATCAAATCCATAATTCATTTTTCAAATATGCAGATTTCGATCCCTCGATCGCCCGATCCCAAGAACTCCCCCAACTTGGCCCCTTCTTCATTACCATGAAGAAGAAGCAAAGTGAGCTCAGAATCACTGTGAGACTCACCTTGATCACCATCATATCTACTAGTATTATTGCTGTGGCTCAATTGGGAGGCCACGAACTTATCGAGGTCTCTCCAATCTCTCACTTTTTCATCAACATTGTTAACTTGATTAGAGGTATCCCTTGTGATTAGTACATCCTCCTCTTCATAATTGTCCGATGCGATTATCGAGCTCGGCCTCTTCAGCAGAGGTAGAGAGGGGCTCTCCAGCTGGGGGAGCTGGATGAAGTGGCTCAGGTTTTCGACGTTTTCAGTCTCACGTTTGCATTCGAGGTCATGTGGGTGCCTCTGAAGGTAGTTGATGGGGTCAACAGCAGTCATGCTTGCGTTGATTGATTCGTCGTAGGATGAGTATCTGGAATCCCATATCGATCCGTTGATCCTTGCTTGTTGGCAATTTGTTGTTCTCTTTTTGAATGCTCGACAAACTACCCACCCTTCTTCCTGCAAATAAGAGATCATGAATTAGGAGTTTTATTGAAGATTGATCATACTTGATGGGATCTAGTCAAACTACTTTTATATGAAAAATTTATAAAAATAGGATGGAAAACCTTCTATTAAAGATTGACCAGACTTGCTGAGATCCAATGGTTGAATATGAGAAATTTATAAAGCGAGGATGAACCCCACCTATTGCGCAGGCGGGGTTGTATAAAGACTTGTCTTGCCTTTACAATGGCAAGAGATTTTACCCCCATAAAAGAATAGGGTTGTATAAAGGATTCTTGACAATATTGTTATATATTTATTAAGTTTAGGTTATGCATTTATGCATTGAAGAAATAATGTTTTATATGTTTGCTTTCCATTGGAAGGTCTGCGGAAATCCTTGTCTTCTTTAAGATAAAGGTTTCCACTGACACTAACTGAGAATGAACTCCTTCAAGCAGTTCTGAACGCAATTTTTTCAGTCTTCATCAGAACAATTGATAAAAAAAAAAGATATAGTGGGTGAAGCATGAGAGTGTAAAGAAGGATTTAGTATTTTATACATCTAGATAAAAAGCTTTTTGTTTTTTGTTTCTAAATTTCTACCAATAGACTCAACTATGAAAATCAGACAAATAAATAAATGAGTACCACAGGGACAGATACGTGAACACACCTTACGTGTTGGAGTGATTACTTGAGAAGGAAAAACTTTTGATTTGAAATGAACAATGTGAATGGAACAAAGCGATTCATGAATTGAAATGAAACATTCAAGAACTGAATAATCACATGAATCAAACAAACAAAATTATCGGTGGATCCCTAGAAAACTGAACATCTTACATGGGCATATGCATTCGTATACCAAAGCCACAGTTTAGCTGAACTATTAACTTGAACAGCCTATATTACAAGATATTTTCTTACCTGAGACCTCATGATCATAGTACTTCTGAGGGTCGCATATTGGTACAACCATTTTGAAGAAAACCTTACACCCTTCTTGATGTGTGTGTAGCTATTAAAAAGAAGTTTAAGTGTTGGGAGAGAGGGCTTGCCTGAGGAGGGCCGTTCTCATCAGTCTCAAGGCGATACTCGTGCATGATCCAGTCAGTCTTTTGTCCATTGGGGGCCCTCCCCCTATAAAAGACAAGTGTCTTCCTCATGCCGATGAGGCGGTTCTTGTCATGCACCGCTTTGTCCCTCCCCGTAGCCTTCCAAAACCCTGCCATCGTCGCCCTGTTAGTCCTTGTCCCCGTCGGGTACTTCTTATCCTTGTGGCTGAAGAAGTACCACTCGCTTTGCTCCTCGTATCCAATCCTGCATCTCTCTATGTAACACAAGCTAGTCAATAAACAACCACAACATTTCTTGGGCCACATAAATTTAGGTCTCAAGATGTTCATTTTCATTCTTCTTTTACTGGAACACCTAAATAAATGACGTTTGGAATGAATGAAATTTTCTTGGTTCTCTTTTTGAATCAAAATTACCAAACTGACACTTAGAACGAGAATCTCTCGTTCCTCACAATTTTAAATTTGATAGATATATTATATAAGAGGAATGAATAAAATTTTACATAGACCGACAAGAATGATCATACAAATGAATGATTCAAAACGTCATTTTCTTGATTGTTCATGCAAACATGTGAATAAGATGGGTTACCAAACTGTCCCTAACTCAAGATGGACTTGTGGTGCACCTTGGAGGTCCCACGGTTCGATCCGGTAGAGATCGATGTCTCTTATGACATCGAGGTCTATCTTCTGCAACGCGATCTTCTTCTTAAGGTAATAGCCGACGAGCTCCTCATCGGTCGGATGGAACCGGAAGCCGGGAGGAACGCAGGATTCTGCCGCATCCATCTCCTACATTGGTAACACCAAATCCTTCATCATCTTATACTTCATCTATTATGCAAGAGTAGATGATATAATGAGAAGAAAAACAAGACCATCCTAGTGAAATCACATGTATACCAGCTGTTGTAGGCTTTAAGTGTAACCAGAACTTGTCAGGAAAATAAATTAAGGATGAGGAAAACAGAATCATAAAAAAGATTTAGAATATGCTCTAATAATGTCATACTGTTATGAATGTCCCCCAAAACAAACCTTGTGATTGATTTCCACTTATGAGCTGGTTCATCTACAGTTCCAAAAAATAAAAAAAAGCCAAGTTTTCAACATTTTCTTGTACTCCCAACAAATCGCTCTTTGATTTGAAAAGACAAATTAAGGATATATATATATATATATATATATATATATATATATATATATATATATATATATATATATATATATATATATAGTGAAACGATTAGGTGCGGCGAACGGCGGGTACGACTGCGACATGGCCCGTCCGATCACGGGTCCATCGCATCCGACGGTCGATGTGAATCGCATCCGACCGTCGAATGCGATGGACCCGTGATCGGTGGCCCGTGATCGCCGCCGCACCCGCCGTTCGCCGCACGTAATCACCCCCCTCTCTCTCTCTCTCTATATATATATATATATATATATTGAAACGATTAGGTGCGGCGAACGACGGGTGCGGCCGTGACACGGGCCGTCCGATCACGGGTCTATCGCATCCGACGGTCGGATGCGATTCGCATCTGACCATCGGATGCGATGGACCCATGATCGACGGTCCGTGATCGCTGCCGCACCCTCCGTTCGCTGCATGTAATTGGCCCCCAATATATATATATATATATATATATATATATATATATATATATATATATATATATGGAAGTGATTCGGTGCGGGAATGCGGTCGTGCGAGAAGCGATCACGGGCCGTCGATCATGGGTCCATCGCATCGGACGGTCGGGTGCGATTCACATTAACCGTTGGATGCGATGGACCCGCAATCGAATGATCGACGTCGTTTCCCGCATTCCCGCACTGAATCACTCGAATATATATATATATATATATATATATATATATATATATATATATATATATATATATATATATATATATATATATAAAGAAAAGATGAATTAAAATAAATAAAGAGAGGGGTCTCAAGAAATGAGATGCATTGAATCCATAAAATGAATGACAGTGGATTTTATTGTTTTCTATTCAATCAGTTTATAAAGTTAAACAGGAATGGACATGAAAAATTCATGCATCATGATGTTTACCAACTGAAAGAATAACATCAATTGCGCTCCACTCCCAAGATCTGCACATTAAATAAATCCCACAGGACATCAAAAGACATGATAGGGAAAAAAACAAAGAAAGAAAGAGACAAAGCTTGGTCTCTCTAATCAGATTGGCATGACATCCCATTAACAAGGGACAAAAGGAGAAGTGACGTTTGCAAAGGCAATAGCACGCGCTCCTCCCATTGTTGGAGTGAATAAAATAAAGAATGAACAAAAGCCAAAAGACAAATTTGAGGAGGGGATCGGAAATCGGATCGATGACCCATTTCATTGGATTGTGAGCCTGCTCTCAAATTATGTATAATAAAGTGTGGGGAGAGATACTGAGAGTCTATGAATTGTCTATGGCTCTGACTTTGTTGTCCCTTTGTCTGGGATTTCCAGGGCAACATCTGAACCCTCAGTCAATTGTGTAGGCATCTTTGTGCGCCCACTACAAGGCATGCAATGCTGAAATATATATGAAGTGGGTTTTGTGTATTTTTTGTTGGTGTGCAACATGCATGCATGCGCGCCCCAGCCGGGTTTTCTTTGCGCGCGTGTTGTGTGTGATCAAGATTTTAATGAAGCATTTATCACAAACAATAGATTTGTTTTTTGGTTGGAATCAAGACCTTTAAAAGGGCAACAAAATTACCAACGTACAGTGGGGGTTCACTTAGTATTAGAGAGATTTTTGTCACCCTTAATAGATTGTGGACTAAATTTAGTCCATTAGAATTAGCCGACAGGATCATGTAAATTATTTTTTCCTAACTGCAATCAACAAGGGGAGAGAGAGGGTCAAAGGGGCAATGTCCCTTCTCCACACTCATCGAATGGTTGGTACAAGTATGGTTTCATGTTCTCGTTTAATTTCCTTGAGGATAAGATCATAACTAAATCCCATTAGGATCAAAGACTAACTAACAAATTATAACAATCTCATATATATGTTAAACATATGAGGTTGCGACGACTTATTAATTGAAAACTTATCATTTTGTAAGAGACTGATTTGTGATAAAATTGTCATAATCTCACGTGTTAAACACATGAGATTATCACAAGTTTGTATTTTACACGAGACTGGTCACATCTAATGAGATCCATAGTTATTCTAGCTGAATCCCATCTTTTTTTTTTTTTGGTAGCATCAACTGGTTGTGGAAGCTAGGGAAAAAATGGAGCAAGAAGGCAAGATGTATATATAGAAAAGAAAAAAATGCCAACAAGAGCATATAATACACATCTGCTCCTCATTCCAATGTCTGTCCATGCAAAACAAAACTTTTCCAGTTGTGTCACTTCTCTGGAATGGATGTGAGGGAAGAGGGAGTGGCTTTTTCGAGATAGTCTAAATGAAAAAGATATCAGTCAATCAAATTCTGATCTTACCAACCATTCAAAGAAGAAAAAAAAAACATTTAGAGAAATGGTCAGAAGACAAAAAAACAGATCGAAGTTCAATGTCCTATACCCATTACATGAACCATGCAAAGCAATCGTTCAGAGTGAATGCATTGAACACACCCATAACAGAAAACACGAATTAAAAAAAAAAAAAAAAAAAACAAAGAGAGAAGGCACGCACTATAACATGCGCATTTGTTTAGAAACCCTGTGGAACTCACCTGAAATGGCCAGTAGAAGCCGAGAATGAAAATACAAATTAAAGGATGGTAGAGAAGACAATAATAATAATAAGAAGAAGAAGAGAAGTTTGAGTTGGAGAGATGAGAAGGGAAGAAGAAGAAGAGTATATATAAAAGAAAAGGTGGGGGAGGGTGGACTCTCAATTGCGCATGGATTTGTGCGAATGAAAGCTGCGCCACCCCTCCAAAAGTGGATTACGTCACCCTTCACCTCTTTGTTTCCTTTTTTTTTTATGTTCAATTTCTCATCTCAGGGTTTTATCTTTTCCATGGTTGTCTCTTCTCACTTACAGTGCTCAATTCAATGGTGCTTGTGCTTGTTTTTATTTGGGTGAATTTAACATAGGAATTGAATTTATTATCCGCACGTGATTTCGTATTTAACCCTGGTTGGATAGAGAATTAAGGAGACCGGATCCAGTCTTGGTCAGTATTGAACTGAACAACGTGAAAATCGAATTGCACCACCTATAAATTAAACTGCACAACCAATTGTTGATTATATATTTTACTCTTTTATTGTATCCAATCAGCTGTTGGAGAAAACATGAATTCCTAAGTATCATCGGTATCCAATAGAATAGTGAAATATATACCCAACAATTGGTTGTGAAGTTCGATTTATAGGTGGTGCAATTTGATTTTCAAGTCATTCAGTTCGGTATTGACCAAACTGAGCAGATCCAGTCTTGAGTAGATTCAGTCCCAAAATTAAGTTATTATGAGTTGTATGACTACTATTTTATTATAAATAAGGATAATAAAATGATTTTTTTGTTTGATTGTGTTTTGAATTATTCTCGTTATAAAATGTAATAATAAATTTTTTATTGTAAATAAAATGTAAATAATGTGTGAATAAGAATTTATAAAAGATAAAAAAAACAATGGCAATTGATTTATATATAAGAGGTGATGACAATTGATTTAATAGTGAATCCATGTATTATTTTGGGTTGAATAATTTTGAATAATTTAATTCCAAGGGTTGGCTGTAATCCATATACTTTTAATACCATTTAATTCTGACATACAAATTTTTATTTATTACAGCCTTCGAAACACTCATTTTGAGACTATTCTGACTAATTTTCATTTATTCGAAGCCTTATTCTCAAATCAAACAAGGGCAGAGTACTCTGATTCACCCAAAAAGTTAAAAAGAGCACAAATAGAGGATCTCACTCTTTAATAAAATGTTTTGCATGAGTTCAACATGTGTTTTAGAAACCATATATATCAGTGGCTTATTTTGTATGTTTTTCTGCTTTGGGCATTCCTTTTTCTTTATATAAATTAATACTGAATGTCTATCATTTTTTTTAAAATGTATTTTATTTTATTTTTATTTTTACAACTCTTCACTCTTAATTTTTCATGGAATATGAATAAAAGAAACCATGGATAAGCCTGTCAATCGGACGGATACGGATCACATACATCAATATTCATATCTTGACTTTCGAATTCAGATACGAATATTAATTTTCGAATATGGATTGGATACAAACATTTTTCTGATATCTGACATGTTTAAATATTAACATTAATTTGGATAATAAAATGATATTTTAGAGAGAGATGAAAATTAAGATTGAAAATTTAAAGTTTATTCAGATATCATATATTGAAAATTTAATAATATCACAATATATTATCATTATGATTAAACATACAAGATAATAATATGGACAATATATAATATAAATATAAATATATATATATATATATATATATATATATATATATATATATATATATATATATATATATATATCGGATACATATATTTTTTGGATCGTATACACTGATATTCATACCCGCACTCCGGATCTTCGAATGTTGGATGTTTATTCGGATATGGATTCAGATGGGATTCAGATTTTTTTTGGATAATTTACAGGCTTAGACTCATGCGGGATGATTCTTCACTTACCTATTGGTAGTATTAAAAGAGATTTGGATCAACAAAGGTCAAGAACAGATGAGAATGCTAGTAACAGTGAGATAAGTAAATGAAATTTTACTTTTTCTTGTCTACAACTGCTATAGATAGATTTGATTTGCTTTTAAATTGACTAAAAGATTAATTATTCAGCTCAAATATGAATGTCCTGCATTATAATCCATATAGGAAATCTGTTGGGTATTGTCACTTTTGCAGCTTCGAAATGTTTTTAATTTTTTAAAGATAAAAATAGTACTTGTTTGGTGAATTACATATCTTGATATATGAATGAAAAATATACTCGAATAGATTGGATGCAAACTTTCTTGCATTTTCTCTGCTCAAACATTTATAGGCTAACCTATTATATATTCCACTAGAAAAAATCATATACCAGATTGAGATAATAGGAATGATTAGATGAATGACTCAGTGAATGAGCACCCCATCCCTGTAATATACACAGCCTATAGTATCTAGTTAGACGCAGTTCTATTTATAACCTTGCCTATAGTCTCTTGTTTCTTGATCATTGTCTAACTTTATCAAGGTATATATCTCATTAGATTTTTTTTGTTATAAAAGACTATACAATTCGTTGAAGCATATTTTTCATTTTAGAAAAAGAAATGAGATATATTAATTTTTTTTTAAATCCAAACATGTTCAGATTGTAGCTAAACGAGACATTTTTCTAAGCGTGCTAATACACTTAATCTGTTTTGCATCACATTCTATAATCATCATATCACAACATAACACATGAAATCGCCTAATATAATATATACTTCATTATCTCAACATATGTTCCATTATAAAAAACATTAAAAAAATATGCATTCAGTTATGCACTTCATTTACTAAACATATATATAAACAAAAAAGTAAAAACATCTGCAAACTATAAATGATACTTAACCCATCATTTTCTATTATATGACATAAATTCATAAAAATATTTTTAGATAACTTGTTTTACTCATCTAAGGTGATAGAGAGGGAGGGTTGCAATGCCTTCTAACATACTTTCTTGAATTTCTCGTTTCCCATATTCTCAGCCCACCCCCCCCCCCCCCCCCCCCCCAACAAAAGGTGTGTGGTTAAAGTGTTGCCTTTATAGCTGGTGGTGCTTACCTATGAACCTTTTGTGCCATGTTGGCACGTACATTCCTTTTGTTGAGCTGCCAGTCACCGTCCAATTCGGCTTGAGCTCCAGTTAAAAGCATTACCTGTCTTCGTAATATTGATTTCATACTCAATTCATTTTTTGACTAAAACATAAATATGCTACATTGATTTTATTGAATTTGAAGAACACTCTGAAAGAGGTGAGAGAAAAACAAAAAACAAAACAGAAAAAAATACAATTGCTGAGCTCACGTACCCCTCAATTAAAAGAGACATCTAACCGAGCAGATTGGCCTTGGCCATGCTCTACTCCTCGATAAATAGACGCGCACGCCTAGTTTTGAATGCACCCTCAGTTCTTGATTTGAAAATCTAAACCTACCCATTTTACTCTATCTCGGGTTCTAGAACTTGAAATTCATATTTGACCTACTCCATCATGTTTAAGTGAGAGATGTTCATGTCTGCTAAGTACGTACTGTACTATGGATAACACAATTTAAATTTTATTAATAAATTAATCTAGTTACCATAAAAATAAACTTATACTCATAAAGAAGTATAAATTATGCTAATCTAATCAAACTAAACATCTAAAAGTGTATAAAATATGAATTGCTCTTTATAACATTTTATCATATAAGTCATTTGAAATAAATATTTCAAGATCGATATGTTACACAAAACGCATCATCCGATCAAAATTAAAATATATAACCCATAAAAGATTTCTTGTGAAAAAATGAGACGTAAAATGAAAAGAAAAATCATGATTATATTTTCTAATCTAAAGGAACAATATTTGAAACACGGTTCGATTTTATTTTTGAAAGAAAACCAAAGAGTATAAACATATTTCCAAACACGTCGCATTTATTTTCCTTCAATTTATTCAAGAAGAAACAAACAATAAAAAAATGATGATTTTTAATGTTGTCCAATATATAGCTAGCATAAAAAGATAATCAATTTATTTATTTATTTATATAACTATACTCCTATTCTTCCTTTTTTTTTCACATGATGTGACAAAAAGATGTTAACGCCACATCTTTGTTTAACTAGAACATATAAGAAAAAAAAACCTAATCACACTACAAATTAACATAACATGAAATGATAATTGCATTTCATCTTAAACTTTCGAGATGCAAAATGGGACGACCTTAATAATGTTACATACAATCCTTTTATCAACCTTATTTTCAGTTCAATATACCTTATCAATCGCATATATTCCCATTAATAAGGTACATACAATCAAAACGGGTGTTGATTGAAATGAGACTGGGAAAAAATATTGGGCCTAAAATTATTCTTTTAAAATACATTTACTTAACTCATTGTATCTGGGACTCCATAGTGGCACTCATCCAGGAATGGCGTCGTTTTTGTGCTTCTACGAACTCGATTCAGATGGATAGGGAGCGATTTGTGAGTAGTCAGTAGTGGTTTCCTCAGGGCTTCTACGGTAGAGTTCTCTTTTACAGGGAAGTGGTTTCTTGAGCTATGTATTTTTCTTATTTTGTTATTTTGCTTTCTTGCATTGTCTTAAATATCTCTCTTCAATGTATAACGTTTTGAAGCTGATTGCCTATTGTTCAATCCAAAAAAAAAAAAAACTCATTGTATATACGCAGTTACATACAAAAAATATCTGAGGAATAAATCTCAACATTTCTTGTCTGGTGGAAGGCTAGCGATTTATATTTAACCCTCAAATATATATATACAACAGATGTCTTTTCTGATAAAAAAAAAAAGTTGAGACAAGTATCCTGGGGAAGGAACTGAAAGATGATTCAGAAGAAGAAAGTTCAAAGGGTATGGTACAGTGAGACACGTGTACATTTCAAGGTAGGTAGTAAGAAAATAAAGGTCCTTTACGTACAAGATAAACAAGAGATACTTCATTATAAAAAGGTCTTCATGTACTTTTTGTTTATGATTATGTCCCACACCCACTATTCAAAGTGAGTACACCTAGTTGTTTTAGTGAAAGTAATCTTAGGTAATATATGTTATAGATTTTTCTTTAACCTAGTTCCCACACCTGTGATTCATCAGACTAGAATGGACCCTAGACGAATTTATGAAATGGGACCCAAAGAATATATATGAAAAAAATATTATGAGTAACAACACAGTTAGTCTTCAATAAATAAATAAATAAAAACAAAACAAAAATCACACTATGAAGAACTATTATTTAAGTTTTTTCATTTTTAACTAACAATAATAAAGCAAAAAATAAACTCCTTATTATGTGTGATTTGTTAATGAAAAGATTACATTCCTTATAAATTCAAATGTAAAACAAAATTCTTATATAATTGAAAGTTTTAAATGAGTTATGAAAAACTAAAAAAAAGATAAAAAGAAAAAATTGGATGGTTTTTTAAAACAAAATAACTAAAAAACTCCAAATATAAAAATAATGAAACCAAATTACAATAAAAAATCAAAGATATAAATTAGAATTATGCATGAAAACAAAAGAAAATTTAAAATACATATTGAAAGGATAGTATCCTCTTGAGAAAAGAATAAATTTTAAAAATTCAATTATAAAAATACTCAACTAGTTTTAATACATCTATATTTTTAGGGATCTGGGCCTCTTGGGGATAGGGGTCATAGGCTGCCTTGGTTGCCTACCCCCAGGGCGGCCCTGCCCGTTATAGATAACAATGGATTAAATCAGATGACAATTATTATTTTTAAACTTAGATCAATGTGAAATTAAATAAAGGCTCACGTGCACTGTCCAATTAGATTTTTATTTTTTATTTTAAACCGTGACAACAATTGTTATTCAAGACTTGATCTGGAATCTATATTGGAAAAGTATCCCTCTACCAAGTCATCAGCCTGCGAGATGATCTCTAAATATGTTAGTCCTTCAGCGCGGTTAATTGTCAAGTTTGCCACTTAGTTATGTAAATATCATTGCTTGAATATAATTAGTTATTGAGGAGCTCTCCCACTTTTGATTCACTAAATAAATCTATTAACAAAGGCTCACTTTTGATGTTTACAAAGGTTCTTGTGTGTGACCACTATGCATCTCCAACAATCCATTTTTATTTTTAAAGTCTTTTTTTTTGGTGTTGGTTTTGATTGCTTGAAACAGCTAGCATGTTCTATACAAATTTTAAGTTCAACCACTGTATTTTAGATTATCCAATGACTATAAAAAAAACCATGCTAGAATGATTATTCTTGACTCAAGCAATAGCTTCTACTCGAAGTACATCAATGAATGGGAGACAAAGAATAAATGGAAATCCAACTCTCATCATATTTCTAATTTTAAATCGTTAATATATTTGGACTTGATGAACATGAAAAGTTTGATGTGCTACACTCATATATACTTCTAATTAAATTTTTTGGATGTCACCTGCTACAATTACACCTACTTGGTTATATCTCTAGCTTCACTAACGAAGATAGAAGAATCACATGCATGTAGTATCAATTGATGTCCAATTACTAGAATTGATATATCAATGAAAAAAAAAACATGGATTTACATAGCCATATTGTAGAGAACAACGCAAACAATTCTTTTGTCTTACTAGTTCCTTTTGGTGATAAGGAACCATAACAAGGATTGTGAACACGTGACAGAATAACCCCAAACTCTACATCAGATGAGTGAAAATTTATACTTGAGAATAATGAATATATATATTGAGTATTCATACTTGGATTTCAAAATTAACTATCATTGTGGGCTCAATGTCAGATTCATGTAAAATGTTACATTGCCCAAAATGCAATTCACCCGTGTTCTTATTTTTTTTAAACATCATTTACCTCATCTAATGATAACATATTTAATTAATTTTATAAAAAGTGAAGTATATAGTGCAATTAATTGAATGATGATTTATAAAAAAATGTTAAAATAAAATTTTCAACAAGATATATATCTCGTTACAATTAATGGAGAGACTAACGAGGTATATAAAACTGTATTTGAGACTGTAAGAAGAACTGCTGTAACGGATAACACTCCAAATTCATACATGCAGCAGGATGGCTAAATCATGTCATAATTCACAAGACCATCTATAGTCTGTTCTGTCTTTTCTAGAATGTTTTTTCTTTCGGTTTTTTTCCCTTACTTAGGTGTCCATCAAGAGATGCATGATTAGTTATGAATCATAAAAGCTTAATTGGTTTACATTTAAATGTTGAAAAACAAACATCATGAATAATTACATGGGTGTTAGTTAGAAGTGGAGGACTAGGTCAATTACATTAAAAAAATCTGTAATCATAGTTACTCCAACACACGTAATAAAATGCTTGATGTAAATGTTACTAAATCATAAAGCAAATGGGACATAAATAAATAACATAAAAGATTAAATAAAAAACCATGAAAGATTGAATGACTTCAACTAATTATATGACAAAAGAATCTTCTTATAATCATGTTCGGGAAAAGGTCAACGCATCGGGAAATTTAAAATTAAAAGCATTATTTCTTCACCAAGAACTGAATTTCCCAAAGGTGTGACGTGTCTGTCCACGGAGAAATTTTGAGTCTGACGTCAACGTTTCACCTTCAAAAAGGAATAGTAATTCTCAATGAATACCAACAAATTATTCATCATTTTGATGCACGTCTATCTGTTATGTTGATTGAAAGCCAGGGATTTGATTGTTGAATAGTGGGGTCCACACTCTCAAACCTTTTTTTTTTTTGTGGATAAATTGGTGGTTGTGCTTCCCTGGTTTGGTGAGAAAAATATGATCTTTAAAGTTAGATTTTTTTTTATGTTTTGGGGCCTTCCATTGCAATCTATAAGGTGATTTTTTTCATGTAATTCGGTTATTTCGAATGATGATTTTGACTTATACCCCTTCATGTATAGTGGGTGACACCTATCTATGGATAAAAAAGTTACCACAGCTAGACATATAATCATTCTGAGAGAAAAATTGCATTACTTGAGAACTATATATCAAATATTATGGTTTGTCATAGCTAGGTTTTGAAGATTTTATGATTATAATGAAAATTACATAATCTTGGATACTTGATTCTTATTTATTATTCGCCCCGTCCAATAATTCCTAGAAAAACGGTAATTTGGATAAAATATTGTTATATGTCTTACATACATTAGTTGTATTTCCTTATATAAGAGAAACAAGTAATTTTTTTTTTGCGCGTATGAGTGTATGCACAATATATGATTGGAAGTATATTTCATTTGGGGAGTTATATACCCACCCCATATGATGAGAAAATCACCCTGTGATAAATAACTTTTATGCACCCGAAAGCAAAGGAAAACCACATTTACCAATCACACCCCATTTTGAACCAAACCCACCCCCTGTACTGTTTCGACAAACATAGTGTCGACCGGTGCTACATATGTCGACACTTTTAGTGTCGAACGGAAGGGTTACACAAACATTTTTTTCTATTATAATATCGACACATGTATTGTCGATGTATATTAAATATGTCGTCAAGCGAAGTGTCGAAACTAGCAGATTATTGAAAAATAAAAATATAAGTATTAGTTGACACATGAGATGTCGAGAAAAGTGTCAATGGCCAACAATGACAGTGTTGATACGAACAAATAATCGCAAGCTACTTCTTATAGATCTTCTTGAACTTTATCATCTCGAGAACTCCATGCTATGTCATTGGAATAATTTTTTCGATTGAAAGCTGTAGGTCGAATGCATTCCTTGAGAGTCATACTACATTGTAAAAAATTAAGTAAATACTCAATCATATACAAGAAATTAAGAATTATATACCCAGTAGTGTCACGCCCCAGAGCGGCCGTCTCCGAGACGTGGCAAATATATAATATCAGCAATCTATACACGAGGTCAATAAAAGACTCTACTCAATCATCAAAGGTACTTAAAACATTTAACAAGGAAGCTGACATGATATATAAACATATGACGGAAGCTTAAAATGACTTAGTCTGTAATTTAAAGACATATTACAGACCGGAACACATAATCAACTGTCCTGTGAGAGCCAATATACAACAAAGACATCAAACACCAGTACTGTGCTCAAGCACGAGTAGCAATACATACAAGGAAACGGGGGATGCTGATGGCCTCTCTCACTCGCAGATCCAAAACACGTGCGCTGCTCTGCTACGGTACTGCGCCTATGGAAACTCCACCTTCAGGTCCGGCTCAGCGACAACTGGAGGAAAACATATGCGAGGGGTGAGCCACACGCTCAGTGAATGGTACGATCCATGCATCACAACACATATTAATCTTTCTAACATTCAAGTCTCAATAATCGAAACAACAACTTAAGTTGGCGATTGGGTGTTGACCCAAACCTACCACACCATATTAAATATTCTGAGTGTTGGGGTTCCAACGGATGGAACAGTCACTTAATCATTGGGTCGGGTCTCAACCCAACCCACTACTCCCTTACCCTCACCCTCACCCTTAGGTGACATAGGACTATTGGGGAAAAAGGTCAACTGGTCTACGCCTTTCGTCTTCCGGTAGCCCTCTGCCGAGTAGCCTCGACCTGGTATCCTCCCATGACCTCTACCTCTACCGTATGGGCGCACCACCCGGCGTCATGAATAGCGTCTGGGAGAGCCTAGCAGGACAACTAAACCCGGGTAGCTTCGACACGGAAGCGACGAAGGGGAGAGCACTTGACATACGCGGTTTCGATCCTCATGGATCCGTCGTCGGTAAGGTTACGAATTCTCATGAATTCCCACCAGAGCGCATAACTCAGATGCGGGGAAGACAGATGATTCGTAATGTCGATGCCACAGTATGACCCATCAAAGGTCATACACTTGCTTAATCTTATTAAGCAAGGTTCATGGCCTCTATATATATATACATAAGATATGTCTAGAGATATAATCTACAACACATAATTAATTACACAAAGAATTAATCAAGGAAGCATACAAGTAATGCTATAACAAAATTATAATAATGTCTAAGGCATGCTTGGGCTCATATGTATAACACATGGATGTAATACTCTAGTATACAAGTCTAACATGATAGAAAAATATTTAAGGTCACTACCTTATTCATGCCTTATACTCATGCATACATGTAAATAATAACACATGAATAACCTATCATGGGACACAATACATAGACAAGTATGGGTCCCTACACATGGTACTAGGGTGTATGATCCTAACATATTAAGTCTTAGAATGACATGGATGCAACCTAGCAAGATAAGCAATAACATGCACACTTAAGAAGGTTAATATGTGGTTACGGTGCCCCAGGGGAGGGCAATGCACGTCTACGTGCATCGAACACCTCCCGACTGGGTCGGATTGACCCACTCACCGTAAACCGGGTCGTCGCGGGACCGCTCGCCAAGATCTGCAAGACAGGGCATCCAAATAGGTGAGTAAAATCCACATAAAGACACTTAAAACAACTAGAAATGCTAAGGACTTGGATATGCACGCATACGGGCTCGCACGCATGCGAGTACGCACGTACGCGCACCTGTCCGAGTGCCCCGACACCTACCCGAGCCCCCGGGCAGCCACACGCATGGCCCCCGCACGCGTACGCACGTGCAAGCACGCGCGCACGCGCCCCCGCGCTCGATGGCGCACTGACCCGTGCCTCCGGACGCGCTGCCCGCACGTCCAGCCCCTCGCCGCGCACCCGGACGCGCACTCGCGCGCCTAGACACGCAGCTCGCGCACGCGCGCACGCTCGCGCGCGCCCGCGCGCGCCCCGCTCAGCCCCGCGCACAGTGCGCGTGCACTGCGCCTCGCACGTTCCCCCCTCCCCCGCGCGCGCCTGCGCTCGCGCACGCGCAGCGCGCGTCTGCACGCTCGCCAGGCCGCCAGGGCCTCTCCTGTGCGCGTCTCTGCGCGCGCACGCGCGCGGATGGACCCGCGCGCGCGCCCAGGGCTATCAAGCCCCCTTCTTGCCCTCTCCACTCACCCCTAACTCAAACACCTAGCATCCATGATTCCCTAACAGCCCCCTAACACTTGAAAACCAAATGGAAAGGAGGGAAAAGGCTTACCAATGGAGGGGGAAGGGAGAATGGGAGGTTTGGACTCCTCCGGTGCCTCGGCACAACCTCAACCACTACCACCACCACTCTTGCCCCTCCACCAGCCCTCCTTGGCTGGAAATCAGTGGACAAAAAAGGGGGTTTTAAAGGGAGTCTAAAGAGAGGGAATCAACACAACACCACACACACACACACACACACACACCTTGTTTTTTTTTTTTTTTCTTCCTAGCCTTCTCTTCCACTTCTTCACACACACATGGAAAGAAAAGAAAGAAAAACAAAAGAGGGGGGTGAGAAATGCAATCCTCGACTACAAATGGGGAGGGAGAGAGAGAGAGAGAGAGGGAAAAAGAGAGAGAGAGAGCAATCAATGCTCAAAAAGGTGGTGGTTGGGGTTTGACCTAGGTCAACCCAACCACACAAAAAGACAAAGCCCATTGACTAGTCAAGAGACATCTTTGACTTGGTCCAAGTCCCCCCCTTGACTTGGTCAAGGTCTTCTCTCTTTGACTTTCCCAAATTTGACCAAAATCCGGATACGATTCGGAACTGCATAATTTCCAAACGTAACCGGAATTCGATGAAATTTATGGGTGGTATAAAACGGTACCAGGACCCATAATCCGCAGTCAGATTTTCAATCGGAGTTTTCTAGCTCCGCAGATGGCTAAAAGCCAAAATCTTTGCGGTTCCGATCGAAAAAGAAAATTCCAAAAATGGCCAGAATTGACCCAAGGGTTACCAGAAGGCTGAAAAGTGACACATATATAACATTCTTCCCCCCTTAGGAAATTTTGTCCACAAAATTTAATTACAAAAACATCTAAGAAGGAAAAAGATGTGGATATGCGTCACGCATGGCGTCCTCGCGCTCCCAAGTGGCCTCGGCACCAGAGCGGTGCTGCCAACGCACCTTAACCAACTGGACGGTCTTGGTGCGGAGCTTCTTCTCGCGACGGTCCAAGATCTCGATCGGCTGCTCCACGAATGACAAGTCCGGCTCGAAGACAAGCGGCTCGTACGGGATGATGTGGGCAGGATCGTGGACGTAACGTCTCAGCTGCGAGACATGGAAGACGTCATGGGCTTGGGCCAAGTGTGGGGGCAAGGCTAATCGATAGGCCACCTCCCCAATCCGCTCCAGGATGAGAAACGGGCCGATAAAACGCGGACTCAGCTTGCCCCGTACGCCGAAACGGAAGATGCCCTTCGACGGGGACACCTTCAGGAAGACATGGTCACCAACCTCGAAGGCGAGCTCACGGCGACGACGATCAGCGTAGCTCTTCTGACGGCTCTGAGCGGTGCGGATACGCTCACGAATCGTCCTGACTTTCTCTGAGGTTTGGCGAACGATCTCCGGTCCCTCCAACTGGCGCTCTCCGACCTCATCCCAGCACAAGGGAGACCTGCAGCTGCGCCCATAGAGTGCCTCATATGGTGCCATCCGAATACTCGAGTGGTAGCTGTTGTTGTAGGCGAACTCCACCAAAGGAAGATGCCTCTCCCAACTGCCTCCAAAATCGAGAACGCAGGCACGCAACATGTCCTCTAGGGTCTGAATCGTCCTCTCTGACTGGCCATCGGTCTGTGGGTGAAACGCCGTACTGAAATGGAGGTTCGTACCAAGGGCGTGCTGGAGGCTACGCCAGAACCTCGAGGTGAATCTCGCGTCTCTATCAGAAATGATACTGACCGGAGTGCCGTGGAGACGAACGATCTCTGAGACAAACAACTGCGCCAAGGTGTCCAGAGAGTCGGTGAGTCGGACGGGGAGGAAATGAGCAGACTTCGTCAGTCGGTCGACGATTACCCAGATGGCATCGCGACCCGAACGTGACTTCGGTAGACCCGAAACAAAGTCCATAGTAATCTGCTCCCACTTCCACTGAGGAATCTCAATGGACTGCAGCTTCCCCGCAGGGCGCTGATGCTCCGACTTCACCTGCTGGCATACCAAGCAACGGGCAACGAAACGGCCAACATCTGCCTTCATCCCGCGCCACCAGTAGCCACGACGAAGGCCCCTGTACATTTTTGTGCCACCAGGATGCACCGTGTACTTCGAACGATGGGCCTCGTCCAAGATCTTCTGCTTCAGCTCTGCGTCGTCAGGAATACATACCCGGCCTCTGAACCGCAGGATCCCATCCTCACGAATCTGGTAATCTGGTCGCTCACCCCGGGAGACGCCTTCAGAAAGGACCAGAAAGTGAGGGTCCCGCCCTTGTGCCGTGCGGATCTCGTCAAGGAGAACAGGCTGCACCACTAACCTGGCCAGAAAGCCACCAGCAGGCGTCTCCTGCACGCTGATCCAACAAGCGGCCTCCTCCAGAAGCCTCCAACGACGCACTGCCAAATGGGCGGCCATGCCCAAAGGCTGCCTACTGAGAGCGTCTGCCACGACATTCGCCTTACCCGGATGATAAGCGATGTCGCAATCATAGTCCTTCAGGAACTCAACCCAACGTCTCTGGCGCATGTTGAGCTCTGGCTGGGACTGCAAGTAAGTCAGGCTCTTGTGATCCGTGAAGAGCTCGAACTCCTCGCCATAGAGGTAGTGCCTCCAAATCTTCAGCGCAAAGATGATCGCTGCTAACTCCAGGTCATGGGTGGGGTAATTCTGCTCATGGGGCTTCAACTGACGCGACGCGTAAGCAACAACCTTACCGTTCTGCATCAGGACGCAACCCAAACCCAGCCGCGACGCATCGGAGTAGACTGCGAATCCACCACTCCCAGACGGAATGGTAAGAACCGGCGCTGAGGTGAGTCTCCGCTTCAACTCCTGGAAGCTCTCCTCGCAAGATGGGGACCACTCGAACCGGACATCCTTCCGGGTGAGGCGGGTCAAAGGGACTGCTATCTTCGAGAAACCCTCAACAAACCTCCGATAATAACCCGCCAACCCAAGGAAGCTCCGAATCTCGGTGGGGTTCGACGGTCGCCGCCAATTCGACACGGCAAGCGTCTTGTCCGGGTCCACAGATATACCCTCACCGGAAATAACATGGCCAAGGAAGGCCACACGCTCCAACCAGAACTCGCACTTACTGAACTTGGCGAACAACTGATGTCGGGCCAAGGTCTCCAAGACAGTGCGAAGATGGTCAGCGTGCTCCTCAAGACTCCTCGAGTACACCAGAATATCGTCAATGAAGACTACTACAAAGGAGTCGAGGAAGGGTCGAAATACCCGGTTCATCAGATCCATGAAGGCTGCCGGCGCATTCGTCAACCCAAACGGCAGTACTCGAAACTCGTAGTGCCCGTAACGGGTGCGAAAGGCCGTCTTCGGAATATCCGACTCCCGGATCTTCAGCTGATAGTAGCCCGAACGGAGATCGATCTTTGAAAAGACACGCGCTCCCTGGAGCTGGTCAAATAGATCATCAATCCGCGGTAAGGGGTACTTGTTCTTCACGGTCCGCTTGTTCAGCTGTCTGTAATCAATACATAGACGCAGCGAACCGTCTTTCTTCCGCACGAACAGAACAGGGGCTCCCCACGGAGAGACACTCGGACGTGCAAACCCCTTATCGAGTAACTCCTCCAGCTGCTCCTTAAGCACCTTCAGCTCTGCTGGGGCCATCCGGTACGGAGCCCTCGAAATCGGCTCGGTCCCCGGAATTAGATTAATCTCAAACTCGATCGCGCGATCCGGTGGTAGACCCGGAAGATCATCGGGAAAAACCTCCGGATATTCCGCCACGACCGGAGTCTGACTGATATCTGCCCGCAGTGGTGCATCCTCCTCAGCGATGTACGCCAGAAAACCCTCGCATCCTCCCTGAAGGAGTCTCCACGCCTGGATGGACGATACGAATCCCAAAGGAGCCATGTCCCGATCGCCCACGAACTGGAAGGACCTCCGTCCAGGGATGCGGAAAGACACCGACTTTGCGAAACAGTCGATACTGGCGTGGCTAGCTGAGAGCCAATCCATCCCCAGGATGGCGTCGAAGTCCGTCATGGCGAGCTCGACCAACTCCACTGGAAACTCATGCTCCGCGATCGCCACGATACACCCCCGATACACCGAACGGAGGAGAATACGGTCTCCGACCGGTAATGATATCTCCAGCACCGCATCAAGAGGGGCTGACACCGCACCCATTCGCCTCGCGAAAGCGGGAGACACGAACGAGTGCGTGGCCCCGGAATCAAATAGCACATATGCAGGAAGCTGGGAGATCAGAACAATACCTCGAACGACGCTACCCGAAGCCTGCGCCTCATCGGCCGTAAGCGCTGCAACACGACCCTGAACGAGCTGTGGCTGAGGAGCAGGGGCACGCCTCGCAGGCTGCGCTGGCTGCCTCCTCTGCTCCACATGGCCACCCTGTGGCTGCTGCTGGTGACGCTGCGGCTGCGGCTGCTGACGTGGCTGCTGCTGCTGCGGCTGCTGTCGTGGCACAGGAGGTCGGCCAGCATCTGGGCAAGCATTGGCCAGATGCCCGACTCGCTGGCAGTGGTAACATCGTCGCGTCTCTGGTCCTCTAGCACGGATCGGAACGGCAGCAAAGGGTGCAGGACCCTGAACTGGCACCACTCCCACTGGTGTAGCGGCGGCCGCTGGTCGATCATGACGGGGCCGCTTGCTCTTGCGGCGTCCCTGGTCCTGACTCCCAGGAGTCCTCTGATCTGCTGTAGGGGTTTGAACCGATGAAGGAACCCCAAGGTCTCGCTCGACGGTCCTCGCACGGGACACTAGATCAGTGTACCTCGAGAATGCCTGAGAGGTCACGTGCACCCTGATGGTGTTGTTGAGACCCATCTCAAACCGTCGGCACCGCGTCTCCTCGTCCATCACTAAGGCTGGGGCGAACCGAGAAAGCCTCATGAAACGCGTGGAGTAGTCCGCAACAGACATGGTGCCCTGCGTCAGCTGCTCGAACTCCCGCATCACCATCTGGCGCGTCGAAAAGGGAAAATACTCCGCCAAGAAGTAACTCCGAAAATCGCTCCAGAGAAGTCGCCCCACTCCCTCGGGAATGTCCACCACTCGGGTAGCCCACCAGTCGGCGGCGTTACCCTTCAACATGAAAGTAGCCAGGGAGACACGCTGGCGGTCGGTGCAGTGCATGGTCGAGAAGATCTTGTCTATCTCCATCAACCAACGCTCAGGGGCAAGAGGGTCAGCCGTCATACCGTGGAACTCAGGAGGGTGAAGCTTCAGGAAGGCGGTGAGGCCGGCCTGATGCACACGTGCCGCGGCCTCTAGCTCCTCCTCCCGCTCTTCGGGTCCATGAACTCCCTCCACGGGGATCTCTGCTGGTGCCGGGGGTACCACTGGCACTACTGGTGGATCGGCCACTAAAGGTACCTGCGGGACCGCCTCGCGGGCCGCCCGCAGCTCCTGGATCTCTCGTGCCTGCTCAGCCAACGCCCTAGTCTGGGCCTCCAGTGCCCTAGTCTGAGTCTCTAGCAGGTCTGCTATCCTAGCGTAAGCACGCTCCCAGGCTGGAGGCTCCTGCGCAGGTCCTGGCCTCGCGGCCGAGGACATCTCGGTAGACTCCTCACCCCCGGTAGGTTCGGAAACCTCCGAGGCCTGAGGGAGACCGCGTCCGTGCATCCGTCTGCGAGGAGGCATATCAGCAACCTAAGAAACAGACACTAGGATCAGAATACTCATATAGAAATCCTAGGACTCATCTCTAAGACATCAATAAGACGACAATTGGCTCTGACAGGACCAGGCTCTGATACCAACTTTTGTCACGCCCCAGAGCGGCCGTCTCCGAGACGTGGCAAATATATAATATCAGCAATCCATACACGAGGTCAATAAAAGACTCTACTCAATCATCAAAGGTACTTAAAACATTTAACAAGGAAGCTGACATGATATATAAACATATGACGGAAGCTTAAAATGACTTAGTCTGTAATTTAAAGACATATTACAGACCGGAACACATAATCAACTGTCCTGTGAGAGCCAATATACAACAAAGACATCAAACACCAGTACTGTGCTCAAGCACGAGTAGCAATACATACAAGGAAACGGGGGATGCTGATGGCCTCTCTCACTCGCAGATCCAAAACACGTGCGCTGCTCTGCTACGGTACTGCGCCTATGGAAGCTCCACCTTCAGGTCCGGCTCAGCGACAACTGGAGGAAAACATATGCGAGGGGTGAGCCACACGCTCAGTGAATGGTACGATCCATGCATCACAACACATATTAATCTTTCAAGCATTCAAGTCTCAATAATCGAAACAACAACTTAAGTTGGCGGTTGGGTGTTGACCCAAACCTACCACACCATATTAAATATTCTGAGTGTTTGGGGTTCCAACGGAAGGAACAGTCACTTAAGTCCTTGGGTTGGGTCTCAACCCAACCCACTACTCCCTCACCTCACCCTCACCCTTAGGTGACATAGGATTATTGGGGAAAAGGTCAACTGGTCTACGCCTTTCGTCTTCCGGTAGCCCTCTGCCGAGTAGCCTCGACCTGGTATCCTCCCATGACCTCTACCTCTACCGTATGGGCGCACCACCCGGCGTCATGAATAGCGTCTGGGAGAGCCTAGCAGGACAACTAAACCCGGGTAGCTTCGACACGGAAGCGACGAAGGGGAGAGCACTTGACATACGCGGTTTCGATCCTCATGGATCCGTCGTCGGTAAGGTTACGAATTCTCATGAATTCCCACCAGAGCGCATAACTCAGATGCGGGGAAGACAGATGATTCGTAATGTCGATGCCACAGTATGACCCATCAAAGGTCATACACTTGCTTAATCTTATTAAGCAAGGTTCATGGCCTCTATATATATATACATAAGATATGTCTAGAGATATAATCTACAACACATAATTAATTACACAAAGAATTAATCAAGGAAGCATACAAGTAATGCTATAACAAAATTATAATACTGTCTAAGGCATGCTTGGGCTCATATGTATAACACATGGATGTAATACTCTAGTATACAAGTCTAACATGATAGAAAAATATTTAAGGTCACTACCTTATTCATGCCTTATACTCATGCATACATGTAAATAATAACACATGAATAACCTAGCATGGGACACAATACATAGACAAGTATGGGTCCCTACACATGGTACTAGGGTGTATGATCCTAACATATTAAGTCTTAGAATGACATGGATGCAACCTAGCAAGATAAGCAATAACATGCACACTTAAGAAGGTTAATATGTGGTTACGGTGCCCCAGGGGAGGGCAATGCACGTCTACGTGCATCGAACACCTCCCGACTGGGTTGGATTGACCCACTCACCGTAAACCGGGTCGTCGCGGGACCGCTCGCCAAGATCTGCAAGACAGGGCATCCAAATAGGTGAGTAAAATCCACATAAAGACACTTAAAACAACTAGAAATGCTAAGGACTTGGATATGCACGCATACGGGCTCGCACGCATGCGAGTACGCACGTACGCGCACCTGTCCGAGTGCCCCGACACCTACCCGAGCCCCCGGGCAGCCACACGCATGGCCCCCGCACGCGTACGCACGTGCAAGCACGCGCGCACGCGCCCCCGCGCTCGATGGCGCACTGACCCGCGCCTCCGGACGCGCTGCCCGCACGTCCAGCCCCTCGCCGCGCACCCGGACGCGCACTCGCGCGCCCAGACGCGCAGCTCGCGCACGCGCGCACGCTCGCGCGCGCCGCGCGCGCCCCGCTCAGCCCCGCGCACAGTGCGCGTGCACTGCGCCTCGCACGTTCCCCCTCCCCCGCGCGCGCCTGCGCTCGCGCGCCCGCGCGCACGCGCAGCGCGCGTCTGCACGCTCGCCAGGCCGCCAGGGCCTCTCCTGCGCGCGTCTCTGCGCGCGCACGCGCGCGGATGGACCCGCGCGCGCGCCCAGGGCTGTCAAGCCCCCTTCTTGCCCTCTCCACTCACCCCTAACTCAAACACCTAGCATCCATGATTCCCTAACAGCCCCTAACACTTGAAAACCAAAAGGAAAGGAGGGAAAAGGCTTACCAATGGAGGGGGAAGGGAGAATGGGAGGTTTGGACCCTCCGGTGCCTCGGCACAACCTCAACCACTACCACCACCACTCTTGCCCCTCCACCAGCCCTCCTTGGCTGGAAATCAGTGGACAAAAAAGGGGGGTTTTAAAGGGAGTCTAAAGAGAGGGAATCAACACAACACCACACACACACACACACACACACACACCTTGTTTTTTTTTTTTTTTCTTCCTAGCCTTCTCTTCCACTTCTTCACACACACATGGAAAGAAAAGAAAGAAAAACAAAAGAGGGGGGTGAGAAATGCAATCCTCGACTACAAATGGGGAGGGAGAGAGAGAGAGAGAGAGGGAAAAAGAGAGAGAGAGAGCAATCAATGCTCAAAAAGGTGGTGGTTGGGGTTTGACCTAGGTCAACCCAACCACACAAAAAGACAAAGCCCATTGACTAGTCAAGAGACATCTTTGACTTGGTCCAAGTCCCCCCCCTTGACTTGGTCAAGGTCTTCTCTCTTTGACTTTCCCAAATTTGACCAAAATCCGGATACGATTCGGAACTGCATAATTTTCCAAACGTTACCGGAATTCGATGAAATTTTTATGGGTAGTACAAAATGGTACCAGGACCCATAATACGCAGTTAGATTTTCGATCAGAGTCCTCTAGCTCACGCAGATGGCTAAAAAGCCAAAATTTTAGCAGTTCCGATCGAAAAAGAAAATTTCGAAAATGGCCAGAATTGACCCGAAGGTTACCCATAGGCTAAAAAGTGACACATATATAACAAGTAGGATCATATATATAAAAAAAGAGTTATGCTTTTCAAACTAATATCAAGCACATATTTGAATAAAATGAGTCCTTGTTAGTTTATGTTGCCAATCTGGTTTGAATATAAACAAAAAAATATATATATCAAACTCATAATTAGAAAATAAATCAAAATCATTGATCAACTAGGGTTTCAAATGATAAAATATAACACAAATAAGATCAACAAGAAGAAGAAGAAGAAGAGAGAGAAATAATTTTGTTAAATGAGTAGGGGTGGTTTTACACAATTGTATTTTTTTAGGGGGTGGTTTAATAGGTTTTAAAAAATTGGTCGGGTGGCTTTCTGATGGGAGTGGTTTTCCATTAAACGGAGGTTTAAATAACCGTCACCTTTCATTTTATATAGATAGATTTATGTTTTATTATATGAAGCATACAAATTAAAAAAATGCGTGCAGGTGAATATAAAAAAGAGGGTGTATAAAATAATTCTCAATCACTTTGGTGTTTCCTTCCAAATAATTAGAAAAATGTTAATAGTCTTACGTCAAGTTCTCGCATATTTTACTTTTGTAAACAAATAATGAAACATATACTTTTTCAAAACGAGGTATGTATTCAAATAATTTGTATGAACTTATTTCTAGGAGAATTAAAAATATATGAAACTGTACATGAGCTTGTAAACAAGATTATTAAAAATATATGAAACTGTACATGAGCTTATAAACAAGATTATGCATAACAACGCTCAACAATTAATTAGATTGAATAATCCACAAAACATGGAGACGCTCACATGAGAATAACTAAACATGTACATCTCATGTGCTAGACATGTGTGACATTCTTTGAGGAAATAACTCATGAATATTTTAGTTTAACTGATGGATGATTCTGTTCAGAATCTCATGAATATTTCAATTTAATTGATGGATGATTCTGTTCAGATTAAGCCTTAGATTATTAATCAATTATTTAAGGTTAATACAATGCCATTTTCAGTTCAGTGCAAAATATTATTTAGTTCAGTTAATGTTATTAAAACAATGTATTTCGCTAACATCTTATTTAATTAATTAGGTTCATGAATTTTTCATTTCAATTTAAAACATACATGTGAGTCAAGTTCATTAATCCAATGCAAAACTTCTGTTAAATGAATCTCTCAAGTGATTAACACATGAGGTATCCATATAGTAGCTCTCTAATGAAAGATGAATCGATATATGTAAATCCAGAGTTATATCAAATCACTTTACGAGATGAGATCCGGTCCTTAGTGCAAATAAGTTTTCAATAAAAAATTAACATGTGTTTTTTTGGATGGACTGTGAACTAATTACCCTACTGTTGGATCTCATCATATCCAGTTCGCGGAGTTTGGATTCAGTCAGGTTTGGGTTTGATCAGTACTATCAGTATTAAATAACATAGGTAATGAATCGAACTATACAACATATGAATTGAATTGCACAACTAATTATTGAGTACAAATATCACTCTTTTATTGGATATTAATGGCATTGACCAAATCCAGGTCTGACTAGATCCAATAGGAAAGTGATCTGTATCCAATAATTGACTGTGTAGTTCGATACTAATGGTACTGATCAAACCTAGATCTGACTAGATCCAATAGGAAAGTGATCTGTACCCAACAATTAACTGTGTAATTCGATACTAAAGGTACTGATCAAATTCAAGTTTGACTTGATCCAAACCCCAATTCGCAATGAAGCAGAGCCGAGCCACGAGTAGGAGAGAGAGGGGGGGGGGGGGGGAGATAGATTGTTGATGTGTCGTCCACGTAGGACGGTGGTGTTTGGTCGGCCAAAGCTCCAATCATGCGGCGGACCGCATTATTTAAACTCATCAATGGCACACACACCTCCTTTCAAACCTTTCACTTATGGACCCCACCCATCAGTCCGCGTTCCCTCATTTTCTCAACATCTTTTCCACACCCTCTCCTCCAAATTATTTCATTTCCATTCTTTCAACTCTTCACTTACTCTACCACTCCTTTTACTCCTCTTTTCTCTCTCTCTCTCTCTCTCTCTATCTATATATATATTTATACACAAGATATAGATTAATTTTTTTGTTTTTTTTTGAAAAGCTTAGCGTAAGCTGTAAAAGGAGATCGAGATCCAAAGAGGGACCCCTTCTGGATCTCAACTTCACTGACATTGACCTTCCTCCCTCCTCTCTCTCTATTTGTTACACAAAAAGAGACGACGACTCTTGGTGTTAATGTTGGTTAGGATTTTTATGATATGGGTGTTTGGTGAAGTGTGAGAGGAAAAATCATACATCCGGATTTTATATATCAGGTGAGATATAAGATTTACAATGCAATATTTAATAAATATACAAAAATATGTTTTTAACCAAACACGTAAATACATATATATTAGATGTTAATTGGTGGCACGAGCTAGACATTAATCTTAATCAAATGAAAGATATAGTGTCATTCTTACCATCTTTACATCCCCTAATTCAGTATGTATTCAATTTCATTTGACTATATATTTTATTTAATTTTTATCTGAATTTATATACTTTGTTAGTCAATATATAGATTTTTAATTTTTTTTGTCAAAATGTGCTATAAGAGGACTACATGATCTAATGCATCTCTAACATTTTCAAGTATAAATATTTGTATTCTATCAACTATAAGCTTCTTCTTTACTTTTCCTTACAAGTTGGGGAGGTGAAATCACAAGTCTTAATTGTTGGTATTTGTGCTATAGGCCACCATCATTGCCCCTTCATAGCCAGTGTTCGTTTTTTTTTTTGTATGATAATCTTGTTCACAGTGCTAATTTGTTAGAAGGATGTCTTTCCAATCTTATAATGGGTCAATAAACTTGTTTCTTGTTATGGTCGATTGGAGTTGTATGTTTTTAATTGAGCCCCCCCAAAAAAAAGATGAGTCCCATCATGTGAAATTCTTTAGTAGCAAAAGCCAAAAAGTGATATTGGGGAGTCTAGAAGGAGAGAGGCCAGGTGTGGTGTGTGAATGAAGATGAGGGAGGCAATGAGAGCTCTCTAGATGATATGATGTTTAATGTAGCTATATGTGATCCACTTCTAACAGAAGCTCTATCCCAAGCAGTAGTCATGAATAGAGTGGAGACTTTGATATTGAGAGATACCATGATGGGAACATATGAGCCAGCCTTCATTTTCACATGGGATGCATAGATGTCCAATGCGTTGGTTCCAACTTTAATTTGTCTCTTCTTTCCCAAAATAAATAAATAAATAATGCAAAAAAGAAATCCTTATATATCAAAATTTTGTAAATTATGATTTATTACATTTATAATTTTATAACTTTTATTCTTTCAAAGTATGATTTATAATAAGATTTTTATAAATATATATAATGTAATATTCATTAGATATAAACATTTTTTTTAGCGGATTCCTCAATATCCGAATCTGAAAATTCGAGTAAATTTTCTTTATATATGCATAATTTTTCTTTTTTAAATTGACAGCCATTCACCCACTCAACCAATCAATAAAAGGATCCAATTCTGCATTTTTTTTTGTGCTTTATGCTATTGAGACATGACTCTTAACATCCCATCCAAGTCCCATTTGCTGGCTACAGGTTTAGCAACCTTTGTAACTAAGTGATCATAGGTTCATTTCTCCTATCTAGGTTTTTTAGGTTGTTAGGTTATATATATATTTTTTGTACTGCCATCAAGAATGTCTAGTTTTAGGGAGCTTTATCCAAATTGGTGTGTGCTATATTGCTTGGGCAATTGGATCATGATGGTTGATCATATGTGCACATGTAGGGATTTTTTTCTATAGTGGTTCAATGATCAGAAGGAGGCTATTGAATGAATTGAATATGGGGGTGAGAATTGATGGTGTTGTTGGTGCCAGTGAGAACCTTTTGTTTGGGGTGGGGGGGGGGGGGGGTGGTGCTGGGTTGTGCCATTGGTGCAGAGATTCGCTCAAATATTGCAAGGGGACCATGGTACTGCAGTAAAAAAATTCAAGTGAGCAAGACCAGCTCTCAAATTAGGTGAGTGAGTTCTTTTGCAGTCATCATGCTAAGCAGTATACAAAATCGCTAAAATATTGCAAGGGTTGTGCCATTGGTGCAGAGATTGGCTAAAATATTGCAAGGGGACCATGGTATTCCAGTACTTCAGTTATACTGCAGTGCTTCATTTATTGTGTCCTCACCTATTAAAACATTGCATCTTCAGTAATTCTTTCGAGTGAGCAAAATCAGCTCTCAAATTAGGTGAGTGAGTTCTTTTGCAATCGTCATGCTAAGCTAAGCAGTATACAAAATCACTTAATGTAATATATACTCTACTTTGCCAATATATATTATATTATAAAAGAACAAAAAAAATGTTCTTTTAATGCATACGGGTATTAATTTTACTTTTTTATTATAAAGGAATGTGCTTCATCAGTCAATTATGTTCTTAAAAACTCAAAATATCTGGATTGCAATTAATTGGCATGGGGGTAAAAAGTATTGAGCTAAAATATTCTTTCATCAAGGTCATTGTATTGAAACTAGTTTATGATTAATTCATATAAGCATAGGAAATGATTTTTTTTTTGGTGATCTTGGTTTAAATTGGATTGAGTGTATAAATTAACTTTATAGGTTTATACTCTTCTTCTTTTTTCTTTTTCTTTTTAATATATGGGGTCATCCTCGGGGAGGACTCACCCATAATCTTAGAAATGGAAAATAATGAATAAAAAAAAAACAATTCACAAATTAAACACATAAATTTAATGTTATGTAAAGAAGCGTAGGAAATGATTAACCTCTCATATCACCACCACCGCACCTTTCTCACCAAAAAACCTATGGTCACCACCTCTAATCTCGAAAAGATTATACAATCAAAGGGCCAAAATTTTTATTGTGAGCACTTCTCCAACCTCTTACCGGTTTAGTTGTTGGGTGGGGCTATTTGCACCCCTCTGTTTACTGTGCACATCCCTTGTCTAACCACACTCCACCCAAATAACTTGGGTTATGTACACTACCCAGTATTTATCTAACATTTGACTCTCCACTACACACCCCTTTCATCTAAACCCTAAAAAAAAAAAACCCCAAATGTGCCTCTCTTCTTCCCTCCCACATTTGGTTCTCTCTCTTTCTCTACAGTTGGAATCAGAGCACGAGTTCAAGTCCTCTCGCCACCGCCTCGTCAAGTTCCAAGAGAAGGGCCTCCTCATTCGTCAGTCCCTTGCTGACCACTTCGACTCCCTCAACACCTTCCTCGCTGACCTCGCCGACTCCCTCAACCCCTCCCTCGCCGATCTCATAATAGAATGAGTTTGTATTGAGAAAGATAATGCGTGCTTCTTGACAAATAATAATAGAACCAATAAAAGCACTAGTGTTGCATAAACAAATCAGTGTTTCGTTGGAATCAAGAATAATCAGACCTCAATGACATTTTCAGTATGCTATAGTTTTGCGCTAAATCACCATACTATCCATTTTGGAGTATATCATGTTACAAATATTGTATGGTGAAGGCAACTGCTGGAGGTGGAGGGCGTGGAATGCGTCTAGCTAAAGAACCGGAAGAATTTGTCAAGTTGTTACATGTATGCAATGAATTAATTTCACTTCTTTATCCCATTTATTAGTTAAAAAATTGTGCACCTTTGCATTATTGTATTGATTGTCTTTGAAGTGCAGAAGTAGTACTGCATAATTAACATGTTGTGTATTCACTCATTGTGTGCTTATGTGAGACTTACTCTCCCAGTGTCATGGCTGTAGACTTCTCTTTTTAAGTGTTGGTCAGAAGGTGTGAGCTATGGACGTGTGATAGTTAGAATTTACAAATTAATGCGTGGAAATTTTTGTCCTAAGTTGTTCTGAAGGAACCTTGTGTAGAAAAAGTCAAAAAGAAAAAGAAAAATCCTGTAATCAACTTCAAGCCTCCCACTGCCTAACCATGTTTCCAAAACATGATAAGATTATAAAGCTCCAACTCCATGATTTAGGTTTATGTGCTTTAAAATCATGGAGATGTGTAAAAAGAAGTATCTTAAATTTCAAAAAAATTATGTCTAACATTTCAAGTACCTTAACCTAACACTAAAATCAGCAAATATGGAGCCGAATGTGGATTTTGTGTATCATTTTTTTTGTAAAAGTTTGGAAGCAGAAAATTGCATTTGGTAGGCTTTATATATATTTGACAGAAAATCATTTAACTAGTTTGTTTATGGTATCTTGGTTGTGATATCATAATGAATGAGCTTTAAACAGAAAGTAGGTAGAGAAATAAGTCAAACGATTGCTACAAACCACTTTTTTTATGAGAGTGGGAAAGATCGCAGGACCATTCATGTCATGGAATACAACTTTCTAATATCGGTTTGATTGATGCTAATGCCAGATCATGAATTCTTCTTTAAAATAGTTCTCTGTTGGTGGATCTTTACTTTCTGTAGTTTGTCTTAATATTCTTATTTATTTATTGGTAATTGAGAACTTTGTATTGCTATAATTGAACAAATGTACAAGGAAACAAGAGTTAGCTAGCTTATAAGAGAGAAATTATGGTGTTGCTACAAGTGAAGAAATCTTACTTCGTATTGCTAAAACTGAACAAATGGCTGAATATTCCTTGCTAAACAGTTCTGAATTACGGTAATTCAAGTTAATCTGACAGTGCTCTGAATGAGATTTCTTTCTATTTCAGCAAGCAAAAAGTGAAGCAGCGGCTGCTTTTGGGAATGGTTTCTCTTTCCGTTCCATATAATAGGGACTATTTAAGTGTTTTAATTTGAAAAGGGAGCCTAATAATGCTATACATGTACTAATCTACTAAACTTATACCAATAATTTGACATATTGTCCTCAACAAGTTGGAATTTTTCTTCTTAAATTCTATATATGTCTAGCTCTTTGCGATAGGTAACTATAGTCTGCATTACCCTTACCTTTAGACATCTCTTCATTTTGAAAAATGTTCCATTAGTTCTATTTGCAGTTTTTTTTAAGCCCTTACACTTTTTTAATTGAAATATATATTTAGCTATGAAATGCATACTTAAGTTAATTGAATGCATAGTGTTTATGTCATTTATAATAGAGTATATATTAACATAGTAAAGGAGTATGACTTCTAAGAAACGTCTCTTATATCAGAGGATTTAGCCAATTGAGAATGTTAATGAATAGTAAGTTATTTTATTTAATGGTTGGTCATTATTGTTGTGTTTCTTTCAATCCTAAATTAATTGTGAATGATGCAGTATGCCTCCTAAGGCTCGTCTTCGACCTACAGCCTCCAATAGAAAGAATCGATCTGAAAAAGTGGCCTCAAGTTCTCAAAATGTTGTGCTCGGACCACAAGAGGAAGAAGAGAGGGAAGAAGTAGAGGTAGAAGCAGATTAAGAGATTGATGAAACTAGTATGAACGGGCCGTTTCCTGGTGGACTGAAAAATAATGAGCTTCTTATTGACTATCGACACTATGTGGCTTATTGTATCTGGAATGGCAAGATATATAGTGTATGGCTAAATATTTGTTCGTTTGTTTGTAAGATAAATAGATTTTCATGTAATTTTGTATATGATTTTGCACAGGAGCGTTCTGTGTTGAGATGTTGACAGCTTGTTACCCAATTGGACAGTTGGAGTTTGGATGATGAATGTTTCATATTTGTGAATAGAGTCAAGGAGAGTGGCCTCCAGCCATTGGTTCAATGGAGCTTCAAAACAGCAATGTTATATTTGTGTCACTTTTTAGCCTATGGGTAATCGTTGGGTCATTTCTGGCCATTTTCGAATTTTTCATTTTTCGATCGGAGCCGCTAAAATTTTGGCTTTTAGCTATCTGCATGAGCTTGAGTGCTACGATTAGACATCTGACAGCATATTATGGGTCCTGGTACTATTCTGTACCACCCATAAAAATTTCATTGAATTCCGGTAACGTTTGGAAAATTATGCAGTTCTGAATCGTATCCGGCTTTTCTTCGAAACTGATTTGTTAAGTGGAATAGTGTTGGGATATTTATGTGCATATGGTGACCCTAGGTAACCTCACCCCCCTCTTGCTTAAGAGTTAAGAAATCATTGGTTATTTGGTTTGTGTGTGGGTGAGGTTAGGGTTATGTTCACCCCCACCTTTTCCCTTGTGTTCACCCCCCCAAAAGTGAGCTTTTGTGCTCACTTTCTCTTCCTCTCCCTCCCTCAACGTGGCTGTCCCACTCCAGCCCTCTTTGTGTGTGTTTGTGTGTGTTTTATGATGAAAAACAAAGAGAAGAAGAAGATCAAGAAGGGTTAGAAGAATAGAAGGTGTGTTGTTGTTGTTGTTGTTGTTTCCCCCTCTTTGGCTCCCTCTCAAGCTCCCATTGCCCCCTGTTTTCAGCCATTGGAGGGCTATGGAGGGGCTGTGGAGGTGGTGGTGTTGGTGGTGGCGGTTGCAGCGGCTTTGGTGCGCCAAGAGCCCGAATGCATCACCCCTTTCTTTCCCCCTCCCTTGGTGAGCTTTCCTACCCTTATTTTCTTTGGTTTTTCATGTGTTAAGGGCTGCTTGAGAGTCATGCATGCTATGTATTTGGGTTTGGGTGTGTGAGAAGGCAGGGGAGGGGTTGGAAAGGGCTTGGGCGCGCGGGGCGGGGCTCTCCGCGCGCGTGCACGCGCAGACGCGCGCGCAGGAGGGCGCTAGCGCGCGCAGGAGGGTGCGCTGGCGGGGTGAGCGCGCGTACGCGCAGACGCGCGGGCGTGCGCGCGGGGCTCGGGCTCGGGTGTGCTGGGCGCGCGAGTGCACGCGGGAGCGCGGCTGGGGGCCTGGGCGCGCGCGGGCAGCACGCCTGGGCGCGCGGACGGGCGCGGGAGCGCGTGCACGCGTGCGTGCACGTGCGGGTGTGTGCGGGGCCACGCGTGTGGCTGTCCGAGGGTTCGGGTAGGTGTCGGGGCGCTCAAATATGCGTGCGTACGCGCGTACTCGCATGCGTGTGAGCCCGTATGCGTGCATATCTAAGCCTTTGGCATTTTTGGGTAATTTAAGGTGTTTTTATGTAGTTATACTCACCATTTTTTATGCCCTTGTCGTGCAGATCTTGGCGAACAGATACGTAACGACCCGGGTTGCGGTGAGTGGGTCGATCCAACCCAGTCGGGAGGCGTTCGATGCACGTAGACGTGCATTGCCCTCCCCTGGGGCACCATAACCGCATATTAATCTTGTTGGCATGTATATGTTATTTGCCTGTTAGCTAAGAATGCACCCATGCTATGATTAGATGTTGCATGCTAGGTTTTATACATCCATCTATCATGCATAGGAGCCATACATGCCTAGATACATGTCATATGTTAGTATAACCCCGACTTATGCATGTCCCCACTTACTTTTATTTAGATTAAACCTATATGAATATGCATAGGATAAGCATGCCTTAGAAAATATTATAACTTGTTATTGTATTATCACATGCTTGCATGATTAATTCTTGAATTGTATATTTCATTCCTATATTCCTACTCGGGATTAAGGGACCTTGGGAAGTTACCAGTGAGACTCGGGCTAGGGTGCTCCGTGTTCCTTGTTTGGTTGTCGGGGTGTCCTATTTCGGGACCTCAAGGTGCCCTCCCAAGGGGTTCTTTCCCCTAGGTAGGGAATATCTGGAATAACCCTTCATTTAATTATACGTGTATATTTATTTATACCTGTACGAGCCATGAATCTTGTCTAAATGAGTTTGGACAAGTGTATGACCTATTAGGGGGTCATACCATGGCCTAGTCATTACGAATAATAGAATTTCCCCGCATCTGAGTTATGCGCCCTGGAGGGAATTCTTGAGAATTCGTTACCGTACCGGTGCGTAGTCACCGATGACGACAGATCCAAGGGGATCATATTCGTGAGTGTAGATTGGGTTCTTTCCTTCGTTGGATCCGGTAGGGACTTCCTGGTTGAGACAGCCGGCCTGACAGGGGGCTCCCATCCGTAGGTGCTGCCGATTTGTGAGGATGTGCTGATCGTGGGAGTATACCAGGTGTGGGCTTCCCTGGATAAGGGCTACCGGTGGACCAAGGGCGTAGAAACAATCTAAATTCCATCCAAGAGCCTATGTCACCCCGAGGAGGGGGTGAGGGTGAGGGTGTAGCGGGTCGGCGTTGGTTCGATCTGCGAGTTGTGCAATTTCCCAAAGCCTAGGTCATCCCTAAGGAGGGTGAGGGTGAGGGTATTGCTCCCTAAAGGTCCTATGTCACTCTGTGGGGGTGAGGGTGCGGGAGTGGTGGGCTCGGGTTGATACTCGACCCACCAGCTTAAGGAGTTGATTCCATCTGTTGGAACCGAAATTACTTGAAATGATTAGTATAAGTTGTGTTGCATGGATTGTTCCATTCACTGAGCATGTGGCTCACCCCTCGCATATGTTTTCTTCCAGTTGACGCTGAGTAGGATCCAGGAGAAGAGCTCCCCTGGCGCAATACGAGTAGGAGACCCGCGTTCGCGTTGGATGTCTTGCGAGTGAGAGGCTATCAGCATTCCCTTTTCATTGTATGTATTATACTTGTGCTTGTGCACGGTATGTAGACTGTTGATGTCTGTTATTGTATATATTGGCTCTCACAAGACAGTTGATTGTGTACTCTAGTCTGTAATATGTCTTTGAATTACAGACTTAGTTGTTTGAGCTTCCGCTATTTGTATATATTTGATGTCAGTTATTTGGTTATTGCTTTAGTGTCGTTGATGTTGTGGAGTCCTTATTTGATCTCGTGTATAGATTGCTGATATCATTTATATATTTGCCACGTCTCGGGGACGGCCGCCCTGGGGCGTGACAAAAGTTGGTATCAGAGCCATGTCCTGTCAGAGCCAATTGTTTTCTTAGAGATGAGTCCTAGGATTTCTATATGAGTATTCTGATCCTAGTGCTGGTTCCTTAGTTTGCTGATGTGCCTCCTCGGAGACGGGCGCGTGGACGTGGTCACCCTCGGGCTTCGGAGGTTTTCGAACCTACCAGAGGCGAGGAGTCTACTGGAGAGTCCTTGGCTGTTGGGCCAGGACCTGCGCAGGAGCCTCCAGCGTGGGCGTTTGCTTGCGCTGCGATGGCGGATCTTCTGGAGACTCGGACTAGAGCACTGGAGGCATAGACTGGAGCGTTGGCTGAGCAGGCGCGAAAGATCTAGGAGCAGCGGGTGGCCCGCGAGGCGGTTCCGCAGGTACCCTTAGCGGCAAATCCACCAGTGGTGTCTGAGATACCCCCCTGTAACGGTCGGAGACCGTTTTCTCCTCCGTTCTGGTTATTGGGAATGTGCCTTGGAGTTGGAGAGCGAAGCCGGTTTCAAGTTTGTAGAGTGTGGCGTGTTATCCATTAATGGGGGATGTCTTCTTTCAATTTCCTGCTCAGGATTAAGGGGCCTTGCGAGGTCATCATTGAGACCCGGGCTAGGGTACTCCGTGTTCCTTGTTTGGTTGTCGGGATATCCTATGTCGGGACCTCAAGGTGTCCTCCCAAGGGGTTCTTTCCCCCAGGCAGGGAATATCTTTGAAACATCCTTTGGATGATTGCCTTTCCCTCTCACTTGGAAGGTGCTGAAGCGAGCGATGACGCGTACGATCGAGATGAAGTGTTACGGTATGAGGTCGAGAGCGTGGACTCCCCGTGAGGTATCTGCCCATTGAGTGCATGATGCTGGAGTCCCGATGGTTATAATTGGACGACCTGTCGTTGGTGGCATATGAAGCACAGTTTGCGGTACTGTCGTGTTTTGCCCCCCACATGGGTCGTAAATGAGGAGACGCGACACTAAGCGTTCGTGATGGGACTCAACCGCCGTATCAGATAGATGACGTCGCATATGCGTTGTCGGGGTTTGACAACCTCCTGTCGCGTATCTTGTGGATTAAGTGCGGTCGAGCGGCTTACCCAGCGTGTAAGTGACATCATGAGCGCCAGCCTTGCTCAAGGAGCCGAATTTGGACTTAATCGTCCCTGGAATTATTTTGATCTCCCCATAGGGGTTGAAGATCAGGTACCCTTTGCCGTGAATTGGTGATTCATTTTGACCAGCTCTGGGAGCCAGTGTCTTTCTGTTGATCGATCTTCGCGCAGGGTACCCTAATTGGAGATCCGGGAGTTGGGCATTAAGTAAATGGCCTTTCGTGACCGTTTCGGGAACTACGAATTTGAAGTACTGCCGTCGGGGTAGACGAATGCGCCAGATACCTACAATGATCTCACAAGTGGTGGGCCGTTTAGACCTCCGTGGGCTGTTCTAAGGTAGCCTTCGTTGAGGTTGTTGGTCGGCATGCCCTCAAATGAAGTTATGGATCGTCGCGTTTGAAGGCGTTTGTCCATCGAGATTCCTCAGTGGACGTGGGAGTGAGTTATCATGGATTTCGTTGCGGGCTCGCTGAGGTCACGCTCGGGTCACGACGCCATCTGGGTGATCATTGACTGACTGACTAAGTCCGCACTTTCCCTCCCTATCTATTTAACTGAGTCTCTGGGCGCTTCGACGCGGGTATGAGCCTTCACGATTGTTCGTCTTCATGGCAATGCAGTCGGCGCTATTTCGGATCGAGATGCGTGGGTTACTTTGAAGTTCTTGCGCAACCTTTGGTAGGCTTTGGCGCGAGCCTTCATTTAAAGTATAGCGTTTCATCGCCGACGGACAGCCTGTTAAGTGGACAATTTGGACCTTACGGTAGCATGGATGGTTCATGTGTGCCCTTGCACTACCCTAAACCGTCAGGGTGCTACGTAGGTCATCGTCGCCAGGAGCTTAACTTCGGTTTTGGCGACCATGTTTTCCTGAAGGTGTCCCGGTTTAAGGGCATCTTCCATTTCGATGTTCGGGGCAAGCTGTGTCAGCCTTCTTGGCCCGTTTCTCATCCTTGAGTGGATTGGAGAAGTGGCCTAGCACATAGCTTTGCCCCCACAATTGGTTCAAGCCATGACGTCTTCAATGTCTCGCAGCTGAGACGTTAAGTCCACGATCGTGCTCACGTTATCGCGTTCGAGCCACTCGTCTTTGAGCCAGGCTTGTCATTCGTGGAGCAGCCGATCAAGATCCTGGACCGGCGCGAGAAGAAGCTCCGCACCAAGACCGTCCAGTTGGTTAAGGTTCGATGGCGGCGCCGTTCTGGTGCCAATGCCATTTGGGAGCGCGAGGACGCCATGCGTGACGCATATCCACATCTTTTCCCTTCCTAGATGGTTTTTTTCTAAATTTTGTGGACAAAATTTCATAAGGGGGGAAGAATGTTATATTTGTGTCACTTTTTAGCCTATGGGTAATCGTTGGGTCATTTCTGGCCATTTTCGAATTTTTCATTTTTCGATCGGAGCCGCTAAAATTTTGGCTTTTAGCTATCTGCATGAGCTTGAGTGCTACGATTAGACATCTGACAGCATATTATGGGTCCTGGTACTATTCTGTACCACCCATAAAAATTTCATTGAATTCCGGTAACGTTTGGAAAATTATGCAGTTCTGAATCGTATCCGGCTTTTCTTCGAAACTGATTTGTTAAGTGGAATAGTGTTGGGATATTTATGTGCATATGGTGACCCTAGGTAACCTCACCCCCCTCTTGCTTAAGAGTTAAGAAATCATTGGTTATTTGGTTTGTGTGTGGGTGAGGTTAGGGTTATGTTCACCCCCACCTTTTCCCTTGTATTCACCCCCCCAAAAGTGAGCTTTTGTGCTCACTTTCTCTTCCTCTCCCTCCCTCAACGTGGCTGTCCCACTCCAGCCCTCTTTGTGTGTGTTTGTGTGTGTTTTATGATGAAAAACAAAGAGAAGAAGAAGATCAAGAAGGGTTAGAAGAATAGAAGGTGAGTGTTGTTGTTGTTGTTGTTGTTTCCCCCTCTTTGGCTCCCTCTCAAGCTCCCATTGCCCCCTGTTTTCAGCCATTGGAGGGCTATGGAGGGGCTGTGGAGGTGGTGGTGTTGGTGGTGGCGGTTGCGGCGGCTTTGGTGCGCCAAGAGCCCGAATGCATCACCCCTTTCTTTCCCCCTCCCTTGGTGAGCTTTCCTACCCTTATTTTCTTTGGTTTTTCATGTGTTAAGGGCTGCTTGAGAGTCATGCATGCTATGTATTTGGGTTTGGGTGTGTGAGAAGGCAGGGGAGGGGTTGGAAAGGGCTTGGGCGCGCGGGGCGGGGCTCTCTGCGCGCGTGCGCGCGCAGACGCGCGCGCAGGAGGGTGCGCTGGCGGGGCGAGCGCGCGTACGCGCAGACGCGCGGGCGTGCGCGCGGGGCTCGGGCTCGGGTGTGCTGGGCGCGCGAGTGCGCGCAGGCGTGCGCGGGGGCGCGCGAGTGCACGCGGGAGCGCGGCTGGGGGCCTGGGCGCGCGCGGGCAGCACGCCTGGGCGCGCGGACGGGCGCGGGAGCGCGTGCACGCGTGCGTGCACGTGCGGGTGTGTGCGGGGGCCACGCGTGTGGCTGCCCGAGGGTTCGGGTAGGTGTCGGGGAGCTCAAATATGCGTGCGTACGCGCGTACTCGCATGCCGTATGCGTGCATATCTAAGCCTTTGGCATTTTTGGGTAATTTAAGGTGTTTTTATGTAGTTATACTCACCATTTTTTATGCCCTTGTCGTGCAGATCTTGGCAAACGGATACGTAACGACCCGGGTTGCGGTGAGTGGGTCGATCCAACCCAGTCGGGAGGCGTTCGATGCACGTAGACGTGCATTGCCCTCCCCTGGGGCACCATAACCGCATATTAATCTTGTTGGCATGTATATGTTATTTGCCTGTTAGCTAAGAATGCACCCATGCTATGATTAGATGTTGCATGCTAGGTTTTATACATCCATCTATCATGCATAGGAGCCATACATGCCTAGATACATGTCATATGTTAGTATAACCCCGACTTATGCATGTCCCCACTTACTTTTATTTAGATTAAACCTATATGAATATGCATAGGATAAGCATGCCTTAGAAAATATTATAACTTGTTATTGTATTATCACATGCTTGCATGATTAATTCTTGAATTGTATATTTCATTCCTATATTCCTACTCGGGATTAAGGGACCTTGGGAAGTTACCAGTGAGACTCGGGCTAGGGTGCTCCGTGTTCCTTGTTTGGTTGTCGGGGTGTCCTATATCGAGACCTCAAGGTGCCCTCCCAAGGGGTTCTTTCCCCTAGGTAGGGAATAACTGGAATAACCCTTCATTTAGTTATACGTGTATATTTATTTATACCTGTACGAGCCATGAATCTTGTCTAAATGAGTTTGGACAAGTGTATGACCTATTAGGGGGTCATACCATGGCCTAGTCATTACGAATAATAGAATTTCCCCGCATCTGAGTTATGCGCCCTGGAGGGAATTCTTGAGAATTCGTTACCGTACCGGTGCGTAGTCACCGATGACGACAGATCCAAGGGGATCATATTCGTGAGTGTAGATTGGGTTCTTTCCTTCGTTGGATCCGGTAGGGACTTCCTGGTTGAGACAGCCGGCCTGACAGAGGGCTCCCATCCGTAGGTGCTGCCGATTTGTGAGGATGTGCTGATCGTGGGAGTATACCAGGTGTGGGCTTCCCTGGATAAGGGCTACCGGTGGACCAAGGGCGTAGAAACAATCTAAATTCCATCCAAGAGCCTATGTCACCCCGAGGAGGGGGTGAGGGTGAGGGTGTAGCGGGTCGGCGTTGGTTCGATCTGCGAGTTGTGCAATTTCCCAAAGCCTAGGTCATCCCTAAGGAGGGTGAGGGTGAGGGTATTGCTCCCTAAAGGTCCTATGTCACCCTGTGGGGGTGAGGGTGCGGGAGTGGTGGGCTCGGGTTGATACTCGACCCACCAGCTTAAGGAGTTGATTCCATCTGTTGGAACCGAAATTACTTGAAATGATTAGTATGAGTTGTGTTGCATGGATTGTTCCATTCACTGAGCGTGTGGCTCACCCCTCGCATATGTTTTCTTCCAGTTGACGCTGAGTAGGATCCAAGAGAAGAGCTCCCCTGGCGCAATACGAGTAGGAGACCCGCGTTCGCGTTGGATGTCTTGTGAGTGAGAGGCTATCAGCATTCCCTTTTCATTGTATGTATTATACTTGTGCTTGTGCACGGTATGTAGACTGTTGATGTCTGTTATTGTATATATTGGCTCTCACAAGACAGTTGATTGTGTACTCTAGTCTGTAATATGTCTTTGAATTACAGACTTAGTTGTTTGAGCTTCCGCTATTTGTATATATTTGATGTCAGTTATTTGGTTATTGCTTTAGTGTCGTTGATGTTGTGGAGTCCTTATTTGATCTCGTGTATAGATTGCTGATATCATTTATATATTTGCCACGTCTCGGGGACGGCCGCCCTGGGGCGTGACAAGCAAACTGCCATCTAATTTCTGCAATGGTTGAGAGGTGGCACCCAGAAACAAACACATTCCACCTACCGTTCAAAGAATTGAGTATCTCCTTGAACGATGTCCATCAGATTGTAGGTATTCCAGTAATGGCTCATGGGAAGTCCAAGCCAGCCATTATAAAACAAGAAGATCATTCGTTCACAGAGCACTTCAACTCAATCCCAAAGTCATTGAAGTTGAACTAGGGACACACAATGGAAGGTCAGTCAGATTGTCTTGGTTGAAGGACAATATAATCTTGCTAAGAAGACTTGTTCAATGCCCACGCATAGCATTGAGTGTGTTGTTCGAGGATATCTCATGTACCTGTTAGGTTGCACCATTTTCCCCGATAAGACCGACACATATGTCTCGGTGGAGTATCTTCAGTATCTTGAGGACCTGGATAGGGTAAAGGAATTTGCTTGGGGGGTAGCTACTTTAGTTTACTTGTACCGTGGAATTGGGATGGCATCAAGGGCGAAATGAAAATTAATTTCTGGTTACCTCACTCTGTTGCAGGTACTATTGACTTGTATCTTAAATTTCATAGCAATGTTATATTAATAAATCAATTGTTACTCAATTCATTTCATGAATGTAGGCATGGGTGTACGAGCACTTTTCTATTCTCAGACCGGGAGATGAGATACAAGTAAACGAGAGATTTCCTCGAGCCTCCCTATGGCAAGACTGTAGAAATAATGCTGGATTGCAGAAGAACAATGTTGTTCTCATCAGGGAAATGCTTCATTCATTGAAAGCGGAGCATGTATTTTATTTTACTTTAAATGTAAAACAAAAGTGGGTAGTTTTTATTTTGCTAAACTGTTGTGTATTGCACTTGTTGTAGATTGATTTCAATCCATACCTGTCCACACGTGATCGCTATCCATTACAAGAATACGCGTTCTTCAAAGGTTGTTTGGTTTCCAATAGGAATTCTGAGCCATATCTGCCAGATAGATGCCTTCGGCAGCTTGGCCGCGTCCAATCCATTCCAAGAGATCCAATACAACCAAATGGAAAGACCAGAAGACCACGCTTAGCTAGTGGCTACCGAGTGACATATGAAAGTAATGTCACCCAAATGGAGCAGTGGGAGGACGTCGTTTTAAGTCTGAAGACAAGAGGACACAGTTCCAGAGTATATGGGGTGGTATAGAAGAGTAAGCCACCCTTCTGTTTCAAAGCTTGATAGTAGAAAAAAATTTAGGTACACTGACAGTTTGGGTTCTGCCAGAATATAAAACTTGGGGGTTCTGCGAACTTGGTCCTGGTCCGTCTCGCGACTGATCAGATCAGTGCCCTGATAATCGATTTTGAGCCGCTCGACTGCTTCTCAGAAAGACGGGGTTTGTTTGTGATCGCCACCTGCTTTCTCAAAAAACAGGAAAAGTTGGTGTTGCTGTTGATCGCCTCGTGGGGAAATTGGGTGGGTTTTCCTTTCTGAGCTACGGGCCTGCCGCACACAGAGGTGAAAAACAGGGAATCCTTTTCTACTCGATAAGTACTTGAAAAGGGGGCTGCTGACACGTGGGAGGGATGGTAAAAGTGACCACCGTACATTATTCAACCAGGGGGGGGGGTGTTAGCCGCCTCTAGTTGAAACGTCGAGTATTGCTCGGAAAGCATATATAAAGTAGAAGTAAATAAAAAGTTGTAAAAAGAAGAAAGTGACCACCGTACAGAATTCAACCAGAGGGTGTTAGCCGCCTCTAGTTGAAATGTCGAGTATTGGTCAAAAAGCAGGTACATAGCGGAAGTATATAAAAGTTGTAAAAAGAAGAAAGTGACCACCGTACAGAATTCAACCAGGGGGTGTTAGCCGCCTCTAGTTGAAACGTCGAGTATTGGTCGAAAAACAGATATATGAGTAAAGCGAATAAATAAAGCAAATAATTATAAATATATAAAAATAACAATAAATCGCCGGTTACTTGAACCTAGCTATCTGGGTCCGACGGCGGGTTTGGACTAGCCACCTGGTACGTGGTGCTTGGTTTTCTTGATTGGAGCAGAACCTAGGTAGGGAAGTGTTTTGTCTTTGGCTAGGGTGGTGGTAATGAGGATTGAAAGTGGTGTCATGGTTTCCTCTTGTAGATTTGATGGGCAACACCTAGGTAGGAATTTGGATTTGCTTGACTAGGTTTAGGACAATGGTTAGAAAGGGGGTTTTTGGAGAGTGGATTTTGGTGGGGAATGAGTTTCTTTCTCTCTCAACTAAGGTTCTCCCCCCCCCCTCTCTCTCTCTCACACACACACACTTTTGAAAATGAAATGGTCCACCCTTTGGTTCTCAGCACAACCCCTCCTTTATAGTAGAAAAGATGCATGAGATTATTCTTTGGGCAATAGCATGAGTTGGATAAGAGGGTGTGGCTAAGTAATCATGATTGCAAAAAGACGCACTCAATGGTCCATTGGATAATAACATTGATTGGATAAGAGGGTGAGGCTAAGTAACTTCACACCTAAGTAAAGTTACTTTATACTTTATGGATGAATCCAAGTGAGGGCCGGCTACCCTAATTCAACCGCCGGGCAGGGTCGGCTAGTTAAGAGGTGCCGCCGGTATGATGACCTGCCAAATGTCCAATCTCTGACAAGCGGTGGGTTGAGGCAGTTACTAAGATTGAACCGTCAGAGAAGGGGTGGCTAATTGGAACGAACCACCACAATCATTAGCATTTAATGCTGTTTTATATCCCATCTAAGGGAAGCGGTTGGGGCTGTTGAAGGGGCGGCTAGTTGTAACTAGCCGTCCAAGGAGGGGCGGCTACTTCGGAGTAGCCAGCCTATTTCTGGCCTAAATTTTCTAAGTGTTTGGGGCCAGAATTTCTCCTTCTGTTCCATTGAAAAGTGTTTTCGGATTTCTAAATGTGGTCATTTTCTAATACTTCTTGAAGTATATTTTTTTCCTTTGGACAGTCAAAATTGGGGTATCTATAGGTTCGACTACTCCACAAGAGGATTGGGTAAGTATAATCATCGTTTATCATTAAATGATAAACTCTAATAGATTTTTTGACACAGTAATATTTTCTAATGTAGCGTACTACTATATCACAATACTTGCATCCACTGGTGGAAGGGCGACTTACAGCAGGTGTTTGGCAAAGGCATGTACAAAATGTATTGGATTACTGCCAAGACAACACACCTCTTCCATCATCATCAAGTCACCCCAAGTCACCTACTAGAGAACATGTTCTAAGAGGGTGGCCAATAGTTGAAGCAGTGGAATGTGATCATTTTGGTTTTTCTATGTGATCAGTTATGTGTTAGATGCGTTTTTGTAAATTACTTCAACAAGTATAGTTGTTTTTTATCGGAGAACTTGTTACTTGCTGATCAGTGTTTATATGGTTATGTATGATGGTGTTGATCGGTGTTTATATAGCTTCGAATTAAAAAAATGAGCTTTGAATGAAAGAAATGAGTTTTGAATGTTTATCAATGTTTATGTGTTTATGAATGTTGTTGAACCACTGTATGGCTTCTTTGGCTTCAACAGGGCCGATACTCCATCAGAGAGTGTGTTGAATAATCACAATTTTTTTTCTCCTTATGTCTTCACAGGAAAATTTTATCTAATGATCTATGAATATAACTCAAAACTTCATAGACTAAGTGCTATCTTATTTCAATTCATTTGGTTTCATTTGTGTTCCCATAGATTGCAGTAGTGCCTAGTGGTTACATATATGTAGACAACCCAAATGTTTAACTCATCCCAGAACCTACAGGTTTCACTTCTATTCCCATAGACTGAAATAGTGTCTAGGGATTACATATCTGTACACAACTCAAATGTCTAACCCATCCCAGAACCTACATGTTTCATTTATGTTCCCATAGACTGTAGTAGTGTCTAGGGATTACATATATGTAGACAACCCAAATGTCTAACCCATCCCAGAACCTACGGGTTTTATTTCTGTTCTAATAGACTGCAGTAGTGTCTTGTCATTACATATTGGTAGACAACCCAAATGTTTAACCCATCCCAGAACCTCTGGGTTTCATTTCTGTTCTCATAGACTGCAGTAGTGTCTAGGGATTACATATCTATAGACAACCCAAATGTCTAACCCATCCTAGAGCCTACGGGTTTCACTTATGTTCCCATAGATTGCATTAGTGCCTAGGGATTTCATATTTATAGACAACTAGATGTCTAACCCTCTCCAAAACCTACTACCCCATTTGGGAAGTGGAATAGGCGGGAACCTACTCATTTCACTTCTGTTTCCATAGACTACAGAAGTGTCTAAGGAATAGAATTGCCTAGACACGTCGGGTGTCTAATCCATTCTAGAGCCTGTGGGTTTCACTTCTATTCCCACAGACTTCAACAGTGTCTAGGGATTACAACACCTTAGACACATTAGGTGTCTAACCCTTTCCAGAATATACAGATTTTTCTCCTATTTCAATTGATAGACGAAGTGTCTACGATATATGATGTAATCGACATTAGTCTTGTACAACTCACGAGTATCAGATTTTCTGTTGTGTTCAGACTATTATGAGTATCTAACATGTCAGTTGTGAGAGACATCATAAATGTCTAATATGTGTTTTCAATCATACACAAAAACAACCTTCTGATACACCAAAAAACAGTTTCATATATTTAGTTGAAGCACTTTGGTTAACTTTACAAAAAACAGTCATTATATTCTTGACATTTGCATGGTACACCTAGTCTATTTGACATTTACATGGTGCATAACCCTAAAAAAAACTAGGGCTGGTATACCCACACTCAAATCATGTACTAATCGATTTGAATGGGCACATCCGTTGTTGCCACATTAGTACCCCAGAACATGCTTTTAAACAATTCCATCCTATCCACAAATGGTGTTTGCCAGTCAGATGTGCAACTGTAATGGTGTTTTAACCACATCATTGACATTGGGGAAATCAGTCCGTTCTCGTCCATTTTTAATCGGACGAAGTGGCAACCATTCACAAACCCATATAGAAAACAGAATCACTGCTTGAAGGCAAAAAAGGAGACCAAATGGGGAGAAACATAAGGCATAATTGAGCTGAAACATAAACGAGAACCATGCGATAACACGAAGCAATTAAGTGTCCCATATCTGGCATGATAGTCCAATGATCGTTGTTCGCGACGGTGTCTTCACATATCAAAGCATTCTTCACCTCATTCATGTGATCAATGCCCCAAAATATTTAAGTATACAAATCTGCATGTTCATCCAACTCGGCCAGGAGATCACATCTAACTTTTCTCCAACCATCATCACCCAATCCAAGACAACTAGCTATAACCCGGAAGCCACAATGTCCATCTGATGCCACATTCAATATTCCCGTGATGTGGGGTAACAAAGGCGTCATGAACTCCTTCATGAAACACATATCTTTCATAGCAATCTTTTTATTAATGGAGCATGCTTGGATATTGGCGCATTTGATGCAATCATCATTTGGAATGATTGGGTGAGGCACTTCTGATTTTCTGACAACAAAGAAGCAAGAACATGTTCAAATTGAGATGGTTCACGCTTTGTCGACGATTCTTCAACCTCTTAGCCTTTTTTTTGGATTTTTTTCTTCTTCCGTCCCCTCACATTATCTTTTCCATTGGCTCTAACAAGTTGGTAGTGGCCGGATCACTCAATATCTTCAATTTTCTCTTCATCTCCATCCTTTGCATATGATTATATGAGGACCAATTTTCTAATATCATTTCTATCTCTATCACAATATCCACCTCTTCTTCTGCCCCTTCAATATATGTAGTAATTGAAAGTTTCATCCAAAACAGATGAATATCCTCAATGAGACGACTCTACCCTCTCTCATGTAGTCAACAAGCATACATGCACAAGGAAGACCATGCGTGTAAAATATGACATGCCCACATGCATTGGGATCCACCCCGAGGCCTTCACTACGTTTGATCGCGTCTTTCAGTTTTTCCAAGTGCACTAATGAATATAACTCCAATTAAGTGCTTAAAAAGAGCTCTTCGGAATGAATGAGAAATTTTTGTGAGGCATTGATCGAAAGAAGCCTTGATTTCTATAGTATGTTGATCTAGCATTCTTTTGATTTTAGACAAAGACTCCTTTTTTTATCCAAACAATATTTGAGTCAAAGATGCTCATTTTTTCAACCTAGACATCATTTTTCAAACGAGACTACATTTTTCGACCCATAATTCATTTTTGAGAAAGATTGTATTTTTTCGTGCCAGCCAATTTTTTCGAACCAAGCACTAATTTTTTGACCTAAAAACCATTCTTATGCGCTGATGACATTTTTTCGACATGGACAACAATTTTGACACAATTTTATAGACCCAAGCATCATTTTCGACCCTCACTCTATTTTTCGACCCTCACACCATTTTTTGCCCTAGAAAACATATTTTGGACCCAGACAACATTTTCCACCCATATAACCCATTTTTCGACACAAACACCATTTTTACTCAGACACCTATTTTTGGACCTCGAAAATATTTTTTCGTATCGTGGAACATTTTTCAACCTATACTGCATTTTAGACCCACACAACTTTTTTTCGACCGGGACAATATTTTCGACACAAACTCTATTTTTTCGATCCAAACAATATTCACAAACTCTATTTTTTCGATCCAAACAATATTTTAGACAAAGACGCTTATTTTTTCGAGCCAGATATCATTTTTAAACCAACACTACATTTTTCAACCCATATTGCATTTTTGACATATATTGCATTTTTTCGTGCCAACCAATATTTTCGAACCAAGCACTATTTTTTTGACCTAAAAACCATTCTTATACACTAATAACATTTTTTCGAGATGGACAACATTTTTGACACAATTTTTTCAACCCAAGCATCATTTTCGACCCTCACTCTATTTTTTGACCCCGACACCATTTTTTACCCTCGAAAACCTATTTTGGACCCAGATAACATTTTTCCACCCATATACCCCATTTTCAACCCAGACTCCATTTTTTTCTCAGACACCATTTTTTTGACCTCGAAAACATTTTTTCGTATCGCGAAACATTTTTCAACCTATACTGCATTTTAGACCCACACAACTTTTTTTTGACCGGGACAATATTTTCGACACAAACTCTATTTTTTTCGATCCAAACAATATTTTAGACAAAGAGGCTTATTTTTTCGACCTAGACATCATTTTTCAACCAACACTACATTTTTCAACCCATACTGCATTTTCGACATATATTGCATTTTTTTGTGCCAACCAATATTTTCGAACCAAGCACTATTTTTTTGACCTAAAAACCATTCTTATACACTAATAACATTTTTTCGAGATGGACAACATTTTTTACACAATTTTTTCAACCCAAGCATGATTTTCGACCCTCACTCTATTTTTCGACCCCGACACCATTTTTTACCCTCGAAAACATATTTTGGACCCAGATAACATTTTTCCACCCATATACCCCATTTTCAACCCAGACTCCATTTTTGTCTCAGACACCATTTTTGTGACCTCGAAAACATTTTTTCGTATTGCGAAACATTTTTCAACCTATACTGCATTTTAGACCCACACAACTTATTTTCGACCGGGACAATATTTTCGACACAAACTCTATTTTTTCGATCCAAACAATATTTTAGACAAAGACGCTTATTTTTTCGACACGGACAACATTTTTTGATCCTGACTCCATTTTTTACCTAGAAAACATATTTTGGACCTAGACAACTTTTTTCCACCCATACCCTATTTTTCGACGTAGATCCATTTTTTAACTCGGACACCATTTTTTTTACTTCGAAAGCATTTTTTGTATCGCTGAACATTTTTCAACCTAGACTGCATTTTAGACCCAGACAACTTTTTTTCGACAAGGGCAATATTTTCGACACAGACTCCATTTTTCGATCCAAACAATATTTTCGTCAAAGACACTCATTTTTAAGACTTAGACATCATTTTTCAACCGATACTTCATTTTTTGACCCATGTAACATTTTTTATTGAGACTGCATTTTTTCAAGCCAACAAATATTTTCGAACCAAGCACTATTTTTTCGACCTAAACACCATTCTTATAAACCGATAACATTTTTTCGACATGCACAACATTTCTGACACACCATTTTTTAGACCCAAGCATCAACTTTCAACCGAGACTACATTTTTCGACCCATACTGCATTTTCGACATAGACTTCAATTTTTCGAGCCAGCCAATATTTTTGAACCAAGCACTATTTTTTTTACCTAAAAACCATTCTTATACGCTGATAACAATTTTTCGACATGGATAACATTTTTGAGACATACCATTTCTTAGACCCAAGCATCATTTTCGACCATGACTATTTTTCGACCCCGACCCCATTTTTTGTCCTTGAAAACATATTTTGGACCCAGACAACATTTTTCTAGCCATACCCAATTTTTCGATCCAAACTCCATTTTTGACTCATACACCATTTTTTTTACCTCGAAAACATTTTTTCCGTATTGCAGAACATTTTTCAATAGTTGTGCCTGTGTCATTTGGAGCCATTTGGTAGTCAAGGGTGAGCTTGTTGTAGATACCCCAATTTTGACCGTCCAGAGAGACAGAAATACTTCAAGTAACACCTGGAAATATCCCATAGTTGGACATCAAGTAGAGAACCGAAGTTCACGAAACCGGAAACCCTAGCCCTAGCCCTAACCTAAACCCCAAAACCCTAAACCTAGCCCTAGCCCTAACCTAAACCCCAAAACCCTAAACCTAGCCCTAAACTGAAAACCAGAAACCCAAAAACCCTAAGTCCCTGGCTAGGGGCTGCCCCATACCAGGCTGCTAATTAGCACTAGTCGCCCCCTTGGCCAACTTTGGACCAGTCCCCTGGATGGGACATAAAGCAGTATTAAATGCTGATCATTGCGGCGGGTGATGACCTTTAGCCATCCTAACTCGGCTGGATCAACCCAAGTAACCGACCCAAGCCACCGCCTGTCAGAGATGGGACGTTTGGCATGTTATGATAGGGGCGGCTACCAGGAAGTAGCCGCCCCATCCAGGGCGGCTAGTTAGCACTAGCCGCCCTTCACCTGGTCCTGACAGAAGAACCAGAGAATTAATGAGGGGTCTAGTCACACATACTATTAGCCAAGCCACTCTATTACCCCCTGGACATTCCCCTGCCTCTCTTTTACTATAAATAGAGGAGGTCCCAAGCCTTTAAACCATCACCAATTCACATCAACAATCCACAATCCAGAATTCACATTCCCTTTCCCCACTAGAAATCCCAAGAGAGAGAGAGAGAGAGCCCCTTTTTTGAGAGAAATACCCATTTCCCTACATAAAATACCCTCTCATTTCACCCTCTAGAAACCCGGGCTAAACCTAGCCTAGCCCCTATCCAAAACCAAACCCATTTCCTACCAAAGTTCTGTCCAAACCAGACCAGGCCCCGGACGGCTAAATCCTATTAGCCGCCCCTGACCAGACGGCTTGATACCACTAGCCGCCCCCCTATACACACCCCATTTGCACCCCTATGTCCCAAGACTCCTTTAGTCAAGCCCCGGAAGCAGAATAGGATTACCTGTTTTTCACCTTTGTGTACGGTATATCCGTGTCTCAGAGCGGAGACCCCTCAAACTCCCCACGTAGGTGATCAAATCCAACCCGACCCCTTTTCCTGCTATTAGAAAAAGCATATGGCGATCACACAAACCCTAGAATCCTCTTGAGTTGCTATCGGGCGCCTCAACCAGGAACGACACCCCTCACCCTTCCGAGAAGACGATCCGATCGAGCCCGCCAGGGCACGCATCCGATCCGAATCCCCGAAGAACCCCCACACACGCACGCGCACCCGCGCACCACCGGGACCCTTTCCGAATGCACCGACACGCAGCCTCGGAGGCCTTCCCGACGATACCGACAAATCTGGCGATCACGGTGGGACACCCCTCGTGAAAAACAACAAAAGGTAATCCTCTTCTGCCCCCTTTTACAAGCTTGACTAGAATGCTATCAACCCTCTAGGAAGGTTAGAGTTTCCCACCCCTCGAATCAGTTCCTCCTCTAATTCACATCACAACATTTACTGCTTTGTAAGCCGCACACTGCTGCGCAATCCTTTACTGCTTTGTAAACCGCACACCGCTGCGCAATCCTTTACTGCTTTGTAAGCCGCACACCGCTGCGCAATCCTTTACTGCTTTGTAAGCCGCACACCGCTGCGCAATCCTTTACCACTTTATTTACTGCTTTATATCTGCATTTGTTCCCTTAAATCATTTCACACGCATCATGGAATCCCGCATAGAGGAGGAGATAGTAGAGGAAAGAACCCACCAAGAGGGTCAGGCCACACAATTCCTGACCCATCTACAGGAAAAGATGGCTAGTCTAGAATACCAATCCGTAGAGGACATGTTTCATGACCTCGCCGACTACCGCCAGGTCAAAACTCTAAGACAGGAGGCCCCTGTCGAAACCCCTAAGGCCGTTCCCAAAACCCCATTCACACCCAGTCACTCGGTCAACCCGAGCGTCTTTTCGTTCACCCCCCTTTCCCCCGCAAATCCAATATTCCCAGCCGTTTCCACCCCAGGCCCTTACCAGGCCACCCCAAACCCGGGACCGCTAGGCAGCCCTCACAGGGGAGAAACACTGGATGAAACCATCCGGAGAATCCTCTCCGAGACTGGTCCCTCAGCCCCCAAGCACATGTCTCTACATAACCTGAGACAAATCCCGTTAGTCCACCTACCGAAGGGATTCAAAATCCCCAAATTCCACCGGTATAACGATCGTGGAGACCCAGACATTCATTTAACTGCCTTTTATCTAGACGCGCACCCGTTTCTAGATAATCAACCTCTGCTAGTCTTCCTCTTCCAGAAATCATTGGAAGGAGAAGCACTACAATGGTTCTCCACCCTCCCTGTAGATCACTTGTCGAATTTCTCAGCTGTATGAGAGAAATTCTTGGGCCGCTATGGTTACCAGAGGATTAGAACCCCCTCTATTTCAGATTTAACCGTAGAGAGAATGAGGCCTAGGGAGGAATTCGAACAATACGTGTCTCGGTGGTGCACGCTTGTCCACCGAACCGGCCTGCAACTCACAGAATGTCAAGAAATTGACATGATGTTACAGAGCCTGAGTACAGAGCTTCGTACGAGCCTTTCGTACGGAGACTGTACTACGTATCAGCTTCTAATTGACCGCCACAACAGGATTTTCCGTTGTGCAGCCCTAGTAGACCAAACCCAGTCCCCACCTATCAACCATAGGGTTGGACAACCGCCTCGTAAGGCACAAACCCCCACGGTAGAGGGGATTATTACACAAGTATCGGCCCTCTACCCGAACGGAGCACGAGTTCCTGATCGAGGAACGGCTCCGAGACAGTACATTTCCGGTTCATCCGGATATGCGCCGCCTCGGCCAATCAACCAAAACTTCACTACTCGATCAGTACCCATCCCCGTGCCGATACAACAAAACCCCGCAACCCATGATTCCCCAATCCAGGCCCCCTCAATCCGAAACCAAGACCAAAACAGGAGACCCTTCTATCCTATCCCCCCAAGAACGCAAGGCATAACCCCTGGAGAACCCGCGCACAGCCCCCGTGATAAGGCTGCACCTTCCTCCTTCTACGGCCCAAGATGGTCAAACAGAAGAGTTAGCTATCCTCCCCTTCCAGAAACCCTAGGGAACATCTTCAGAGCCTTATTGAAGGTCAATGGCATTTCCTTGCCCATGGCTAGACCTTCACCTATCGGTGCTGACCCCACCCGTTTTTGTCAGTATCATCGACATCACGGCCACACCATCGAACAATGCTCCTCGTTTCGAGACATTGTCTACAACCTTGATGAAGAGAGGCGCTTAGACTGGGCCACCATCAGGGGACTCAAAAACAACCTAGTTACAAAGTCCCTAGAAGTCAAGCCAGCTCCAGAAACCCCCAGCCCTGTAGAAGCCACAACTCAAGACCCAAGGCCAGCCACGAGGGCTTCCTTGGAAGAACCAGAGAGCCTAAGCTATGAAAGCATCTACACCATAAAAACCGCTGACCACGAAGAGCCACCCAGAATCCTCACAGGCGGCTTAATCCTACCAGCCTCTTCCCCCGTCCTACCAGTCCCCTCCCCCATTCTCCCCAGACACACAAAGCTCCCCCTCCCTAAAAAACTCCGACCATTATCCCCCTCACCGGTTAACGAAGGCCTATACCTATAGAAGCAAAGCCCCCGAACCACCATTGACGCTCTGAACCATCATACCACTAGAGAGGGCAGAATTTTCAACGCTGTCCCCTCTTATAGACACCCCCTGCCTGAAACAGAAACTGAGGAGCCCCGCACCGGAGATAAGATCGACATCCTAGACCAACTCTGAAAAATCCCCGCATAGATTTCCATTTTAGAGCTAATCGAAACCTCAGAACACCACGAGCAAGCTCTAAGAATGTTCCTAGAAAGAATCCAACCCACAAATCTCTACCCTAGGCATACCAATAGCTCTAGCCACCGCAGGACTAGGGCCCATCAAAACCTTTAGACCTAAAGAAGAGGTTCATGACAAGGTCATTAGCACCTCAACCCTATGCATAACAATTAACCTCGAAGGATACTCGGTGGATAAAGTTCTAATCGACACCGGAGCAGGGGTAAACCTCATATCACTACAAACCTTCGAGCACATTGACGGACGCATAATTACACTCTTTGAAACAGACACCCGTATATTCACCTATGACAAAACGGCTCGTCCGGTTCTAGGCTTTAAAGACTTCCGATTAAAAGTAGGGCCACTAGAAACTTGCACTAAAGCTTACGTCCTAGAAATGGATTCATATTATAATATGATTCTAGGACGCAAATGGCTAGCATCCATAAAAGGGGTCTCCTCTCCCCTACACCAATGTTTGAAATTCCCCTTGGGAGGTCGGATAATCAAAATACAAGGGGATGCGATCAAAGGACCTAAATCGAGGTTCGCCGATAATGAAACCATCGCTGTAAAAACCAGTAACTCAAAACCCATAGAAGCCACCATCCACATCTTAGATTTCCCAGCCGATTGGCTAAATCCCCAGAACACTCTCTCCGTTACCACAGAGAAAAGCCACCCTAAACTTAAGAACCCTGGCTGGCATATAATGGGGACCATGGGTTACCTTCCCGGGGGAACCTTGGGACAAGAAAATGGGATCTTGGACCCCATCGAACTCCCGGCATGGCTAGATAAAAGGGGCATCGGCTCATCCAAGCATCGCCCTAAACTAAAGAAAAGATACAATTGGAGGTTGTATGAACATTTCGTAAGAGGGATAATCGTAGAGCCCGCCAAAGAGGTCATATGCCCCTACCCCCTGGACCCTATCCAGGAAAGAGAGCCAGACTATCTCTCTGGCTCCCTAGAATGGCTATTCTCACACCCTGATAAACACCTACACACACACTCACCGGCAAACGATAAAACTCCAGCTGACCCAGCCTCCTTTTCTCACAGTGCTCAAGCATAGCAACAAAGGAGCGCTAGCTGCTGGAGGAAAGTCGGTTGAAACACTTCCACCAATCCAGTAGGTTGTAAATGATAAGTGTCTTTTCTGTTCAAAAAAAAAATGGAAACCAAAACCCTAGGGTCCCTGTTCGACAATGATGACTTCACCCTGGCATGGCACCCCTTTAGCAATGACTCTGATCTCCTGAATAAACTACATCGTCTAGCCAGTCAAGCTAAAAGTTCCGACCCTAGTGCCTCGTCCAAAACAGTCAAACCTACTAGGAGTCAAATTCCTGACCAGATCATTAGCAGTTTAGAGGGGTATAGCAGGACCATATTAGGTTTAGAAAAATTTGAATCAATAGCAGTTATAGAAGAACCAGACCTAGATAACATAGAGAACCTAGACGATGGTCTAGGGGTCTTCGAAATCTGTGATGAGGATGACGAAGAAAAAGAAGACCTATCTAAGGAATTCAAGCAGAGCCTTCAAAGGTTCGATGAAAAGACAGAAGAAGCAGACGAGAAGATAGAGGAGCTAAACCTGGGGACAAAGGCTGACCCCAAAATCATTTCAATTAGCGCAGGACTAAATCACGATGAGAGGGAGGGCCTGGTTAAAATATTACATGAGTATAAAGACGTCTTTGCATGGTCTTACAAGGACATGCCTGGACTCGATACCTCGTTAGTCGAACATCAGTTAATCTTAGAACCAAACGCAAAACCAGTAAAACAAAAACTGAGACGCCTTCATCCCGAGGTGGCTTTAAAAATCAAAGATGAGGTAGACAAACTCCACCAGGCTAAATTTATCCGGGTAGTCTTATACCCAAAGTGGGTAGCAAATATCATTCTAGTGTCCAAGAAGGATGGGAAGATCCGGATATGCATCGACTTCAGGGACCTCAATCGAGCGTGCCCAAAGGATGACTTCCCACTCCCACATATTGACCTCCTTGTCGACAACACGGCAGGGTATGAGATGCTCTCGTTCATGGATGGATTTTCTGGATACAACCAGATCCGGCTGGCAGAAAAAGACCAAGAAAAGTCTTCTTTTACCACACCCTGGGGAACTTACTGCTACATAGTGATGCCTTTCGGGCTCAAAAATGCAGGTGCAACATATCAAAGGGCTATGACCTCAATATTCCATGATATGATGCACAAACTAGTAGAAGTATATGTGGATGACATCTTAGTTAAATCTAGGACTCGAGTAGAACACGCAGACATACTCAGGCAAGTACTACAGAGATGCAGGGAGTATTCACTTAAAATAAATCCAAAGAAATGTCGCTTTGGGGTCTCCTCTAGGAAACTTTTAGGATTCATGGTAAGTAAGCAGGGGATAGAAATAGATCCGACCAAGGCAAAAGCCATCGCCCAAGTTCCCCACCTAAGAACCTAAAAGAATTGAGGGGGCTCGTAGGAAGGTTACAATTTATTAGGATATTTATTTCGCAATATGCTGAAAGATGTCGCCCCTTTTACAAACTGTTAAAAGGGGGAGTCAGGTTTAATTGGGATAGTGAATGCCAAAAGGCCTTTGATAATTTAAAAAAGTACCTTCTTAATATCCCAGTCCTTTCGGCCCCAGTGCCTGGACGATCCCTGCTCCTCTATATAACTACAACTAAGGAAGCCATTGGTGCAGTGCTTGCACATCACGACGACATGGGAAGAAAGGAAAAGGCCATTTACTACCTGAGTAAAACCCTGATTGAATACGAAAAAGCCTACCCTCCTACAGAAAAAACTTGTCTAGCATTAGTATGGGCTTCCAAAAAGTTACGACATTACTTTCTTGCCCACAAAGTCAAATACTTTGCCAAAATGGACCCAGTAAGGTTCCTATTCGAGAAAGCCGTATTAACTAGACGCTTAGCCCGATGGCAAGTACAGTTAAACGAGTTTGACATCACGTACGCCACTCAAAAATCCATCAAAGGGCAAGCTATTGCTGACCACCTCGCTCAACTACCCCTCCCTGATTACGAACCAGTAAAACCTGACTTCCCGGACGAAGAAATATTTGCGCTTATTGAAGAAAAGAATAGAGAGACGTGGACGCTATACTTTGATGGAGCGGTCAACCAAAAGGGAAAGGGAATAGGAATAGCACTATCTCCCCCGAAGGTGTCATTATCCCACGAGCATTTCAGCTTACGTTCAAAGCCACCAACAATATTGCCGAATACAAGGCCCTGATAGCAGGTTTGAAGGCAGCCCTAGCCCTAGGAACCAAAAATTTAGACATCATTGGGGACTCCCTCTTAGTGATCCGCTAAACTCTTAAAAAATATCTGACTAGAGACCCAAAACTGAAGCCGTACAGAGAACTAGCCATAGTCCTGCTAAAACAATTATGTGAGGTTACTCACATTTTCATACCCCGGACCGGCAATATTCTTGCAGATTCTCTAGCCTCTTTAGCCTCATCGCTCACCTTCCCCTTATCTAGAACATCTGAAACAGTCACTATCCAAAGACTGGAAGCACCTGCCACCGAACTCTGTGACTATAAAACTTGAGATCTCCTAAAAGAGAACCAAACCAACAAAAATGCTAGTACCACGGAAATCCTAGCCCTTGAACTAGGAGATATGGATGACGGAAATCCCTGGTACTTTGACATCAAAAATTACCTTGAAAACGGTTCGTTCCCAAGCTACGCTACTAGCAACGACCAGAAAATAGTTAAAAGGGTGGCAGTCAAATACTGCCTCCGAGGGGGGATACTCTTCCGAGCCTCCTTCAATGGGGAACTACTCAGGTGCTTGGACGACAAAGAAGCATATACCATTGTAGAAGAAGCTCACTCTGGAGTATGCGGAGGACACGTCAACGCCCAGATGCTAGCAAAAAAGGTACTAAGAATGGGCTACTATTGGCCCACGCTTGAAGGGGATTGCAACAAATACGTTAAGCGTTGTATCCAATGTCAAACTCATGCCAACAAAATACACGCACCAGCATCTTCTTTACATCCCATGACTTCACCATGGCCCTTCTCTATGTGGGCATTAGATGTGATAGGACCATTCCGGGACACTATAGAAAACACCACCCAGAAAGCCTTCATCCTCACCGCTACGGAATACTTTACCAAATGGGCTGAAGCCGAGTCCTATGTAGTAATTAAAAGCTCTACCCTGGCTCGTTTTGTCCGCACTCACATCCTTGCACGGTTCGGCACCCCCAAAGCGATTATAACTGACAATGGTCCCCAGTTCATCTCCCAAGAATTCCAAGACCTATGCAATAAACATCATATAGAACTTCATCATTCCACGCCATATTATCCACAGGGGAACGGACAAGCAGAGGCCACCAAAAAAACCTTGCTCAAAATTATAAAGAAAACGGTAGAAACCCATAAGGCTACCGATTGGCCTGATAAATTGGTAGACGCCCTCTGGGCATACCGAACCTCCATTAGGACACCCACTGGTCAAACCCCCTATTCACTCACGTTTGGGGCCGAAGCAGTAGTGCCCTACGAAATCCTTGTCCCATCCTTAAGAATAGTACTAGAAGAAGACCTCCAAATTAAGGAAAGGAGAGAGGCACTCCTACTACGCCTCAAACTACTAGACGGGAAAAGATTAAGAGCGGCAGACCATGCCCAGGCCTACCAAAGAAGGGTGGCAAGGGCATTTGAAAAGAAGGTAATAAAAAGAAAATTTGAAATCGGGGAATTAGTACTTAAGCAAATCATGCCATCAAGACAGCCTCACCCAAGAGGGAAGTTGCAACCCACATGGGAGGGACCCTATGTGATCACCCATGCCTATTCCGGGAATGCCTACCGCTTGGTAGACGCCGAAGGAGTCGAGGTTTCAGGTTCGTGGAATGCACTTTATCTAAAGAAATTCCATGCGGAATAGCTTCCAATACTTGAGAATTATTATTCTTTCTTCCTGCAATTTCCAGCGTTTAGTACTTGATGATAGAACTATAAGACTCTCAAAGATAAACTCGTATCTATTTGAACACATCTCCGCCAAATCATGCCTCTTCATTCACACACGTATAACTGAACGATCGATTTACCTGATGGAAGAGAAATAGCCTACCCCGTAGACTGGGACAATTTAAACCCCCAAAGCAAAACCTCCCTTATTCCCGCCCCAGTCGTATTAACCCTAGGTCAAAATGTGGAGTTACCTAGACCTGGCATATGTCCCAAAACTGGCTCTGGCACTATACAAACACTTCTAGAGGGGAAGCACAAAATGAATCGGGGTGAAAAACAGAAGAGCCCCCCTTCAAATAAAAAAAAATCAGGCAATGAGAGGCCAACAAAAGAAAAATAACACCCAAGTGAACGGGTTAAACTCTCTATTTTAGCAGGCTTTCACGCCTTTACGCATGGTATACGTTAGACAACGGTTATACCGGTACAGATCCGAACAACGGACTGTACGTTTCACCCAAAATAAAGAAGTAATAAAAAGAAGAAAGCCAGAGGGACCTAGAAAATGGGACATATGCTAGACTGGGACAATTCTACAATATTGCCCAAAAGGACTTTATTCTTACCCCATTCTCCCCCCCCCCCTTTTATTTTTTCGCAATGGGATTCAAAATTGGACTATGTCTACTGGGTAAGGCGAAATTTCGACCAAGGGTAGATCATTTCCAGGTTTACAAATTACACACACTCACTTGAGTTCACTTAGAAACTTGCCTATCCAAAGGAAGCATATCTAACTTGACTCCTGGTACACTCATGGATTTTTCAGCATGTTTAGAATAATACGACCAAGCATTTGAGAACCATGAACCTAGAAAAACCGGCACCTAAGGCCTATACCTTTCAAATATAACCCTAGTTTGGACATAGGTGACCACAAGGGCTCCTCCACGGGGACTTGATGGTATCTTTCACTTCAGAAAGTCGAAAACATTACCCACTCACGTAAAAAGCCATTGGAGAATTAAAATGCCCACTTATGCCACAATACTTATGCATAAGTTCGTATTTTTCTTTTCCAAAGCACGTAGGCATTCGATTTTCTTGAAATGTTAAAATTGACCCCCCGTACCAATGATAAGATTACCCCCACCTACCTTCATTCTACGTCCTTCCGCACATGCTTGAGAGAAAATTGTCCCACTTTCACACGCACTTAAAAGTTTTTCGCTCACGCACTTGGAATCCCTTCCTTGCATACTAAAGCAAGGTTTCCCGCACTTTACTTTCTCGCATTCGATTTTTCATTTTACCTTAAGATGGATTGTAGCCCTTGACAATTCAAGCAAGAAAGATCTCGAAAGTCAGTGCAGGGGCGCAATCCGGACAGATTTAACACTTGGTCCATGGAAGGGATGTTTTTATAGGTCTCGAAGGTTGAAACGGTCACAAAGGCTTTCAGCAGCAGCAGCAGACAGGAGCAGCAGAACCAGACTGCCCCAGGTAGGGGGCGGCTAGACCCGACTAGCCACCTCCCTTTGGACGGCTAGTTTACACTAGCCGCCCCTCATTGGGCGGCTAGTTTACACTAGCCGCCCCTTGCCTGCACCTATTTCAGCTATGTCAGTCCATATCCAATCAACTCTTCAACACTTCTTTACCTATTAAGATCAGTTCCTTCCAAAACCTGCATGTACACATTTCATGCACATAATCATACACAAAACATGTATAGATACCATGCTAAAACAATTATATATCAAAACCCTACACCCATCCATGAATTAAACGTACAAAAACACCAAATTCACCCATCCACGAAATACGCATTTTTCTAAATAAAGGGAGCTCTTTAAATACCCAAACATCCATGCTAGCTACTCCAAACCATGCGTACAAAGGAGAATTATAAAATTGTCCCACCAAAAACGTAGATTGTTCTTCTAAACCTAAAAGAGTGCATAAAAGAAAATCTTTATGAATGAGTAAGGAAGAGATAGGGTCCACCGAGAGCTTCAAAACTCCGAAGTCTTGAGCTATACTCCACTAGAATATCACATGAGTCAAAGCAAAAGGAGAAAAGCATGAATTCCTCGCATATATACCATTCTTCTACCTAAAACCAAGACACAAAGAAGCTATATCTCGGCGTATCGTCATCCGTTGGAGGCTGAGTAGGAGGAACATCCTGGCTTGGCTGAGAAGGGAGCGGTGGCTGAGGAGAGGACTAAACCTCTGGAGCATCAGGAGCGGCAGGAGTCTCTCGAACCGAAGACGCGGCCCTCGCATATATCCCACGACTCTGAGACGCCGAAGGACGAGAAGCACGGCTGAAGGTGGCCCCAGTACCCAAGGAAGCCGAGAGAGAATGGTCAGGCTCAAGCGGAAGAAGGTCAAGGTCCGCCTCGGTCATGGAGCCCCCTGCAACCAATTTCCCCCTCATATCTCTGTCCCTCCTCTCCAATCTCTGACGAAGGCGACTCTCTGTCCTCCAAATCCCGTGCCCTCACCTCTGATGCCCTGAGCGCCTCCCGACCCCTATCCTCGGCCGCCTAGAGAGAACGAACCAAGTCCCCCATCAAACCTCCAGGGATGCCCGCTGAAGCCTCCAACTCCGACACCCTCATCTGGAGGGAGTCCCTTTCACGGCCTAGGGTGATGAACCCCTCCTCTCTCAAAGCCATCATGGACCTCAGCCGGTCCGTCTCCTCCTCAGCTCGAGAAGCCCTACCCCTCGCCTGGCCCAGCTCCATTCGTGTGGCCGTCAATTCACTCAGGGCCGCATCTAGCTCCCTCGTTAGCTCGAGCTCTCGCTCGGAAGCCATGGAAGGAGGAGGGGTGGACGAAGAAGAAGCGCCATCAGCCCTCGCTCTCAACAGAGCATCCACCTGAGCCTCGATCTGCCTGGCCCGCACTTGGAGGTTCTCATTGGCGGTCTTGAGCCTCTTCTCCATCTCATTCAAGTAAGGGAGAACGAGGAAAGGAAAAAGGATTTTCAACTTACATAAGCGTCCGGGATCTCCTCCTCCATCGTCCCGAGGATACCCGCATACTACTGACGATACCAAGCTAGGTATTCGTCACTCGAAGTCACCTCAGGACGACGCTCCACCAAGACACCTCGGGAGGTTCGTGTCCCGAGGGATCCCAGCCACCGGAATTGAGGGGTGCCACGGCAGAGGATCGGGCACCCACTGATGATAGCCAAGCTGGCGGACGACCCGGCTGATCGCATGAAACACGACCTCGCTGAAATAGATCAACCAGACGTCTCGCGCCAGAGCCTCGGTAACCTCCTTCGGATAAGGCCTCCACGTCATCTAAAAAACATCAAAGATAGGAAGAGCGCTTAGCCAAAAGAAAACCAAATACAAGCCAAGGAAACTCGAAGGAAAACTTATACCTCTTCCTCCGAAAAGGCGCGGAAGGCCTCTCGGAATTGGGCAAGGCGATGCAAGCGGGAAGATCCCCGGGGTTCCCATCTCATAGCCCAATGGAGGGCATGATCAAACAGAGCAAAAGTCGGGTGATCGATGGCGAAGTGCTCGTACCCGAAGATCTAGCAAAGCAAGAGGGAAATTATCATGATCAAAGTGAGCTAAATCAAGAAAAAAACATTTCCCACTTACACATACCTGAAGAAATGGCGCGAAACCACCAAGATTCTTTCCCCCGGCCCTCTTGACTTTCTTCGAGAGCGCCGCATAGAGATGGGCGAGCATCGCCGCTCCCCAAGCATAGCGTCCCATGCCCTCCAGGTCCCTCATCAGCAAACGAGAGTGAGAGGAAACCTTATCGGAGGCCGTCGAAAAGAGGACCCGGCCGAAGAAGTAAAGAAAGAACGCCCTCAACTCCCTCCGTGCCCTCTGGGGGCACGCGGCCGCCTCTCTCGCCTCAATCATCGCCCGCCTACTCTCGAAGCTAGCTGCAGCTTCGCCCTTCTGACGCTCCGTAAAAGAACCGAGGCCATACTGCCCCGAAAGCCTCCCCAAAGGGATCCGGTTCAGCGTCCGCTCCCGCTCCACGAACTCCAATTCCCCGATCAACTCTCGAAACAACCCCCTATAATCCGCAAGGGTTGCCGCAATCACCGCTTCCCCCAAGACCGGAAGGCCAGTGATCCGATGGACGTCCTCAAGGGTCGCCATAACGGCGCCAGTAGGGACGATGAACGTGCAACTCTCCGGGTCCCATCTCTCCGTCCACTAAACTCCTCTCCTCCTGCCCCAAAGCGTCATACCACCGCTTTGTCCCATGCCAAAGGGCCCGGATGCGATTCGGCCGCTACAAAACGAATGAAAATGGGTTAGTCCAAAGCGATCGAGAGGTAAGGATGCAAGTCTAAAACGAACTCATTTTCTAGAAACCATGCTTAGCACAATAAAACTCCTACACATTAAAATCTAAAAGAAAAAAAAGGGCATGAAATATGAGACTTCATACGAAAATTTACCCTTTTTTATTTGCAAAACATACCTATAAGATCACATGCTTTACCCTCTTATCCCACCGTGGTCATTACTTGTATGCTTCATTTTCAAAATACCGCTTATCATGCTTATATATACTTTCCACAAACTAAGCATATGAAGGAACTTAGACCCATAAAAATGCATGCACACCCTTTCATATTCACTCTTACTCCACCGTGGTCAAATACGTATAAAAACATACTTCAATGATTGTATACATGCAAAACCACACCTACAAGCATGCTAAGCCGTACCCTTTCCTTTCCTATATAGGCATATAACAAAATTGGATGTACGTATGAAAAATTATCCCACTTCCTAAAAAACAAACCCATGTCCACATACAGCATGCTTACACATCCCACTGTGATTAAACTTATATGCCTATCAAAACACGCATATACAAAGTATTATACACTAGTCACCTGTTCATACCACCAAAACACATGCATATACACCAAAAAATAAAAAAAGGCTAAAAACTAAAAGGTTAGAAACATACCACGGCCCGTATGGACCCAGGAGCGTCCACCTCGGCCTCGTCGGGATCGTCCATCTTGTCGTCATCCCCGTCCTCTTCATCCTCCTCAAAAATGGCCTCCTCGGCCTCAGCCTCAGCACCCACACCGGCCTCTGCAGCCCCGGTGCCCGCACCCTCGGCCTCACACCTAACCTCTCCTATCCCCTCCATCCTCCCCGCGCCGGAGATAAACTCCACAAAAGCCCCCATAGCCCTACTTTCCTCCTCCTCAGCCCTGGCCGCTGTGGCCTCCCTGTCCAACATCCCAACAAGGGCATCCAACGACGCCCTCACATCCTCACTAACCCCCTCAGCCCCTGCCCCCTCAATTACACCCTCAACCGATCCCCCGACCCCCGAAACCACCTCCTCGGCCACCGCCGGTCGATCCCACGCCTCCTCTTGCGTGTATACCCTATCATGCTACTCCCAACCTCCGGGGCAGTCCCCAAAGACAAGTCTCCATCCTCACCTGCGCCGATATCCACCGGCGGCACCTCCGCCACACCCATAGCTTCCCCCACGACCTCGACCTCCGGCCTATCGCTCTCCGATGATGAAGAGCTCGGGCTACGCTCTCCACGAGCCACCCGTGGTTGTGTCCCCCTCGAAGCAATCGCCTTCGACCTCGTCATCTCCTCGGTTTGAAAAAGAAAAAGGAGAACCCAAACTAGGGTTTCGAAATCAAGAGAAAGAGAGAGGATTAATGACGAAATGGAGGAAGAGAAGGCAAATAAATCAGGGTTTTTTTTGGGTTTTAAAACCGAAGAGAAGAAGAAGAGGGAGAGAAACCATTTTTGAAAAAGAGAGAAGAGAGAGGGTCCCTTTTCGGTTATAAGGGACCCAGTCGGGAGGCGGCTACTCACGAGTAGCCGCCCCCTCTCGGGCGGCTAGTTAGAACTAGCCGCCCCTCCCAGTTTTTCTACTTTCACTTAAAACCCCTTTCCAATCTATTTTCAGCCCTAAATTTCAAGGTTTTCCACACCAAACAGCCATGTATTGGCTTATTTCTAGACACTACTTGATCAAACACGACTTTCCCAAAGTTCTGCCACACTTTCAATACCGTTGAAATTCGAATTTCTTCAGTTCTGGTTCTTTCCAGAGTTCTTATCCTTCAGATGATCCAATTCACCAATCAACATTTACTTGCTTTCTGTCGGTGATATCCCCTCCTTGCTGAGTTTTTCCAAGCACGGGAACGGTAGGCACAAGGAAACTGACGCTGGGCTGCTCCGCGCACGATAGCTAAGAACCCCGACCGCGGGTTGGATCACTCACCATTTACTTTTCCCCGCCTCCACTTGGATCATCCTTTCGGCTAAAAATTCTAAGTCAAGACCTAGCCTCTGACAGTCTAAATCAACTCCCCGAATAGTACTGTTTGTGTTGGCATAACTTCTTGAAGGTCGGGTCGGCCAAAATAGGGGTCTCTTTCCTTATCATTGGTCGAAGTCTTTCTTGCTTCGCACAAAGACTCCGTCCGACGAGGGACAATTGTAGATACCCCAATTTTGACCGTTCAGAGAGACAGAAATACTTCAAGTAACACCCAGAAATATCCCACAGTTGGACATCAAGTAGAGAACCGAAATTCAGGAAACCGGAAACCCTAGCCCTAGCCCTAACCTAAACCCCAAAACCCTAAACCTAGCCCTAGCCCTAACCTAAACCCCAAAACCCTAAACCTAGCCCTAAGCTGAAAACCAAAAACCCAAAAACCCTAAGTCCCTGGCTAGGGGTGGCTAGACCTAACTAGCCGCCCCATACCAGGCGGCTAGTTAGCACTAGCCGCCCCCCTGGCCGACTTTGGACCAGTCCCCTGGATGGGACATAAAGCAGTATCAAATGATGATCATTGCGGCGGGTGATGACCTTTAGCCGCCCTAACTCGATCGGATCAACCCAAGTAACCGACCCAAGCCACCACCTGTCAGAGATGGGACGTTTGGCAGGTTATGATAGGGGCGGCTACCAGGAAGTAGCCGCCCCATCCTGGGCGGCTAGTTAGCACTAGCCGCCCTTCACCTGGTCTTGACAGAAGAACCAGAGAATTATTGAGGGATCTAATCACACACACTATTAGCCAAGCCACGATATTACCCCCTGGACATTCCCCTGCCTCTCTTTTACTATAAATAGAGGAGGTCCCAAGCCTTTAAACCATCACCAATTCACATCAACAATCCACAACCCACAATTCACATTCCCTTTCCCCACTAGAAATCCCAAGAGAGAGAGAGAGAGAGAGCCCCTTTTGTGAGAGAAATACCCATTTCCCTACATAAAATACCCTCTCATTCCACCCTCTAGAAACCCGGTCTAAACCAAGCTTAGCCCCTGTCCAAAACCAAACCCATTTCCTACCGAAGTTCTGTCCAAACCAGACCAAGCCCTGGACGGCTAAACCCTATTAGCCGCCCCTGACCAGACGGCTTGATACCACTAGTCGCCCCCCAATACACACCCCATTTGCACCCCTATGTCCCAAGACTCCTTTAGTCAAGCCCCGGAAGCAGAATAGGATTACTTGTTTTTCACCTCTGTGTACGGTATATCCGTGTCTCAGAGCGGAGACCCCTCAAACTCCCAACTTAAGCGATCAAATCCAACCCGACCCCTTTTCATCCTTTTAGAAAAAGCAGGTGGCGATCACACAAACCCTGGAATCCTCTTGAGCCGCTATCGGGCGCCTCAACCAGGAACGACACCCCTCACCCTTCCGAGAAGACGATCCGACCGAGCCCGCCAGGGCACGCATCCGATCCGAATCCCCGAAGAACCCCCCCACATGCACGCGCACCCGCGCACTGCCGGGACCCTTTCTGAAAGCACGACAACAACACAACGCGGCCATTCGGAGGCCTTCCCGACGACACCGACAAATCTGGCGATCACGGTGGGACACCCCTCGTTAAAAACAACAAAAGGTAATCCTCTTCTGCCTCCTTTTACAAGCTTGACTAGAATGCTATCAACCCTCTAGGACGGTTAGAGTTTCCCACCCCTCGAATTAGCTCCTCCTCTAATTCACATCACAGCATCATTTACTGCTTTGTAAGCCGCACACCGCTGCGCAATCCTTTACTGCTTTGTAAGCCGCACACCGCTGCGCAATCCTTTACCGCTTTCTTTATTGCTTTATATCTGCATTCGTTCCCTTAAATCATTTCACACGCATCATGGAATCCCGCATAGAGGAGGAGATATTAGTGGAAAGAACCCACCAAGAGGGTCAGGCCATGCAATTCCTGACCCAACTAGAGGAAAAGATGGCCAGTCTAGGATACCAATCCGTAGAGGACATGTTTCATGACCTCACCGACTACCGCCAGGTCAAAATCCTAAGACAGGAGGCCCCTGTCGAAACCCCTAAGGCCGTTCCCAAAACCCCGTTCACACCCAGTCACTCGGTCAACCCGAGCGTCTTTTCGTTCGCCCCCCTTTCCCCCGCAAATCCAATATTCCCAGCCGTTTCCACCCCAGGCCCTTACCACGCCACCCCAAACCCGGGACCGCTAGGCAGCCCTCCCAGGGGAGAAACACTGGATGAAACCATCCGGAGAATACTCTCCGAGACTGGTCCCTCAGCCCCCAAGCACATGTCTCTACATAACGTGAGACAAATCCCGTCAGTCCACCTATTGGAGGGATTCAAAATCCCCAAATTCCACCGGTATAACGGTTGTGGAGACCCAGACATTCATTTAACTGCCTTTTATCTAGACGCGCGCCCGTTTCTAGATAATCAACCTCTCCTAGTCTTCCTCTTCCAGAAATCATTGGAAGGAGAAGCACTACAATGGTTCTCCACCCTCCCTGTAGATCACTTGTCGAATTTCTCGGCTGTAAGCGAGAAATTCTTGGGCCGCTATGGTTACCAGAGGATTAGAACCCCCTCTATTTCAGATTTAACCGTAGAGAGAATGAAGCCTAGGAAGGAATTCGAACAATACGTGTCTCGGTGGCGCACGCTTGTCCACTGAACCGGCCTGCAACTCACAGAATGTCAAGAAATTGACATGATGTTACAGAGCCTGAGTCCAGAGCTTCGTACGAGCCTTTTGTACGAAGACTGTACTACGTATCACAAAAGGGGTCCAGCCGTCGGGTATGGGGCGGCTACTAGGGTTTAGCCGTCCGGGGCCTGGGTTGGTTTGGGCAGAACTTCGGTAGGAAATGGGTTTGGTCTTGGACATAGGCTAAGCTTGGTTTAGCCCGGGTTTCTGGAGGGTGGAATGAGAGGGTGTTTTTGTGTAGGGAATGAATTTTTCTCACACAAAAGGGGCTCTCTTTCTCTCTCTCTAGGGATTTCTAGTGGGGGAAGGGAATGGTCAATTTATATCAAGTGAATTGGAAATTGGTGGATGTGAATTGTGGATTATGTTTAAAGGCTTGGGTCCTCCTCTATTTATAGTAAAAAAGAGGTTGGGGAATATCCATGGGATAAAAATGTGGCTTGGTTAATAGTGTGTTTGATTAGACCCCTCATTAACTCTCTAGTTCTTCTGTCAGGACCAGGTGAAGGGCGGCTAGTCCTAACTAGCCGCCCAGGATGGGGCAGCTACTTCCTGGTAGCCGCCCCCATCATGACCTGCCAAACGTCCCATCTCTGACAAGCGGTGGCTTTGGTCGGTTACTTCGATTGATCCGGCCAAGATGGGGCGGCTAAAGGTCAAAACCCGCCTCAATGATCAGCATTTAGTGCTGCTTTATGTCCCATCCAGGGAAGCGGTTCAAGGTCGGCCAGGGGGGTGGCTAGTTCGGGCTAGCCGCCCCTTGTCAGGGACTCGGGGTTTCTCTAGGGGTTTTGGGGTTTAAAGTTTCTCTAGGTGGGGGTTCCTGGTTTGGGCCAGTGTCTGGTTTAGGGTTAGGGTTTCCGGTTTAGGTTAGGGTTTCCGGTCAAGCTATGGTTTAGAGTTAGGTATGGGGTTTAGGGTTTCTGGTTTAGGTTAAGGTTCCCAGCTTGGGCCAGGGTTTAGGTCAGGTTTAGGGTTTCTGGTTTAGGTTAGGGTTTCCGGTCATGCTAGGGTTTAGGGTTAGGTCTGGGGTTTTGGGTTTCTGGTTTGGGTTAAGGTTCCCGGCTTGGGTCAGGGTTTAGGTCAGGGTTAGGGTTTATGGTTTAGATTAGGGTTAGGGTTTCCGGTTTCCTGAACTTTTGGTTCTCTATTAGATGTCCAAATGTGGGTTATTTACGGGAGTTACTTGAAGTTTCTGGATGGTCAAAATTGGGATATCTACAATTGCCCCTCATCGGACGGAGTCTCTGGGCAAAGCAGGAAAGACTTTGACCGATGATAAGAAAAGAGGCCCCTATTTTGGCCGGCCCGACCTTCAAGAAATTATGACAACACAAACAGTACTATTCGGGGAGTTGATTTAGACCGTCAGAGGCTAGGTCTTGACTTAGAATTTTTAACCGAAAGGATGATCCAGGTGGAAGGCGGAAAAAGTAAACGGTGAGTGATCCAACCTGCGGTCGGGGTTCTTAGCTATCGTGCACGGAGCAGCCCATCATCAGTTTCCTCATGCCTACCATTCCCGTGCTTGGGAAAACTCAACAAGCAGGGGATATCGCCGACAGAAAGCAAGTAAAAAGTTGAGTAGGTGAATTGGATAATTTGAATGATAAGAGCTCTAGAAAAGAACCAGAACTGAAGAAATTCAAATTTGAATGGTATTGAAAGTACGACAAAACTTCGGGAAAGCCGTGTTTGATCAAGTAGTGCCTGTAAATAAGCCAATACATGGCTGTTTGGTATGGAAAACCTTGGAACTAGGGCTGAAAAGAGATTGGAGAGGGGTTTCAAATGAAAACAGGAAAACTGGGTGGCCGAGAGGGGACGGCTACTCGTGAGTAGCCGCCTCCCAATTGGGTCCCTTATAACCGAGAAAGGGACCCTCTCTCTTATCATTTTTCAAAAACGGTTTCTCTCCCTCTTCTTCTTCTTCCCTTCGGTTTCAAACCCAAAAACCTTGATTTATTTGCCTTCTCTTCCTCAATCTTCTCTCTTTCTCTTGATTTCAAAACCCTAGGTTTGAGTTCTCCTTTTTCTTTTTAAACCGAGGAAGATGATGAGGTCGAAGGTGATCGCTTCGAGGGGAAAACAACCACGGGTGGCTCGGGGAGAGCGTAGCCCGAGCTCTTCATCATCGGAGAGCGATAGGCCAGAGGTCGAGGCCGTGGGGGAGGCTGTGAGTATGACGGAGGTGCCGTCGGTGGGCACCCGCGCGGGTGAGGTCGGGGGTTTGGCTTCCGGGAATGTCCCGGAGGTAGGGGGAGTACGATAGGTTACACATGCAAAAGGAGGCATGAGGATCGACCGGTGGTGGTCCAGGAGGTGGTTTCGAGGGTCGGAGGACCGGTTGAGGGTGCAACCGAGGGAGTAGGGGCTGAGGGAGTTAGTGAAGATGTGAGGGCATCCCGGAGGTAGGGCTGAGGGATGCCATTGTTGGGATGCTAGATAGGGAGGCCACAAAGGCCAGGGCTGAGTAGGAGGAAAGAAGGGCTATGGGGGCCTTTACGGAATTTGGCTCCGGCGCGGGTGTTGGTATGTCGGATTCCGTGTCGGTGTCGGAAAGAATCTGCCGGTGGGGATGCGTGCGTGTGTGGGGGTTCTTCGGGGATTCGGATCGGATGCGTGCCCTGGCGGGCTCGATCGGATCGTCTTCTCGGAAAGGTGGATGTGTCGTTCCTGGTTGAGGCGCCCAACAGCGGCTCAAGAGGATTCCAGAGTTTGTGTGATCGCCACCTGCTTTTTCTAAAAGCAAGAAAAAAGTTGGGTTGGATTTGATCGCCTACGTGGGGAGTTTGTGGGGTCTCCGCTCTGAGACATGGATATACCGTACACAGAGGTGAAAAACAGGTAATCCTATTATGCTTTCGGGGCTTGACTAAAGGAGTCTTGGGAGAAAGGGGTGCAAGTGGGGTGTGGATATGGGGCGGCTAGTAGGATCCAGCCGTCTGGTGAGGGGCGGCTACTAGGGTTTAGCCATCCGGGGCCTGGGTTTGTTTGGGCAGAACTTCGGTAGGAAATGGGTTTGGTCTTGGACAGAGGCTAAGCTAGGTTTAGCCCGGGTTTCTGGAGGGTGGAATGAGAGGGCATTTTTGTGTAGGGAATGAATTTTCTCTCACAAAAGGGGCTCTCTTTCTCTCTCTATTGGGATTTCTAGTGGGGAAAGGGAGGTTGGGATTTCTAGTGGATGTGAATTGTGTGTTGTTGGTTGTGGATTGGGATTGTTTTTAAATGTTTTGGAACCCCCTCTGTTTATAGTAAAAGAGAGGCAGGGGAATATCCAGGGGGTAATGGAGTGGCTTGGTTAATAGTGTGTGTGATTAGGCCCCTCATTAATTCTCTGGTTCTTCTGTCAGGACCAGGTGAAGGGCGGCTAGTTCTAACTAGCCGCCCAGGATGGGGCGGCTACTTCTTGGTAGCCGCCCCTATCATGACGTGTCAAACGTCTCATCTCTGACAAGTGGTGGCTTGGGCGGTTACTTGGGTTGATCTGGCCAAGATAGGGCGGCTAAAGGTCATATCCTGCCGCAATGATCAGCATTTAATGCTCCTTTATGTCCCATCCAGGGAAGCGGTTCAAGGTCGGCTAGTGCTAACTAGGCGCCTGGTATGGGGCGACTAGTTAGGGCTAGCCGCCCCTTGCCAGGGACTTGGGGTTTTTGGGATTTTTGGAGCTTCTCTTAGGTGGGGTTCCCGGTTTGGGCTAGGGTCTGGTGTAGGGTAGGGTTTCGGTTTAAGTTAGGGTTAAGGTTTAGGGTTAGGGTTAAGATTGAGGTCGAAATGGAGGAAAGAAAGGCAAAGAAATCAGGGTTTTCGAGTTTGAAACCGAAGGGAAGAAGAGAAGAGGGATGAAAAACCGTTTTTAAAAACGTATGGGGAGAGAGAGGGTCTTTTCGGTTATAAGGGACCCAGTCGAGGGGCGGCTACCCGCGAGTAGCCGACCCCTCTCGGGCGGCTAGTTACAACTAACCGCCCCTCCCAGTTTTTCTCTTTTACTTAAAAACCCCTTTCCAATCTTTTTAAACCCTAAAATTCAAGGTTCTCCATACCGAACAGCCATGTATTGGCTTATTTCCAGACATTACTTGATCAAACACGACTCTCCCGAAGTTTTGCAACACGTCCAGTACCATTCAGATTCAAATTTCTTCAGTTCTGGTTCTTTTCCAGAGTTCTTATCCCTCGGATGATCCAATTCACCCAAATCAACTTTTTACTTGCTTTCTGTCGGCGATATCCCCTCCTTGCTGAGTTTTCCCAAGCACGTGAACGGTAGGCACGAGGAAACTGACGCTGGGCTGCTCCGTGCATGATAGCTAAGAATCCCGACCGCGGGTTGGATCACACACCATTTACTTTTCCCCGCCTTCCACCTGGATCATCTTCTCGGATAAAAATTCTAAGTCAAGACCTAGCCTCTGACAGCCTAAATCAACTCCCCGAAAAGTACTGTTCGTGTTGGCATAACTTCTTGAAGGTCGGGCTGGCCAAAATAGGGGTCTCTTTCCTTATCATCGGTCGAAGTTTTTCCTGCTTCGCACAAAGACTCCGTCCGATGAGGGACAATTGTAGATACCCCAATTTTGACCGTCCAGAGAGACAGAAATACTTCAAGTAACACACGGAAATATCCCACAAGTGGACACTGATAGAGAACCAAAGGTTCGGTAAACCAGAAACCCTAACCCTAGCCTTGACCTAACCCTAAACCGGAAACCCCAGAACCTTGACCTAACCAAACCCTAACCCTAGCCGTGACCTAAACCCAAACCCTAGCCCAAAACCTAAACCTAAACCAAACCCTAACCCAGACCTAAACCAAAACCTACCCTAAAAAAACCAAAACCCTAAAAACCTAAAGCCCCTGGAAAGGGGCGGCTATCCCTAACTAGCCGCCCCTCACTGGGCGGCTAGTTCACACTAGCCGCCCCCCTAACCGCCCCCTGGCCGACGTTGGACCAGTTCCCTGGATGGGACATAAAGCAATATTAAATGCTGATCATTGCGGCTGGTCAAGACCATTAGCCGCCCTCTCTTGGTCGGATCAAACCAAGTAGCCGACCCAAGCCACCGCTTGTCAGAGATGGGACGTTTGGCAGGTCATGATAGGGGCGGCTACCAGGAAGTAGCCGCCCCATCCCGGGCGGCTAGTTAGAACTAGCCGCCCTTCAGCCTGTTTCTGGCAGAAGAACCAGAGCATTAATGAGAGGTCCAATCGAAGCCAACCCACTCCATTACCCTCGGGATATTTTCCTACCTCTCTTTTACTATAAATAGAGGAGGTCCCAAGCCTTCAACACACACAACACAACCCAACACACCCAACAAAATCCACAACAATCACCAATTCATCTTCAAACCCTTCCACCACCAGAAATCCCAAGAGAGAGAGAGAGAGAGCCCTTTTGTGAGAGAAACAACCATTCCCCACATAAAATACCCTCTCATCCCACCCTCCATAAACCCAGGCTAAACCTAGCTTAGCCTCTGCCCAAGACCCCACCCTTTACCTACCAAACCCCTGCCTAAATTCCCAGACCCTGGACGGCTAACCCTAGCTAGCCGCCCCCTGGCCGACGGCTAACCACAACTAGCCGCCCCCTATCCACACCCCATATCAACATCCCTTTGACCCATAACTCCTTTAGTCAAGCCCGGAAGCAGAATAGGATTACCTGTTTTTCACCTCTATGTACGGTATATCCGTGTCTCAGAGCAGAGACCCCACAAACTCCCCACGTAGGCGATCAAATCCGACCCAAACCCTTTCCTGTTTTTAGAAAAAGCAGGTGGCGATCACAAAACCCCCTTGAATCCTCTTGAGCCGCTGTCGGGCGCCTCAACCAGGAACCACACCCTCACCCCTTCCGAGAAGACGATCCGACCGAGCCCGCCAGGGCACGCATCCGATCCGAACCCTCCGAAGAAACCCCACACACGCGGATTTTTCGACACCGACAAATTCTGGCGATCACGGTGGGACCTCCCTCGTGAAAAACAACAAAAGGTAATCCTCTTCTGCCCCCTTTTACAAACTTGACTAAAATGCTATCAACCCTCTAGGAAGGTTAGAGTTTCTCACTCCTTGAATTAAATCCTCTTCTACTGTGCATTATAACATCCTTTACTGCTTTCGTAAGTCGCACACAGCTGCGCAATCCTTTACTGCTTTCGTAAGTAGCGCACACAGCTGCGCAATCCTTTACTGCTTTCGTAAGTCGCACACAGCTGCGCAATCCTTTACTGCTTTATTTACTGCTTTCAATCTGCATTCATCCCCCCACTCTACGTCATGGAATCCCACATAGAAGAGGAGACATTAGAGGAAAGGAATCACCAAGAGGGTCAGGCCACACAGTTCCTGACCCATCTAGAGGAAAGGATGGCTAGTCTAGGGTATCAAACGGTAGAGGACATGTTTCATGACCTCGTTGACTACCGTCATGCCAAGACCTCGAGACAGGAAACCCCTGTCGAAACCCCTAAATCCACTCCCAAAGCCCCATCCACACCCAGTCACTCGGTCAACCCGAGTGTCTTTTCGTTCACCCCCCTTTCCCCCGCGAATCCAAAATTCCCAGTTGTTTCCACCCCAGGCCCCTACCAGACCACCCCAAACCCGGGACCGCTAGGCAGCCCTCCCCGGGGAGAAACACTGGACGATACCATCCGGAGAATTCTCTCCGAGACTGGTCCCTCGGCCCCCAAACACATGTCTCTACATAACCTGAGACAAATCCCGTCAGTCCACCTACCGGAGGGATTCAAAGTCCCCAAATTCCACCGGTACAACGGTCGTGGAGACCCAGACATTCATTTAACTGCCTTTTATCTAGACGCACGCCCGTTTCTAGATAATCAACCTCTACTAGTCTTCCTCTTCCAGAAATCATTGGAAGGAGAAGCACTACAATGGTTCTCCACCCTCCCTGTAGATCACTTGTCGAATTTCTCGGCTGTAAGCGAGAAATTCTTGGGCCGCTACGGTTACCAGAGGATTAGGACCCCCTCTATTTCAGATCTAACCGTAGAGAGAATGAGGCCTAGGGAGGAATTCGAACAATACGTGTCTCGGTGGCGCACCCTTGTCCACCGAACCGGTCTGCAACTCACAGAATGTCAAGAAATTGACATGATGTTACAGAGCCTGAGTCCAGAGCTCCGTACGAGCCTTTCGTACGGAGACTGCACTACGTATCAACTTCTGATTGACCGCCACAACAGGATTTCCCGTTGTGCAGCCCCAGCAGTACAAACCCAGTCCCCACCTATCAGCCATAGGGTTGGACAACCGCCTCGTAAGGCGCAAACCCCCACGGTAGAGGGGATCATTAACCAAGTATCGGCACTCTACCCGAACGGAGCACGAGTTCCTGACCGAGGAACAGCTCCGAGACAGTACACGCCCGGATCATCCGGATATGCACCGCCTCGGCAAGCAAATCAACATTTTACCCCTCGATCAGTACCCGTCCCCGTGCCAATACGACAAAACCCCACAGTCCAAAATTTCCCACTCCAAAGCCCTATAATCCAGAGCCAAACTCAAACTCGGGCTCCCTTTTACTCTGCTCCCCCAAGAGCACAAAATCCAACCCCTAGGCAACCCATACAAAGCTCTTATAACGAGGTTAGACCTCCCGCATCCTACGACCAAAGACGAATGGGAAAGAGGGACTCTTACCCTCCCCTCCCAGAAACTTTAACTAGGATCTTTAGGGTGATGTTGGACACAAATAGTATCTCCCTCCCCGACGCCAGGCCTCACTACCCGGGGCCAGCACGGCGCGTTACTGTCAATATCATCAACAATATGGCCATACCGTAGAACAATGCATTGTTTTTCGGGACTTCGTTTATGATCTTAATGATGACAGGCGCCTTGACTGGGCCATGATCAAAGGCCATCTGAGCCAGGGAAATCCCCAAGCACCCAAGCCACTTGGCATATTGACTGACCCCTTACCAGGACACACCCAAGCCTCCACATCTAGAGCCCACGCGGTCAACATGATCAGGAGAGGGAGACAACCATCGCCAGAACCAAGCAGCTCGGAAGACGCTACTGATGGCAGCCTATCCGAAGAGTCCGAGGAGGAAGAGCAGAACGAGCCCTTCCAGCTGAACCTCGACGACCATGACCTCGCCATACTCTATGGCGAAGAAGAAGACGCAGTCCTCGCCCTCCCCGCAGTCATCAACCTCGAGTCCGACGAAAGCGGACTAGAAAACCCGGGAGAAGACGAAGAAGAAGAGCCATTCGAGGAGATCCCCGAAGGAGCTAGCGAAGGACCCGAAGGAGGGGAATGTACGTCGGATGATCTGCATCCGGACGACAACGGGTCCTCTAAGAGTACCGACACTGTCAATGGCCCCCGCCGCCCAATGACCATTTCATTCACTGACCAAGACCTCCCAGATCCCCGACTGCGAGTCTACCCCCTACACATCCGCGGACGACTTCAGATGTTGTGGCTGAACAACATCTTTATAGACCCAGGATCGGGCATGAACATAATGACATGCTCCACTTACCAGAAGATACCCGGACTAGGCCGTCCTCCCGTCCAACCGGCCCACCATACTATCCAAGCTTTCAACCATACCGGGAAGACTCTCCGCGGCCCCGGAACATTCGAGCTATCCGTCGGACCTCTCATCTGCGAAGTAACCTGCTTCGTGGCCGACATCGACACGAGGTACCCATTGATGCTGGGGCGACCGTGGTTAGACAGCATCCAAGCTATCTGTTCCCCCCGACACCAATGCCTTCGACTGCCCTTCTTGAATCATGTACTGACAATTTGGGGAGAAGCACGCCTCCAATACGAGAACGAGAACAATTGGGCCATACACAATATGTTCACCTTAGCCCTCCGACCGAGGAACGAGAATGAAGGCGGTAGCCCACCTGGGTCCCCTTGTGACAACAACTCTCCCTCAGAAGAAGCGGCCAGGACCCAGCGTCCACCAAGCAATCTTGCGGAGCCCAACTCGATCACCTTCCTCCCCCATGAAGTCGCAAAGCTAGAGCACGTTCCGCACCCCTCTCAATCACCGCCATACTCGGGGGAAGGGAATTCCGTCACATTCTCATTGACACGGGAGCGGAAACTAACGTCCTTACATATTCCGCCTACCAAAAGCTAGAAGGCCAGGTTCCCAGATTGGAGCCCTCAGACGAATACATTTACGCCTTCGACAGCACACGCAAGAACGCCTGCGGACTAGTCACGCTCCCACTGAAGATCGGCCCAGTCTCCACCATCGTTAACTGCATGGTGATGAACATTCAATCACCCCACCCTCTGATTGTTGGGAGGACATGGCTCAACAGCATCGAAGCCGTCTCATCCACCCGACACCAATGTCTTCGCTTCCCGTACCGCGGGAAGGTAATATCCATATGGGGAGAGGCGCGCTCTAATAATACACAGGCCCGAAATTGGAGCGTCTGTGCTATGCGCATCCGGCTAGAGGTGCTCGCATGTTGGCAACCAAGCACCACAGACGAAGAACTACTCTATCAAGGGAGGCCTTTGAAAAGACTCAGGGAGGGAGAATTTGGGAATAGGGGACCCCCACCAGACATCAGCCGGCCATCAAAAAGAAGCCGACCCGAGGAGGCAATACAAATTCAAGAACCAGGTACCGATCCTCCCGGGTAAGCTTTCATCGTCCTGTACATATTTGTTTACAGCCTTTCCTAAAAAAATCAAAAAGACCAAAATATTTGTTTACCAGCTTTCGTCTTTCATCATCCTGTACATATTTGTTTACAGCCTTTCCTAAAAAAATCAAAAAGACCAAAATATTTGTTTACCAGCTTTTGTCTTTCATCATCCTGTACATATTTGTTTACAGCTTTTCCTAAAAAAATAAAAAAGACCAAAATATTTGTTTACCAGCTTTCACTTTCAACTCCTATACATATTTGTTTACCTGCTTTCCTAAAGAGGGAACCAAAAGCTAACAAAAAATACATACCGATCAGCTTTCATTCCCCCAACTCTGAACATACTTGTTTCCAGCTTTATTTCACTCTCCTTTAAAAACAAAAAAAAAATGTTTCTTATAAAAATGTTTTTCACACTCTCATCCAAAACTAAAAGTTCTACAAAACGGTATTTCCGTACTTCAAAACCAAAATAAAAGCACTTTCCTGAACTTTCTTTACCTGTTTACCAAAACAATGAAAATATTTACAAACTACATTTCTACTCTTCTTCACAATGAAAATGATTTCCAAATCTGCGCTTCCACACCTTTCTCCAAAACAAAATATTTTACAAAGCCGTACTTCCGCCGAAAAACATTCTTACGAACTGTCTTTCCATACTTTCCTTATAAAAACCGTTTTCCAAACTATATCTCCACTCTTTTCTTTCCAAAAACATATCTTTTCGCCAACACAGGCCCCTTTTCAAAAGCATAAGTATACATTTGTCTTTACTACACCTCGAACTACTGGACGAGAAGAGATTAAGAGCGGCAGACCATGCCCAGGCCTACCAAAGAAGGGTGGCAAGGGCATTTGAAAAGAAGGTGATAAAAAGAAAATTCGAAATCGGGGGATTAGTACTTAAACAAATCATGCCATCAAGACAGCCTCACCCGAGAGGAAAGCTGCAACCCACATGGGAGGGACCCTATGTGATCACCCATGCCTTTTCCGGGAATGCCTACCGCCTGGTAGATGCCGAAGGAGTCGAGGTTCCAGGTTCGTGGAATGCACTTTATCTAAAGAAATTCCATGCATGAAAAGCTTTCAACACTTAAGAACTATTATTCTTCCTTCCTGCGATTTCCAGCGTTTAGTACTTGATGATAGAATTGTAAGACTCTCAAAGATAAACTCGTATCTATTTGAACACGTTCGCGCCAAATCATGTCATTCCCTTCACACACGTATAACTAGACTAAATTTGCCTGATAGAAGAAAAATTGCCTACCCCGTAGACTGGGACAATTTAAAAACTCCCCAAAGCAAAATGTCCCTTATTTCCGCCCCGCTCGTACTAACCCTAGGTCAAAATGAGGAGTTACCCGGACCTAGCATCTGTCCCAAAAACTGGCTCTGGCACTATATAAACACTTCTAGAGGGGAAGCATGAAAAGAATCGGGGTGAAAAACAGAAGAGCCCCCCCCCCCCCTCAAATCAAATAAAAAAAAAAACAAAAAGAGAAAATCAGGCAAGGAGAGGCCAAACACCCAAGTGAACGGGTTAAACTCTCTATTTAGCAGGCTTTCATGCCTTTACACACGGTATACGCTAAACAACGGCTATACCAGTACAGATCCAAACAACGGACTGTACCTTTCCACCCAAAAATAAAGAAGTGGTAAAAAGAAGAAAGCCAGAGGGACCTAGGAAGTAAGACATGTGCTAGACTGGGACAATTCTAAAATATTGCCCGAAAGGAAGATATTACTCTTACCTCATTCACCCTCTCCCCTTTTTATTTTTTTTGCAATGGGGGTTCAAAATTGAGCTATGTCCACCGGGAAAAGTGAAATTTTGACCAAGGGTAGATCACGTCCAGGTTTACACCTACACACACACTCACGCGAGTTCATTTAGAAACTTGCCTATCCAAAGGAAGCTTGTTTGACTTGACTCTTGGTACACTCATGGATTTTTCAGCATGTTTAGAATAATACGATTAAGCATTTGAAAACCATGAACCTAGGAAAATCGACGCCTAAGGCTTATACCTCTTAAATACAATCCTGGTTTGGACATGAGTGACCACAAGGGCTCCTCCACGGGGACTTGATGGCGTCTTTTACTTATGAAAATCAAGAACATTGCCCTCTCACCTAGAAAGTCATTGAAGAACTAAAATGCCCCCTTATGCCACTTATACTTACGCACAAGCTCGCATTTTCCTTCTCAAAACACCTTGGCATCTGATTTTCTTGAAACATTAAAGTTAACCCCCCCCCCCCCCGAATTTAAAATTATCCCCACTCATATGAGAGTTGTCCCCGCAAAATTCAAAATTATCCCCACTCATATGAAAATTGTCCCCACTCACCTCATGCCCTTCCGCACATGCGTGAGAAGAAATTGTCCCCAACTCCTACACATAAGTTCTTCTTCACTCACGCACTTGGAATCCCTTCCTTGCGCACTAAAGCCTGGTCTCCCGCACTTTACTTTCTCGCATTTATATTTCCATTCCGCCTTAAGATGGATTGTAGCCCTTGACAATTCAAGCAAGGAGGGCTCGAAAGTCAGTGCAGGGGCACAATCTTGACAGATTTAATACTTGGTCCATGGAATGAATGTTTTTTTAGGTACTGAAGGTTAGAACGGTCGCAAAGACTTTCAGCAGCAGCAGCAGACAGGAGCAGCAGGACCAAACTACCCCAGGCAGGGGGCGGCTAAGCTCGACTAGCCGCCCCTCACTGGGCGGCTAAGCTCAACTCCTACACATAAGTTCTTCTTCACTCACGCACTTGGAATCCCTTCCTTGCGCACTAAAGCCTGGTCTCCCGCACTTTACTTTCTCGCATTTATATTTCCATTCCGCCTTAAGATGGATTGTAGCCCTTGACAATTCAAGCAAGGAGGGCTCGAAAGTCAGTGCAGGAGCACAATCTGGACAGATTTAATACTTGGTCCATGGAAAGAATGTTTTTTTAGGTACTGAAGGTTAGAACGGTCGCAAAGACTTTCAGCAGCAGCAGCAGACAGGAGCAGCAGGACCAAACAATCCTAGGCAGGGGGCGGCTAAGCTCGACTAGCCGCCCCTCACTGGGCGACTAGCCGCCTCTGCCCTTTGTTCCAGGTAAGGATGCCCCAGGCAGGGGGGGCTAAACACAACTAGCCGCCCCTCACTGGGCGGCTAGTTCACACTAGCCGCCCCCTGCCTGCACCTATTCCAGTGCTGTCAGTCCTATTTTAATCAAATCTTCGTATCTCCAAATACCTGTTAAGAACATTTCATTCCAAAAATTGCATACACACATTTCATACGCATATACATTCATAAAACCAATATAAATACACTTCGAAAAACAACCATATCTCAAAATCATATGTCCATCCATGAATCAAACCTATGAAACCAAGATTCATCTACACAAACATACATATCCATGAACCATCCATGCTAAACTACTCTAATTCGTGCATATAAAGGAGAATGATTAAATTGTCCCACCCAAAACCACAAGCATAGACTGTTTTTCTAAAAAAGGGCATAAAAAAGGGAATCTTCCTTCAAAGCGCTCCAAAATCCAAAAGTCTTGAGCTATATCTCACTGAAATATCACCTAAAACCAAAACAAAAGAAGAAAAGCATGAATTCATCGCATATATACTATTCTTCTACTTAAAACCAAGACACAAAAGCTATACCTCAGCGTATCATCATCCGCTGGAGGCTGAGTAGGAGGAACGTCTTAACTTGGCTGAGAAGGGAGTGGTGGATGAGGAGAAGACTGAACCTCTGGAACATCAGGAGCAGCAGGAGTCTCTCGAACCGAAGACGCAGCCCTCGCGTATATCCCACGACTCCGAGACGCTGAAGGACGAGAGGCACGGCTAAAGGTGGCCCCGGTGGCCAAGGAAGCCGAGAGAGAATGGTCAGGCTCAAGTGGAAGAAGATCAAGGTCCGCCTCGGTCATAGAGCCCCCTCCGACCAACTTCCCCCTCATGGTGGCCTCCCAGAGACGGACCTGCTGCATGTCTCTGTCTCTCCTCTCCAATCTCTGTCGGAGGCGACTCTCTGTCCCTCTGGCCCGATCCTCAGCAACCCTCAACCTCTCCTCCAACTCCCGCGCCCTCGCTTCCGACGCCCTGAGTGCCTCTCTGTCCCTATCCCCGACCGCCTGGAGAGAACGAACCAGGTCTCCCATCAAACCTCCGGGAACACCCGCCGAAGCCTCCAACTCCGACACCCTCATCTGGAGGGAGTCCCTCTCACGGCCTAGGGTAATGAACCCCTCCTCCCTCGAGGCTATCATGGACCTCAGCCGGTCCACCTCCTCCTCAGCCCGGGAAGCCCTGCCCCTCGCCTGGCCCAACTCCATCCTTGTGGCCGCCAACTCGCTTCGGGCCATCCAATTCCCTCGTCAGTTCGAGCTCCTGCTCGGAAACCACGGAAGGAGGAGGGACGGAAGAAGAAGAAGCGCCATCGGCCCTCGCTCTCGACAGAGCATCCACCTGAGCCTCGAGGACCCGGACCTGGTCCTGCAAGCGTCCTCTCTGTGCCCGCAACGCCTCTATCTGCCTGGCCCGCGCTTGGAGATGCTCATTGGCGGTCTTGAGCCTCTTCTCCATCTCATTCAACTCAACCTACAAAAAGAAACACCATTCAGAAGATGCTCAAAGCAAAGGAGAACGAGGAATAAAAGAGATTTTTCAACTTACATAAACGTCCGGGATCTCCTCCTCCATCGTCCCGAGGATATCCGCATACTCTCGACGATACCAAGCTAGGTATTCGTCACTCGCAGTCACCTCAGGACGACGCTCTACCAAGACGCCTCGACCCATCCATCCCGCCACGTACGTCGCGTAATTCCTCAGGAGATTCGTGTCCCGAGGAATCCCGGCCACCGGAATCGAAGGACGCCATGGAAGAGGATCGGGCACCCACTGATGGTACCCAAGCTGACGGACGACCCGGATGATCGCATGGAACACGACCTCATTAAAGTAGATCAGCCAGATGTCTCGCGCCAGGGCCTCAGGAACCTCCTCCGAGTAAGGCCTCCACGTCATCTAAAAAAGCATCGAAAGATAGGAAGAGCGCTTAGTCAAAAAGAAAACCAAGTACAAGCCAAAGAAATTCAAAGAAAACTCATACCTCTTCCTCCGACAAGACGCGGAAGGCCTCTCAGAATTGGGCGAGGCGGTGCAAACGGGAAGATCCCCGGGGTTCCCATCTCATGGCCCAAGGGAGGGCATGATCGAACGGAGCCAAAGTCGGGCGATCAATGGCGAAGTGCTCGTACCCGAAGATCTAACAAAGCAAGAGGGAATTTATCATGACCAAAGTAAAGCTAAACCAAGAAGAAGACACTCATCACTTACACATACCTGAAGGAATGGCGCGAAGCTACCAAGGTTCTTTCCTCCAGCCCTCTTGACTTTCTTCGAGAGCTCCACAAACAAATGGGCAAGCATCGCCGCTCCCCAAGCATAGCGCCCCATGCCCTCCAAGTCCCACATCAGTAGAAGGGAATGAGAGGAGACCTTATCAGAGGCCGTCGAGAAAAGGACCCGGCCAAAGAAGTAGAGGAAGAACGCTCTCAACTCCCTCTGTGCCCTCTGTGGGCACGCAGCCGCCTCTCTCGCCTCGATCATCACCCGCCGCCTCTCGAAGCTAGCTGCAGCTTCGCCCTTCTGGAGCTCTGTGAAGGAACCGAGGCCGTACTGCCCCGAAAGCCGCCCCAAAGGGATCCAGTTCAGCGTCCGCTCCCGCTCCACGAACTCCCATTCTCCGATCAACTCTCGGAAAAGCCCCCTGTAGTCAGCTAGGGTGGCCGCGATCACCGCCTCCCCCAGAACCAGAAGGCCGGTGATCCGATAGACGTCCTCGAGCGTCGGCATGACAGCACCGGTAGGGAGGATGAACGTGCAACTCTCCAGATCCCATCTCTCCGCCAAGGCCTCCACATAAGGACGGTGGACGTGGAATGGCTCGATCAGGAAGAAGGAACGGAAGCCCGCTCCATCCACCAAACTCCGCTCCTCCTGCCCCAAGGCATTGTACCATCTCTTCGTCCAGTGCCATAAAGCCCGGATACGATTCGGCATCTACAAAACAAGCGAAGGGAACATGGGTTAGTTTAAAAGCGAGCGAGAGGTAAAAGTCCAAATCTATGAAATCATTTTAAACCATGCTTAGCGAAATCAAGACTCCCACATGCTCAAAGAATGAAAGTAAGAAACTACACTCCTCATATGATCATGCATGCTAGACAAATATCAAACACATCCCACCGTGGTCACCACTCACGCACTTTCTTACATCAAGCCTATCAAACACACCTAAGCAAATACAGCCATATGGAACACGAACCCATGAAATGCATGCATACACCCCCTCATGCTCTACCATGATCAAACACGTAAGAAATCACATACACATAGAAAAGTATCGTATGCACTCTCCTTTATATGCATATAACAAACATGGATATATATATATATAGAAATTACCCCCCTCCCTATAAAAAACAAACCCATGACAGCATGCTTACACATCCCACCGTGATTAAACTTATACACAAGCATGCCTATTTAAAAAAATAACACACATATACGAGTATAATACACACGTACAACCTGTTCATACCACCAACACATGCATATACACAAAAATAAAAGGCAAAGACTAAAGGATTAGGAACATACCACGGCCCGTGTGGACCCAGGAGCATCCACCTCGGCCTCGTCGGGATCGTCCGTCCCGTCGTCATCCTCCTCCTCATCCTCCTCAAACACGGCCTCCTCGGCCACAACCCCAACACCCACACCGGCCTCAGCGGCCCCAGTGCCCATACCCTCAGCCTCCCCGGCCCCGTCCCTAGCCTCTCCTATGCCCTCCACCCTCCCCACGCCAGAGATAAACTCCGCAAAGGCCCCCATAGCCCTACTCTCCTCTCCTCAGCCCTGGCCTCTGTGGCCTCCCTATCCAACATCCCGACGAGGGCATCCAACGACGCCCTCACCTCCTCGCTAACTCTCTCGACCCCAACCCCCTCGGTTGCACCCTCAATCGACTCTCCAACCCCCGGAACCACGTCCTCGGCCACCACCGGTCGATCCCCGCGCCTCCTCTTGCGTATATAGCCTATTACACTCCCCCCTACCTCTGGGACAGCCCCCGAAGGCAAATCCCCGACCTCACCCACGACAATATCCACCGGCGGCACCTCCGTCGTACCCATACCCTCCCCCACAGCCTCGACCTCCGGCCTATCGCTCTCCGATGACGAAGAGCTCGGGCTACGCTCTCCACGAGCCACCCGCGGTCGTTTCCCCCTCGAAGCAATCGCCTTCGACCTCGTCATCTCCTCGGTTTGGAAAAGAAAAAGGAGAACCCAAACTAGGGTTTTTCAAAATCAAGAGAAAGAGAAAGATTGAGGTCGAAATGGAGGAAAGAAAGGCAAAGAAATCAGGGTTTTCGAGTTTGAAACCGAAGGGAAGAAGAGAAGAGGGAAGAGAAACTGTTTTTAAAAACGTATGGGGAGAGAGAGGGTCTTTTCGGTTATAAGGGACCCAGTCGAGGGGCGGCTACCCACGAGTAGCCGCCCCCTCTCGGGCGGCTAGTTACAACTAGCCGCCCCTCCCAGTTCTTCTCTTTTACTTAAAAACCCCTTTCCAATCTTTTTAAACCCTATAATTCAAGGTTCTCCATACCAAACAGCCATGTATTGGCTTATTTCCAGACATTACTTGATCAAACACGACTCTCCCGAAGTTTTGCAACACGTCCAGTACCATTCAGATTCAAATTTCTTCAGTTCTGGTTCTTTTCCAGAGTTCTTATCCCTCGGATGATCCAATTCACCCAAATCAACTTTTTACTTGCTTTCTGTCGGCGATATCCCCTCCTTGCTGAGTTTTCCCAAGCACGTGAACGGTAGGCACGAGGAAACTGACGCTGGGCTGCTCCGTGCATGACAGCTAAGAATCCCGACCGCGGGTTGGATCACACACCATTTACTTTTCCCCGCCTTCCACCTGGATCATCTTCTCGGATAAAAATTCTAAGTCAAGACCTAGCCTCTGACAGCCTAAATCAACTCCCCGAAAAGTACTGTTCGTGTTGGCATAACTTCTTGAAGGTCGGGCTGGCCAAAATAGGGGTCTCTTTCCTTATCATCGGTCGAAGTTTTTCCTGCTTCGCACAAAGACTCCGTCCGATGAGGGACAATTGTAGATACCCCAATTTTGACCGTCCAGAGAGACAGAAATACTTCAAGTAACACACGGAAATATCCCACAAGTGGACACTGATAGAGAACCAAAGGTTCGGTAAACCAGAAACCCTAACCCTAGCCTTGACCTAACCCTAAACCGGAAACCCCAGAACCTTGACCTAACCAAACCCTAACCCTAGCCGTGACCTAAACCCAAACCCTAGCCCAAAACCTAAACCTAAACCAAACCCTAACCCAGACCTAAACCAAAACCTACCCTAAAAAAAACCAAAACCCTAAAAACCTAAAGCCCCTGGAAAGGGGCGGCTATCCCTAACTAGCCGCCCCTCACTGGGCGGCTAGTTCACACTAGCCGCCCCCCTAACCGCCCCCTGGCCGACGTTGGACCAGTTCCCTGGATGGGACATAAAGCAATATTAAATGCTGATCATTGCGGCTGGTCAAGACCATTAGCCGCCCTCTCTTGGTCGGATCAAACCAAGTAGCCGACCCAAGCCACCGCTTGTCAGAGATGGGACGTTTGGCAGGTCATGATAGGGGCGGCTACCAGGAAGTAGCCGCCCCATCCCGGGCGGCTAGTTAGAACTAGCCGCCCTTCAGCTGTTTTCTGGCAGAAGAACCAGAGCATTAATGAGAGGTCCAATCGAAGCCAACCCACTCCATTACCCTCGGGATATTTTCCTACCTCTCTTTTACTATAAATAGAGGAGGTCCCAAGCCTTCAACACACACAACACAACCCAACACACCCAACAAAATCCACAACAATCACCGATTCATCTTCAAACCCTTCCACCACCAGAAATCCCAAGAGAGAGAGAGAGAGAGAGAGCCCTTTTATGAGAGAAACAACCATTCCCCACATAAAATACCCTCTCATCCCACCCTCCATAAACCCAGGCTAAACCTAGCTTAGCCTCTGCCCAAGACCCCACCCTTTACCTACCAAACCCCTGCCTAAATTTCCCAGACCCTGGACGGCTAACCCTAGCTAGCCGCCCCCTGGCCGACGGCTAACCACAACTAGCCGCCCCCTATCCACACCCCATATCAACATCCCTTTGACCCATAACTCCTTTAGTCAAGCCCGGAAGCAGAATAGGATTACCTGTTTTTCACCTCTATGTACGGTATATCCGTGTCTCAGAGCAGAGACCCCACAAACTCCCCACGTAGGCGATCAAATCCGACCCAAACCCTTTCCTGTTTTTAGAAAAAGCAGGTGGCAATCACAAAACCCCCTTGAATCCTCTTGAGCCGCTGTCGGGCGCCTCAACCAGGAACCACACCCTCACCCCTTCCGAGAAGACGATCCGACCGAGCCCGCCAGGGCACGCATCCGATCCGAACCCTCCGAAGAAACCCCACACACGCGGATTTTTCGACACCGACAAATTCTGGCGATCACGGTGGGACCTCCCTCGTGAAAAACAACAAAAGGTAATCCTCTTCTGCCCCCCTTTTACAAACTTGACCAAAATGCTATCAACCCTCTAGGAAGGTTAGAGTTTCTCACTCCTTGAATTAAATCCTCTTCTACTGTGCATTATAACATCCTTTACTGCTTTCGTAAGTCGCACACAGCTGCGCAATCCTTTACTGCTTTCGTAAGTCGCACACAGCTGCGCAATCCTTTACTGCTTTCGTATGTCGCACACAGCTGCGCAATCCTTTACTGCTTTATTTACTGCTTTCGATCTGCATTCATCCCCCCACTCTACGTCATGGAATCCCACATAGAAGAGGAGACATTAGAGGAAAGGAATCACCAAGAGGGTCGGGCCACACAGTTCCTGACCCATCTAGAGGAAAGGATGGCTAGTCTAGGGTATCAAACGGTAGAGGACATGTTTCATGACCTCGTTGACTACCGTCATGCCAAGACCTCGAGACAGGAAACCCCTGTCAAAACCCCTAAATCCACTCCCAAAGCCCCATCCACACCCAGTCACTCGGTCAACCCGAGTGTCTTTTCGTTCACCCCCCTTTCCCCCGCGAATCCAAAATTCCCAGTTGTTTCCACCCCAGGCCCCTACCAGACCACCCCAAACCCGGGACCGCTAGGCAGCCCTCCCCGGGGAGAAACACTGGACGATACCATCCGGAGAATTCTCTCCGAGACTGGTCCCTAGCCTTGACCTAACCCTAAACCGGAAACCCCAGAACCTTGACCTAACCAGAAACCCTAACCCTAGCCTTGACCTAACCCTAAACCGGAAACCCCAGAACCTTGACCTAACCAAACCCTAACCCTAGCCGTGACCTAAACCCAAACCCTAGCCCAAAACCTAAACCTAAACCAAACCCTAACCCAGACCTAAACCAAAACCTACCCTAAAAAAAACCAAAACCCTAAAAACCTAAAGCCCCTGGAAAGGGGCGGCTATCCCTAACTAGCCGCCCCTCACTGGGCGGCTAGTTCACACTAGCCGCCCCCCTAACCGCCCCCTGGCCGACGTTGGACCAGTTCCCTGGATGGGACATAAAGCAATATTAAATGCTGATCATTGCGGCTGGTCAAGACCATTAGCCGCCCTCTCTTGGTCGGATCAAACCAAGTAGCCGACCCAAGCCACCGCTTGTCAGAGATGGGACGTTTGGCAGGTCATGATAGGGGCGGCAACCAGGAAGTAGCCGCCCCATCCCGGGCGGCTAGTTAGAACTAGCCGCCCTTCACCTGTTCTCTGGCAGAAGAACCAGAGCATTAATGAGAGGTCCAATCGAAGCCAACCCACTCCATTACTCTCGGGCGGCTAGTTACAACTAGCCGCCCCTCCCAGTTCTTCTCTTTTACTTAAAAACCCCTTTCCAATCTTTTTAAACCCTAAAATTCAAGGTTCTCCTTACCAAACAGCCATGTATTGGCTTATTTCCAGACATTACTTGATCAAACACGACTCTCCCGAAGTTTTGCAACACGTCCAGTACCATTCAGATTCAAATTTCTTCAGTTCTGGTTCTTTTCCAGAGTTCTTATCCCTCGGATGATCCAATTCACCCAAATCAACTTTTTACTTGCTTCTGTCGGCGATATCCCCTCCTTGCTGAGTTTTCCCAAGCATGGGAACGGTAGGCACGAGGAAACTGACGCTGGGCTGCTCCGTGCACGATAGCTAAGAACCCCGACCGCGGGTTGGATCACTCACCATTTACTTTTCCCCGCCTTCCACCTGGATCATCTTCTCGGATAAAAATTCTAAGTCAAGACCTAGCCTCTGACAGCCTAAATCAACTCCCCGAAAAGTACTGTTCGTGTTGGCATAACTTCTTGAAGGTCGGGCCGGCCAAAGTAGGGGTCTCTTTCCTTATCATCGGTCGAAGTCTTTCCTGCTTCGCACAAAGACTCCGTCCGATGAGGGACAATTGTAGATACCCCAATTTTGACCATCCAGAGAGACAGAAATACTTCAAGTAACACACGGAAATATCCCACAAGTGGACACTGATAGAGAACCAAAGGTTCGGTAAACCAGAAACCCTAACCCTAGCCTTGACCTAACCCTAAACCGGAAACCCCAGAACCTTGACCTAACCAAACCCTAACCCTAGCCGTGACCTAAACCCAAACCCTAGCCCAAAACCTAAACCTAAACCAAACCCTAACCCAGACCTAAACCTAAACCTACCCTAAAAAAAAACCAAAACCCTAAAAACCTAAAGCCCCTGGAAAGGGGCGGCTATCCCTAACTAGCTGCCCCTCACTGGGCGGCTAGTTCACACTAGCCGCCCCCCTAACCGCCCCCTGGCCGACTTTGGACCAGTTCCGTGGATGGGACATAAAGCAATATTAAATGCTGATCATTGCGGCGGGTCATGACCTTTAGCCGCCCTCTCTTGGTCGGATCAAACCAAGTAGCCGACCCAAGCCACCGCTTGTCAGAGATGGGACGTTTGGCAGGTCATGATAGGGGCGGCTACCAGGAAGTAGCCGCCCCATCCCGGGCGGCTAGTTAGAACTAGCCGCCCTTCACCTGTTCTCTGGCAGAAGAACCAGAGCATTAATGAGAGGTCCAATCGAAGCCAACCCACTCCATTACCCTCGGGATATTTTCCTACCTCTCTTTTACTATAAATAGAGGAGGTCCCAAGCCTTCAACACACCCAACACAACCCAACACACCCAACAAAATCCACAACAATCACCAATTCATCTTCAAACCCTTCCACCACCAGAAATCCCAAGAGAGAGAGAGAGAGAGAGCCCTTTTGTGAGAGAAACAATCATTCCCCACATAAAATACCCTCTCATCCCACCCTCCATAAACCCAGGCTAAACCTAGCTTAGCCTCTGCCCAAGACCCCACCCTTTACCTACCAAACCCCTGCCTAAATTTCCCAGACCCTGGACGGCTAACCCTAGCTAGCCGCCCCCTGGCCGACGGCTAACCACAACTAGCCGCCCCCTATCCACACCCCATATCAACATCCCTTTGACCCATAACTCCTTTAGTCAAGCCCGGAAGCAGAATAGGATTACCTGTTTTTCACCTCTGTGTACGGTATATCCGTGTCTCAGAGCGGAGACCCCACAAACTCCCCACGTAGGCGATCAAATCCGACCCAAACCCTTTCCTGTTTTTAGAAAAAGCAAGTGGCGATCACAAAACCCCCTTGAATCCTCTTGAGCCGCTGTAGGGCGCCTCAACCAGGAACCACACCGTCACCCCTTCCGAGAAGACGATCCGACCGAGCCCACCAGGGCACGCATCCGATCCGAACCCTCCGAAGAAACCCCACACACGCGGATTTTTTGACACCGACAAACACAAACAGTACTATTCGGGGAGTTGATTTAGACCGTCAGAGGCTAGGTCTTGACTTTGAATTTTTAACCAAAAGGACGATCCAGGTGGGAGGCGGAAAAAGTAAATGGTGAGTGATCCAACCCGCGGTCGGGGTTCTTAGCTATCGTGCATGGAGCAGCCCAACGTCAGTTTCCTCGTTCCTACTGTCCCGTGCTTGGGAAAACTCAGCAAGGAGGGGATATCGCCGACAGAAAGCAAGTAAAAGTTGAGTTGGTGAATTGGATCATCCGAAGGATAATTACTCTGGAAAAGAATCAGAACTGAAGAAATTCGATTTCGAGTGGTACTGAAAGGGTGGCAGAACTTCAGGAAAGTCGTGTTTGATCAAGTAGTGTCTGGAAATAAGCCAATACGTGGCTGTTTGGTATAGAAAACCCAGGAATTAGGGATGAAAAGAGTTTTGGAAAGGGGTCTCAAGTGAAAAGGAAAACTGGGAGGAGCGGCTAGTGGTAACTAGCCGCCCGAGAGGGGGCGGCTACTCGCGGGTAGCCGCCCCATAACTGGGGTCCCTTATAACCGAAAAGACCCTCTCTCTCCATACGTTTCAAAACGGTTTCTCTCCCTCCATTACTCCTTCTTCATTTTAAACAAGAAACCTTGATTCCTTTGCCTTTTCTTCCTCCATTTCGACCTAGATCCGTCCTTCTCTCTTGATTTTGAAACCCTAGTTTTGGGTTCTCCTTTTTCTTTCCAATCCGAGGGAGATGACGAGGTCGAAGGTGATTGCTTCGATGGGAAAACGACCACGGGTGGCTCGTGGAGAGCGTAGCCCGAGCTCGTCATCATCGGATAGCGATAGGCCGGAGGTAGAGGCCGTGGGAGAAGTTATGGGTGTGGCGGAGGTGCCGCCGGTGGGCATCGGCGCGGGTGAGGTTGGGGACTTGCCTTTGGGGCTGCCTCGGAGGTTGGGAGTAGTATGATAGGATATACATGCAAGAGGAGGCGTGGGGATCGACCGGTGGTGGTCGAGGAGGTGGTTTTGGGGGTCGGGGGACCGGTTGAGGGTGCAACCGAGGGAGTAGGGGCTGAGGGAGTCAGTGAAGATGTGAGGGCATCGTTGGATGCCCTTGTTGGGATGTTGGACAGGGAGGCCACAGAGGCCAGGGCTGAGGAGGAGGAAAACAGGGCTATGGGGGCCTTTGCCGGTGTTGGTGTTGAGACTGAGGCCGAGGAGGCCGTGTTCGAGGAGGATGAGGAGGAGGGGGATGACGACGGGATGGACGATCCTGACGAGGCCGAGGTGGGCGCCCCTGGGTCCACACGGGCCGTGGTAATTTTCTTGGCCCCTTTTAGTCTTAGCCTTTTATTTTGGGTGTACATGCATGTGTTTTTGGTGTTATGAACAGGTTGTAAATGTGTATTTTTAATAAGCATGCTTGGTGTGTAAGGTAATCACGGTGGGATAGCATGCTGATATGGGTTTGTCTCTAGGAAGGGGGGGGGCAATTTTTCGTATATATATATCCATGTGTAACACCTGTGAATTTTATCTTATTTATATATTTAATTTAAATATATAAATATTATATTTGAATTGAAATTTGTGTATTTTGTGTGTTTTTAATTTTTGGCCCATTTAGTGTATCCTTATGGGCCCATTTCAGTTTACAATTTTAAATATTAATTGTTATGTTGAAATTTTTATATATACATATTTTAAAGATCTTTAAGATCTTAAATGGTTACAATCTCATTAACATTGGAGCTCAAAAGATTAAGTTTTGAGATTTTATTGTTATTGATTTTGAGGGACCCAATTTTAAATTTGTGAATTTCTTGTAATATGCTCTGGGGACCTATATGTAATTCGTATAGGGACCTATTTGTAAATATGAAACAAACCGGGGGTCGTTTTGTCATTTTCGTTAAATTTAGGTATCTAAGTATATATATCTATATAGGGGTGTGCGGTGGGTTGTTCGGCAGAAACCGAGAGAGAGAGAGAGAGAGAGAGAGAGGGAAGAAAAATGTATTTAATCTTTTCTTTTTATCCTTTTATTTTCTTTTTATTAATTAGATCCATGTTTAGGTGTTTGGATTTTTAAGATTTTAATAAAAATAGAGTTTTGATTTATTGTTTATTTTAAAGATTAAATTTATTTTTATGTTTTGAGATTTTGAGTTTTTAATAAAATTAGAGTTTTGATAGATATATGTTCATGTTATTGGATTTCTAAGTTTTTATAAAAACTAGGGTTTTGATATATTCTTTGTTATTGTTAGATCTATGTCAGGCTTTTGAATTTTTGAGTATTCATAAACTTAGGGTTTCGATTTATTATTTATTTTAAAGATTAGATCTATGTTTAGATTTCTAAAATATAAGTTTTTAATAATACTAGCGTTATGAGTTATACCTATACTTAATAAGTTTTATTTATTTTCAATTTTTATTGACTAATAGTTTATTTTTATAGAAAAAAAATGTTTTTGTATTATTTTATGAATTTTGGTTATTTCATTATTATTTTAAATTTTCTGGATTTTTGACTTTTTCTGTGTTTTGTCTTTTCTGGTTTTGTCTTTTAATGACTGGTTATATGTATGGTAGGTTTTTATCCTTTTCTTAGGCTCTATTATATTTTCTTTTGTATGATTTATATGAGATAAATTTAGCTCATTGGGTATAAAGATTTATACCTATTGATTATGATTAAGGAAATTAGGTCTAGACTTAAATTATAGGTTTTGATTAATAACTTATTTGGTTTATTTAGGTTATAATTTTTGTTATGGGCTTCATTCTCCGGACCTAGGGTCCATTCGAGGTGAGTAGGCCTATTGATTTATTTTATGTGAGTTTTTATTTTCATCGTTGAATTTCACGTGTTCATTATATTTGTATGATATTATGTGATATCCATGCATTTATATTATGATTATTTTGCATGATTTAATTCATTCGTCTTGTCATTTAAAATAGCTTGAATTATGCTATTCATGTTTCAAGAATTAACATAATACATTTTTGATGTTGATGTTTTCGAAATAACATTTGGATTAAAGATTTTCATTTCGAGACTTTTGGAAAAATTTAGGATTAGTGGAGACAACCTAGTCCTAGGAGATTTTATCAAGATGCATATCATGACATATTTTCTGGAATAAATCCCCCCGTAGTATTTCGCCTTTGGGGAGGAAGGTCTAGGACTCGAAGAGTTCGAAGATCGGTGAGGGGTGTGGTAAAGCATTCCTTACAGCAGTGGATTCCTTTGTTTGGAGTCAGCAGCAACCGGGGCATCCTATGCTAGTGTTCTCGTAGTGATGGCAGCGGCGACCCATCAGCGTCTTCTAGATTCGACGTCTCCTTGAGGGAGCATTTTGAGTGATTTAGTCGCTTGGGGCTTGGCACACCTGTTTTGGGGAACGGTTCTTCCGATTGAGAACCCTATCCGGTCATATCATTTAAGCTACATGATTTCTATGACGTGGACCAAGGATTGGGCCACATGATTGCATTAAAATTATATTCTATTAAGCTCATGAATTTAATTTGATTTTTAAAAGAAAATTCTTATTTTTTTTATATATAAATATATATATATATATGATGATATTTTTTTACTCTCATGATTTCTCTGAAGTGGGCCAAGGATTGGATCACGTGCGCATTAAAATATTTTAAAAAAAAATTCAAGATTTTAAATTGATTTAATAAAATAAAATATTTATTAAATAAAATTCTAATTTTCATAAAACTTTATTTTTATATATACTGTCACGTAAGGTAATTTGTCAGTGGACTTATTCACTGAGTTAATCACTCACCCTATTCGATATGGGCTGGTTGTTTCATAACCAGGTATTGCGTATTCTGAGGATTCAGATGAAGTTTGGACTTTTCACGTCTTTCAAAAATTGCTCCGATGTAGCGGTTCGAGAGTAAATTATAGGTACGACTGACTATTTATGTTTGTTTAGTTTAGATGGCTCCCACAGGGGTAGTTTGTTATGTATTTTCTTTTTAGTATCTTGTCTCCGCAAAAACTCTGATATATTGTAAAGTCATTGATGATTTAAAACCATTGGTTTATTTATTTTATTATTATCGGTTTTATTATATTTATATTATATTGGTATCATATAAGAAAAAAAAAAGAGCTGCAAATTTTGGTCTTGTAATTGGATTAAATTTAGTAGCGACCTATTTACCGTCCGATAAACGATTAGGTAAATGTGGGGCGTTACAGATGGTTTCAGAGCCACGTCCTGTCGGAACCTAGGTTAGGGTTTGTGTCTAGGGAAAAAAAAAGAGTATTATTATTTGTGATGTTTGTTATTTCATTTAGGATTTTTTTTTATGACAATAAGGGATTGTAATGTTGTCTCTATTCTGGGTATTCACCGTATGTTCTTTTTAGGGTTCCGCACATTCATTCACTTTATCGGATTTACAAAACTCTTAGTAAAGAAGTTTAGAATCTCGATATCTAAACTTCACATAACCATTGTTGTTGGTGAACAAGTTGTCATTAAAGTTCGCTTTCCCTCTTACTTGGTTCAGATCAATGGGCATCAGATGCTTACTAATCTCTTCATTATCAGTATTCTTGGTTTCAATGTTATCTTGGGCATGGATTTGTTGTTAGCCTTCCATGCAAGTGTTTATTGTTTTTTTTTAAAAAAAAAATTGTGACCTTTCGTATTCCTGGCCAGCAACCATTTCGCATTGGGGGTTTTGGTTGATCAAATCCGATCATATTCATCTCTTCTCTTCATGCCTAAAGATTACTAGATAAAGGATGCAAAAGATATCTAGCCATTATCATGGAAACCACTACAATTTGAATGACTCAGTCAATGACACTTCCACTGTATCTGAATTTCTTGAGGATTTTCCAAATGAATTGTCTTGCCTTCTCCTATTCGTGACATCGAGTTTTCTATCGATCTCATTCTTGATCTTCTATTAGCCCAAGTTTAGTTAGCCTATGAAGTTTAGAGATTAAGTTTGATCATCCCCAAGAGATTATATTAGTCTATATATATATATATATATATATATATATATATATATATATATATATATATATATATATATATATATATATATAAAATATTTGATTATTTTGGTTACCCTTGAGCCTAAATCTATTAATTTCTTATTAAAGGAGAAGTGACCCATATTTTTATATACATATATGTTTTAACCTTGCGATAAATTTAGCTGTTACTCATGTTTATTTATTTATTTATTTAAATGAAAGATTTCAAGGAGATTTATATAAATTGTAATTAGATTTTAAGTTTTCCAAATCAAATTTAAGAAAATCATATCGATGTATTCAAATCTTAATTATTCAAAAATAAAGATATTACTAGATCTTTCTTAATTAAACTCTCTACATATTTGTTACGTTAATTTATTACAATGTAACTCTATATATATTTTACATGGCTTACATATTTATTATGCTATATATAATAAATGGAATGAGCTTTAAATTCTTTTAAAACATTATTTATACTTGTTTATCATGAAGGTTTTGTTTTGATATATAGTATTTTAATGTGTTAAATTAAGATATTATATACATTATGCTATGATATCGATATTATAGTTGCATCTGGTAAATTAAGATTCATATGCATTTAGAACGCATATAGATCTACATTATCTTTAAGAGTTTCGATTACATTATTGGATCTTAGGATATCCACCTCTAGATTCCTCTCGTCGCCCTCTATCATATGAGATGTGGTTTGACTACCTTTCAAGCCTTCCTCTGGCCTCCACTTCCTACAACCTCCATCTTCACCGTTTTTTTGAAATTCAGATACATTTCAAATGTATCTAACAAACCAATTGCATTAGTTTATGTGATATTTTTTTGCATGTTTTAGTGATTTGATGTTTTGATGTTGAAATTTGAATGTTGAATGTTGTTGTATAAGATTTAAAGTCAGTTACATATTCATAATTTTATTGGATTGATATGCATTAATTTTATAAGATAATTACATTCTAAACTAATCTGTATATTCATACACTTTTTTTATACGTTAGTTACATTTATGAATGTAACTGATTTGTTATATGAATATACATGTACAAGTTATTTACATTTACAAATGTAACTATCTTTTTTTGTGCAATAGATCGATTTGGCTATCATTTTTCAATGTCTGCCGATTCAAGTATGACCTTTCTTATTGTTTGTTTATTCATATATCACAATTTGTTTCTTGAATTTGGTGTTTGATATTAAATATGACAGCTTTTGATCTGGCTTTTAGTTATAATTTTTCTTTGAATCTGGTGTTTGATATTAAATATGACAGCTTTTGATCTGGCTTTTAGTTATAATTTTTCTTTGAATCTGGTGTTTGATGTTAAATATGTTTCCTAGGGACTAAAAAGGAACATACTCTTTAAATCTGGGGCCTAAAACCAAAATACGAAGAAGTGAATGATCGATCACTAAATCCTATGGTTTATGGGGTTAAAAATAAAAAATCCAAATAATAAAAGCCAGTTAACTGAACTATTTGTGCAATATATTTTGAAACTAAGTTATATGCACGAGATGTAACTGACTTTTTTATATGATCTTAATGTTTCGTCAAAATTCAGTTACATTCATCAAAAAATGGATAAGGAGGTTGAAAAATATGGAATCCGGAAGAGAACTGAAAAGGTAGTCGACTCACCTCTCATATGATAAAGAGCAATGAAAGGAATCCAGGGGTAGTGACGCTGTTCGTCAAAGATGAGTAGGTCGGCCGGAGTGTTTTTTTTAAGTGGTGGATATGTATTAGTAAAAACAGTTAGAAAGAGGGGTAGTATTGTACTTTGTTTTTTTGCCCTTTTGTAAAGGACAACTAAGCACCCAATAAAAATTTGACACCTCATGGGGCCTATGAGTGGGGTTTATATAATGGGGCCTATGTAGCAAGGCTCTTGTAGCTATATAGTCTCAGGTAGCTCTCCCCCTTCAAAACCTTCTTCAATACTGAATCATGGTATTGAACCACATACGAACCATAACTCCGATTAGATGTGGAAACATTCCTGCAATTCAGTAAAAATGAATGAAGCAAGAAAAATTTATATATACACAAACTCCTTTCATAGAATCCAACATTGAAATGCTCTCAAGTAAATATAGAGGATAAACTCCTAGGTAAATAACACACACATTGTCTCAAATGTTTTTTGCAAAAATACGAGCACCCACTCTTGTATGGTAACTAAACTGAACTACACCCAACAAAGTAGACAATGGTGTAACACTTTATTAGAAGTTTTACCATTCAAACTAAACTGATAGGCAGAAGAAGCAGATTCTCTGATTAAAACACCACAAAAGGCAAAAATACCACTGCAGAATGAAACCTCTGCAAGCACACAATGGTTAGCAGGTATAAATTCATTATGGCATTTTAGTTCACTGTTACTAACAATTACAACTTCATGGATCGAAGTTGGTTGGATCAGAATGGCCTAATATTCTAATATACATATGCATTGTTAAATCCAATGCTAAATACAATCTAGTGGAATTCTGATCATGCTTCCCACAATGAAAATTTGCAAATTAATAGGCAAAGATGGAACACATACAACATTCATGTTCACATGTATTTTGCCAAACCTTTGCATCCACTCACTGCACAGCATTTTTGCATGTACATTGTCATGTCACAGTGATCATAAAAATTGATCAATGCAACTGTAGCGACTATGATTTTTCCTAGTCATTTCTGGAATTTTGTACATTGGTTCATATTCCTATAAAGTTTTGGAGGATTTATATATCTCCAATTATGGAATTTAAGGTACGGTTGGAATTGTTATTCTGTTAGCTTTCCAACGCTTTTTACGGATCATGAATCGGATTAGTATCGAGTAAGTTATATAGTTGTTTTTGTGTCTTTGGAAAACTGTCCAGAGGTGGCTATTTGAAAGTAGCCGTCCCTGTCCAAAGGTGGCTACTCGAAAGTAGCCATCTCTCCCCAGATGGCTCAATATAAGTAGCTGTCGGATTCCTATGCGCAGAAATGCAGAAATTTAGGGATTTGATAGAACTACCGAATATTTGATTATTTTCTTCGGGGGCAAGTCATTGCACATGTTTAGCCCTATAAATACCTAACTTTGGATGCTCAGGGACCCATTTGAAAACCTAATTCGAGTCCTCTCTCTCTCACTTATTTTATCAAACCCTAAAAGGGGTCTTTTGGGTGATTTATTTAAAAGAAATCCTTTGAGGATCAAGGTGGGTCCCTCTATATTTTTTTTATTTGATAATTAAGATTTTTATGTTCTGCTAATCAACAATGATGGGTTCATCCCGAGGTGATTCGGATTCACGTGGTTTTAAGGGTTTTCCTTCTTTAATATTTCATGGTTTCTATGTGATATTGATTTATTTTGGATCTTGTTGTTATGTTAATCCTTTGATGACGATTTTAAGATATTTTTACAAGATTTCACATTGTTTTGGAATATTTATACATAGATCATGGTTAGGGTTATTATTTTTAAGATAGAAAGCATGTTTAGGGTTTCTAATGCTTTGTTTTGGGTACCACCTTGCATGAACCCGAACCTCATATGTTTTCATCGCTGTTTTTGTTAAGAAAGTGTCACTTTTTAAAGGACAAATATCGCGTTTTATTTATTTTAATAGTTCGGGCATTCAGTTTCAAAATCAAACTGCATATTTGTGGTTCCGATGTTCACTTGGGCTTAAATGGAAAATTTCATAGCATTTTGAGGTCTTTTTAGAAATTATGCAGTTTCGATTGATATTTGGATTTAATTTTGTTAATGCCTAAGATGAAGTAGTAAAAATCCGATTTTATCATGAGATGTTCATTTTTTGAGTTAGCTTTCATACAAAAGTGGAATTAGATCAACTGGATTCATGTAATAAAAGTTATGGGTATTTTTCCAAGTATACCCCGAGGATGAGAAAATCCTGGCAGCAGCCCTGTTCGACGTTTAGTTCAAATTTTGAAATAGCAGGAGGGGTTATTGGATCTGAGCATAAACATGAAAGTTGTAGATAATCTTCTTAGATTTCTAATGGCTTTTGAATTGTACAATTCGGAGCTATATAGTGAAAGTTATGGCTGTTCTAGTGAAGCCCATCCAGAATTTCGGGTCAGGGATGATTTAGTCATTTGACTCCTCTTTTGGTAATTTAAGAGCCCAAATGTCTCTCCTCTCTCTCACTTTCGACCCTCTCTCACGACCAGCCCTTCTTGTGTGAAAATGAAGAGGAGAAAGTGGGGGTGGTGATGAAGTCTCCTCTTCCGATGCCATGGAAGGTATGTTGTTTGAAGGGAAGTGCGGAGCGTCGATGGTGATGGCGGCGGAGCTGCGGCGCGTGGGAATGCCGAAGCCGCGTATGGACCTCCCACTCTCCTTGGTTGGGTTCATCCATGTCTTTGTTGCTGTTGGGAGGGGTAGAGGCTCCATTGCCTTGTGTTGTTGTTGTGTGTGCATGGAATTGAAGAAGATGAGGGAGAGAAGCACATGCTCATGTGTTATGTGTTGTGTAGGTGCGCACGCCAACCGTTTGTGAGTATGTGTGAGTGAACCTTGTATTCCTATTCTTCTCCTCTTTCCAATGGTTTTCCTCATACATTCTTGTACTTGTGTTTATGTGCTAAAGGGGTGCAGAGTTGGTGCATCGTGCGCTCGAGATTTGCTTGAGCGGATTGTGGGGTTGCGGGTGCATGCTCGGCGTGCTCCCATGCGTGCTGAGTGCGTGGGCAGCGTGCACGGGGTGCTCGATGGCATGCTCAGCGTGCTCTCATGCGTGCGGAGTGTGTGGGCAGTGTGCACGGGGTGCTCGATGGCGTGCTCGGCGTGCGGAGTGTGTGGGTAGCGTGCACGGGGTGCTCGAGGGCGTGCTTGGCATTGTCCGATGCGTGCGGAGTGCGTGGGCAACGTGCACGGGGTGCTCGGGGGCATGCTCGCGGTGCTCGGATGCGTATGAAGTGTGCTTGGGGATATCGAGTACCTTGTCATAGCCTAATGCATCCATTGGAAGATTCTCGGCGGAGTAGTTTCTTTATTCAGATTCAAGCTATCGCTCTCTTTTATATCGCGAGCCGTGCGCTCGTTAGGTGAGTGGTTCGATCCAAGCCTTCGGGATGCGTTCGATACACGTAGTCGTGCATCGTGCATCCATGGGGCTTCTTTGCATCCCTATTGTGTTAGATATTGCATGCTAGGGCCGTATGGCTAAGTATATTGTGTAAAACCCATTTTTCTACCATATATTTGCATATGTGTCATATGCATGTGTGAATTATTATGCTTGCGTGAGCCCTTCTTGTGTGGGCATGTGTGATGGGTGTTTATATGAATGTATCTCTTTTATGTTAGAGAATTTATTTAGCCTCTATTGCTAGTATATGAGGATGGATGTGTTATGTAGGATTAAATACCATATTTTAGGGATCATTTGCACATACTTATTGATATGCTCATTTGAGTTAGCTATAACTCTTGCCTCTACTTGTCCTTTACACCATGTTTTCAAGATTGGTGGGCGTTTAATTATCTCATGTTCGTAATAATAACTTAATAACCCTGTTTGTTGAGGATAGATGGGTGTATGATCAGTTTTTAAGATCATAATTGACATTAGTAAGTGTGGATAAGAAGTTGCTTCCCTCGCGTCCTCGTGATACATTTGTTGGGAATTCTGATGGATTCCAAGTAGCTAGTTATGGAGTAGGGTGCATGTTGATCAATGTGATTTTCTGCGAGTGTGGAGTGTATCACCCCAGCGCCATCATGCGTTGAAGCTACCCAACGTCGGAGCTACCCTATGAGGTACCACCCCATGATTGGTATCATCCTGGACAAGTTGCTTGGGAGAGGGCTACCTGGGAGGGGCTACCAGATGACGTGGGGTGATTTTATTTGGAATGCATGCGAATATATGGATTATGTTGCTTATCATTTTGTACTATTTATTTATCTCATTCCATGTGAGCTGTTTGAAGTTTTAATGAGTTATATCTTGTGATTTTTCTTAGTATATACATATACACTTGATGTTTCAATTGCTTAGGTTCCATTATTATCTTGTGCATATTGTGCAATTGTGTGAATGATTTAGGACTTAATTATGCAGAGTCAGTTCTTGACTTCTTTCTTATTTGGGCACATGGTTCATGTACCCCATTTTGTTATAGAATTTTCCATGTCATTTATGCTAGCTTATTAGGGGACCTATGTTGGATTGTATAAAGTGTGTATTTACATGGTTTACTCATAGGTTATTTAGACGTGTGGTCCAGGTATCTCCTTTGTGATAAAACTTCTATTGTAATAATTGCGTGTATGTTTAATTAGTCAGGCCTAAATGTCATAGGTAGATGTGTGATCCGTGGTCAGGATCATATTTTGTTTTATTATGCCAATGTAGCAGTTTATATACCCTGCATCCATGCGATGCTCTGGTATGAGAATTCAGAAGAATTCATTTATCGTATTGGTATTCGTTAATCGATGGCTATAACACTAGGCTTGGCCTACCTGTAATAGGCGTTGGATGACCGTCTTTAGGGTCATGGCTTTCCATTGTTAAGTGCAAGAACTTAACAATTCATTAACATTGTTATTTGCTAGATGATTATAGTTGATCCTTGAGGATCGTATTGTGAGCGTGGAATGCTTCTCCCTTACCTCGTATCCACGTTGAAGCTACCCGGCGTTGGAGCTATCCTGAATTCTGTCGTTACATCATAGGAGGCCCAATGTGTATTTTAATACCCTTGTGGCTTCGTACCTATCTTGGAAGGCCGTCAGGAAGTGGGCTACCCGGGAGAGGGCTACCGGAAGGTTAAGGGAGTTAGCGAGTTGATTTCCTTTCTAAAAAAAAAAAGTCCCATGTCACCCTTGGGGAGAAGGTGGGGATGAGGTTGGAGTGCTTCCTCCCGTATCGTCATGCGTCGAAGTTTCCGAGCATTGAATGTTTCTTCCCTACCTCGTATCCGCGTTGAAGCTACCTGGTGTTGAAGGTATCCTAGATTATGCCTCCACATCGTAGGATGCTTAAGGTATATTTTAATATTGTTTTTGGCATCGGACCTACCATGGATGGTTGCTAGGAAGAAGGCTACCCGGGAGAGGGCTACCGGAAGGTTAAGGGAGTTAGCGGGTTGGTTTCTGTTTTCAATAGTCCCATTTCACCCCCTACGGGTCGAGGGTGAGGTGAGGTGAGGTCACATCTCCACGTGACATGTATCGGTTGGGGTTCTCCCACCTATATTTTTCCTTACAAGAGCATGTGCTTAATATTATACTATATTTGTAGAATTTGGATTCTTGGCACTCACTGAGCTTGTAGCTCACCCCTCGTGTGTTATATTTTTCACCAGGGATTGGGTTGGCGTGGAGCTAGAGCATCTCTCTGGCATGGCTCATGCGTGGAGCAATGCACCTTTCGGTTGGCGAGTACGAGGTTGTCAGCAAACCTACTTTCTTGTATATGTATTAGTAAAATCATGCGTGTTGCATATATGCCTGTATTTGGACTAGACTTGGACTCTTACAGGACAGTATTGTGTATTCAGGTCTGTAATAATGTTTTTTTTATTTACAGACTTATTTATATTGTATACTTCTGCATTTTTAATTGGCTACCACTTCCCTGTAGCCTTGTTATTCTATTTGATCCTTATTGGTTATTGTATGATTGGTAACGCTCCGGGAACGGCCGCCTCGGGGCGTAATAGTTTTGATGAGTTCTAACATAGATCTATGTTATTTATTCGTATATATATATTGGATCGGTGGTTTTCAAGGTTTTTCAGATGGGTTACATAAGCTTTGATGCACAACTCATGGCCTTGAATGGATCTAGGGTTAGGAAGACATTATCGTCATATTGAATTTATTATATAGTAGATCTTGGTATTGTTTCTAGTTTATGTATTCAGATTCATATTATTTATTATTCGAGTTTTGTCGATTTATCGATATATGAATAGAAATCATGCCTAGGTCTACACAAACTCTACATGCATGATATAAACATGTATTAGGATATTTTATCATCATTAACCTACTGTTATTTAATATTTAAAAGCTACTTTAAGGTATGAAAGTATATGGTATTAATATTACCATTTTTTCAAATTGTTTATATAGAGATTTCATCATTTTTTTCAGTATTTTGATTTATCATCGAATCGATCATTTGGGGATCAAATTTAAATGTTTTCATCGTGTTTTTATCTGTATATCTTTATGAGAGAGAGTAGGTACGAGTTTTTGGATGTTTGGGTGGGAAGTCGGGTTCATTAGGGGCATAATTGCTGTTTTGGGTCTGTCAGGAGGTGGCTACTTGAAAGTCACCGTCGGAGACCAGACGGCTAGGTTTGAGTACCCATCAGAAGCCAGGCGGCTAAAATTGAGTAGCCGGCTGAATCTAGTTTTATTTTTTATTTTTTTTGTGTTATGCTGTACAATTTGTTAATCATTTTGTCTCATTTCTGATCTATTTCATTGGTATGAAAAACCTCAGGAGCAATAGACTCTCGTTAGCTTTCTTACTAGTCTAGTAGTCTTGTGTAAGACTGGAGGTTAGTGGGTCTAGTCTCTATGTAGATTTTGAAACTACTTATATTTATATCATATTCGCATCATGTTTATGTTATGAATACAACTGTTATTTGAGTATCGAATACATGAGCATGACGTCATGTTGAGACATTATTTTATGTATGAAGTATATGTTGGATATTACGTTAATTTGCATGCAAACTATGAATATTTGAATTGATCTTGCATACATATCATCCGTCTGTGTGACGACTGGTCTGCGTGACCAAGCTCTAGATGGGGCATCTTTTCAGCTACGTGCCATACGGGCATGCGTGTCCGTTGCATACATATGCATCATATGGTTTTGAAGTTTTATGGGACTATGAATCTTGAAATGGGGCTTCACTTAAGTTATGTTTTTCATATATCATTTTATTGGAATATCATCATATTGTTTTTGCTAATGGTTTCTTATGATATCTTATAAAAGTTATTTTGATATATATTATTATTAATGGGACGCCATAAGCCCATTCACTGAGCGTGTGGTTGTTCATCCCTCATTTTTCCCAACCTTTCAGATTTAAAGGATTAGAATGGTGGATCTTGTGTAGCTGCGAACGAGATCGTGGGTGCGAGAATGTTAGACTTGCTTGGTTGAAGGACTTGATAAATTTCATTTGGCATGCAGTTGACCCATCTTCCTATTAACCATGTTTATGTCAAGTTGTGTATTTTTGTATAAGTTATATCCAGACACATTGAGAGTGTGGTTGAAATCTTAGATGTTTAAGTATATTTGAAGAATGATATTTATTTTAGTATTATTTTATTATATATCTGGATATAAAAAAAAGAACTCTGAGATTTGAGGATTCAAGGTTACGCAACCGGATTTTGCGCTTCAAAATGGAGTCGTGGGTTCGGAGGCGTTACAGAATGGTATCAGAGCGTAGGTTCAACTCTCGTACTGTAGGTTATGGAGTTATGTTTACCTACCCTATAAAAACAAAATATTTTGGCTATCTTATTCAGCCTAGAACTTAGGTTTCTAGTTGGCTTATGAAGTTCAGTGTTTAAGTTGACCATTATAAGGAGATTAAGTTTTGTTATCCTGTAGAAAATTATTTGGGCAATTTGGTTACCCTATATTTTTATTCTGGAGCCTAGGATATATCTTTTACGTCTAGTTATTCTGTCCGATCTTAAGACGGCCTATAGGAGAATTTCCTTTGAAGCCTAGGATAGGCTTAGAGTGTGTTAGGATGCATGGCATATAGGGTTTCATTGTAACCGTTTGTTTGTTTTGTTAATGAACTATATGAATGTTATATATATAATTCATTATATTATATGTTTTATTTTACATGAAAGTATATGTTTTACATTACGATGTGTAGTCTGCATTTCATTTGAAACTTCAGTTCATTAACGTCTACCTATAATATAAATTGAAGTTTTACTACAACCCCCTTCCTTTAATTTTCCTCACAAGTAATTTTATTTAGAAGATTTTAGCTTTTAAAATATTGTAATTATTCATCTTATTGGTTATAATATAAATATTTAATTTGACCTTATTTTGCAAAATCAATGGTTTTTTTTTCTTAACTCTGACTATTAATTTCTATCCGACATAGACAAATGTTGTTTAAAAAAACATGAAAAACTTATATGATATATAAAGATAATGCATGACAAAAAAAAACCCCAAAATTCACCCACTTCTCAACCCAAAACATGTATAATGTATGTAACCACACATAAGTTCATAACAAAAAAATACCCACTCATTAATTAATACTTATACTGATTCAAATGACTAGTCTCACTCGTAAAGATTTCTATGGAGGGTCAGTCTTGACCTTGGAAGGCCCCACTCAACAAAGACCCTCAAAATTACAAAAATATTTTTTAAGTATTTATAAATAAAAAATTGTGGATACTTATTAAAAAAAAGTTGTGTGAATATATATAGAGAATTATTTTAAGAGTTTGTCTTCAGTCCTATCTACACATTCAGGATAAGTTATGCATTGCTCCCAGCTCACTTGAGCCTTGACTCAGTTTTATAACTCAAAAGATAGTGAGTCACTGATACTTTGTTTGCTTTAAAAAAGGGGGATGTACAGTTGGATGCAATATGTGTCTGGTGCTTTTAGAGAGAGAGAGTTGCAGTTGCAGCAGCTTTAGAGAGATGAGGCTTCTTACAAGGTGGTTTGAGGTTCTCTGGTTTTGGTCTCGCAGAGGCTGTTTTGTGTTAGAAATGATAAATATGTTATATGTCCCAATGATAAGGTCCACTGTGTATGTTTTGCATGCCAGATCCCTTGTGTTGAAGTATGTTTTGATTGATTTGTTTAAAGGCTCTACCTACACTCTTCTTCACATTGTTTTGATTTTGCTAAAAGTGTATTTAATTTAATGTAACCCATATAATATAATGAATTATATGAAAATACTTGTAGAAGTGAAAAGGAAAAATAACATATTTCGTTTATTAAGATATATATCATATTGCTGATTGATGCACATCATGCCATCACACGGGAGTACTATAAATAAGATTGTGTATATATAATAGCCCACTTGTTCTAAAGTATAATCATTTTTTTTAAAATAATATATTGATGCATTGAAATATAACATATATAATGGAAAAAAATAAGTGAGTGAGAAGAGTGGCATATGGTATGCATCATTATAGATATATAGTATCAAAAGATGTAACGCCCCACATTTACCTAACCGCTTATCGGACGGTAAACGGGTCGCTACTAAATTTAATTCAATTACAAGACCAAAATTTGCAGCTCTTTTTTTTTTCTTATATGATACCCATATAATATAAATATAATAAAACCGATAATAATAAAATAAATAATACCAACGGTATTAAATCACTAATGACTTTACAATATATCAGAGTTTTTGCGAAGACCAGATACTGAAAAGAAAATACATAATAAACCACCCCTGTGGAGCCATCTAAATTAAAGTAAATCCAAATAGTTGACCGTGACTATTATTTATTCTCTAATATTGCTACTTCGACGAGATCCCTGAAGCGTATGAAAGTTCAAGCTTTATCTTGGTCCTCAGAAGATGAGCTACCTGGTTATGAAACAACCAGCCTATATCGAATAGGGTGAGTGATTAACTCAGTGAATAAGTCCACTAACAAATTATCTCACGTGACAGTATATATAAAAATAAAGTTTTATGAAATTAGAATTTTATTTAATAAATATTTTATTTTATTAAATCAATTTAAAATCATAAATTTTTTTTTTAAAAAAAATATTTTAATGCGCACGTGACCCAATCCTTGGCCCACATCAGAGAAATCATGAGAGAAAAAATATCATCATATATATATATATATATATATATATATATATATATATAAAAATAAGAATTTTCTTTTAAAAATCAAATTAAATTCATGAGCTTAATAGAATATAATTTTAATGCAATCACGTGGCCCAATCCTTGGTCCACGTCATAGAAATCATGCAGTTTAAATGATATGACCGGGTAGGGTTCTCAATCGGAAGAACCGATTCCCCAAAACAGGTGTGCCAAGCCCCAAGCGACTAAATCGCTCAAAAAGCTCCCTCGAGGAGACGTCGGATCCAGAAGACGCTGATGGGTCGCCGTTGCCATCACTACGAGAACACCAGCACAGGATGCCCCGGTTGCTGCAGACTCCAAACAAAGGAATCCGCCGCTGTAAGGAATGCTTTACCACACCCCTCACCGATCTTGAGACTCTTCGAGTCCTAGACCTTCCTTCCCAAAGGCGAAATACTACGGGGGGATTTATTCCAGAAAATATGTCATGATATGCATCTTGATAAAATCTCCTAGGACTAGGTTGTCTCCACTAGTCCTAAATTTCTTTTCAAAAGTCTCGAAATAAAAATCTTTAATCCAAATGTTATTTCGAAAACATCAACATCAAAAATGTATTGTATTAATTCTTGAAACATGAATAGCATAATTCATGCTATTTTAAATGACAAGACGAATGAATTAAATCATGCAACTTTATTCAGTAAGAAATGCAATTTCATCAATTTGTAAAATATCAAAATCATGCAAAATAATCATAATATAAATGTGTAGATATCACATAATATCATACAAATAAAATGAACACGTAAAATTCAACGATGTAGAGAAAAACTCACATAAAATAAATCAATAGGCCTACTCACCTCAAATAGACCCTAGGTCCGGAGAATGAAGCCCACAACAAAAATTATAACCTAGATAAATCAAATAAATTATTAATTAAAACCTATAATTTAAGCCTAAGCCCAAGACCTAATTACCTATCCATAATTATTAGGTATAAATTTTTATACCCAACAATCAAAAACCCATCCATATATACCACAATCTAAGAAAAAGATTAAAAACTTATTTACAATAAAACCAGACACTAAAAGACAAAACCAGAAAAAGACAAAAATCCAGAAAATTTAAAATAATAATAAAATAACGAAAATTCATAAAATAATATTAAACATCTTTTTTTTAAAAAAAAACTTTTAATTAGTAAAATTTGAAAATAAATAAATCTTATTAAGTATACGCATAAATCATAACCATAGTATTATTAAAAAACTTATATTTTAGAAATCTGATCATAAATCTAATCTTTAAAATAAATAATAAATCGAAACCATAAGTTTATGAAGACTAAAAAAATCTAAATATCTAATATAGATCTAATAAAAATAATAATAGATCAAAACCCTTGTTTTTATAAAATCATAAGAATCTAACAACATAAACATATACATATTAAAAGTATAACTTGATCAAAAACTAAAAATCCCATAACATAAAAATATATTTAATCCTTAAAATAAATAATAAATCAAAACTCTATTTTTATTAAAATCTTAAAAATCAAAATAGCTAAACATTGATCTAATAATTAAATGATAAAAAGAAAAAGAATAAATACTTTTTTTTTCTCTCTCTAATCCCCCCTCTCTCTCTCTCTCTCTCTCTCGGTTTCTGCCGAACCGACGAGACCCACCGCACACGGCACACCCTTAATATAGACATATATACTTAGATACCAAAATCTAACGAAATGACAAAACGACCCCTTTCTTATTTTATATTTATAAAAGGTCCCTATCCGAATTACATATAGGTCCCTGGAGCATATTATAAGAAATTCACAAATTCAAAACGGGGTCCCTCAAAATCAATAACAATGAAATCTCAAAACTTAATCTTTTGAGCTCCAATGTTAATAAGATTGTAACCATTTAAGATCTTGAAGATCTTAAAAATAAAAATATATAAAAATTTCAACATAATAATTAGTATTTCAAATTGTAAATTGAAATGGGCCCACAAGGATATACTAAATGGGCCAAAACTTAAAAACACACAAAACACACAAATTTCAATTCAAATATCATATTTATATATTTAATTTAAATATATAAATAAGATAAAATTCACAGGTGTTACAAAAGAACTGCACCATGTGATGCACCTTTTTTTTTTTGTGTTTCACTAAAGATCTTAGAAAAATGTTGGATGAGTTCATGAGTTCGAATAATAAAAACAAATTGTTTGCTCTATGAGAATAAAATATATTAGACATGTCTGAATAATCTAACATAAACTTGAATAGAAGAATTGGAACGTTCTATATATGTCAATAAATTAAAAATATTTTTTATAATATATTTTTAAAATATACTCCTCGCATATTCTTACATACCAAAATATGTTACATCTTTTACATATATTACCAAATACAACACAACAAATATAAAAGTAGAATTCACATTGTAAGAGTTACAAACTTTCATTTATATTTTATTCATCACTTATATCTAATTTGTCAGAACTGAATCAAACAATAAAAATATTATTTGTATGTTTTTTAATAACAATAATAAAAGATAACCAAACCAAAATGGCATGTAAATTGCTATATATCAAGCAAAGCTATTCAAGGTATCATAACAGCTTGGTGAAGATTATTAAGTAGCGATTAGTTAGCAAAACAAGCTAGAGCAGAGGAAAACCAAAGATAATATGTCATTTAATTGAAGATATCACTCTAGAGCCCCGTTTAGATTTGTGTTTGGGCAATTCTACGTTTGAAATTGAAACGCAGAAAATTCTCAAAAGTAGATTTAAGCATATTTTTAACAATTAGCTTTTCAATAATTATTTTGCCTTTTCAAACGAAAAAATCCAATGATTGAAAAGGCTAATAAAACAACGTTTTTCAAAAACAGAATTTGACACAAAATTTTAAAATCCTAGTGTTTTAACCTAACATCCAAATTTAGCCTAAATTGTTGATGAAACACCATTGAAAGGGTGCGTTTGGTTGCACGACTGCAAAACTGATTTTATAAGAATTTGAGTTTTAAAACTGATTCTGCATGAAGTTCATCACCCTTCAGCTTTTTCAAATCGCAGCTTTTCGAACTATTTGCCTAAACTATGTCTGCATGAAACTGTTACAATAAAATTATTTGATTGCACAATTGCAGAAGCAGTTTCCTACCATCGCAAAACCTACGCAATTACGCAATCAAACACTATGAAGAATCTAAGTATCTATAGATGTTGTGTAAGAACAAAAATTAATAAATGACTCTTATCAAGTGTTTTTAATGCCAATGATATGATGTATATTTGTGGAGTTTTGTTTGATATTTTAATTAACTTTCTTTTCAGAGTACTTGGATAAATTCCTCGGTCACCCACTGATAAGTAGAATGCGAATGAGTAGGATTTTCAAACTATCCTTTACTCAGTGGTTTAATCCATTCACTAGGGGCAATATAATTTTGAATTTATTGAAATATCAACTTTTAATGAAATATATGGTTTCATAAAGACATAATTTTCTAATGAATTGATTGCATGTATTTTTATTTTTTTTGTATGGGTACATTGACAAAAGTATATACACTATGAGAGATTTCATATATTTAAATAGATGAGGTGGCTTCCGCACTCTTCTTTGTTTATCGATGTCACATTTGGGCATTAATACATTTATAGTTGTCGCGTTACTAATGTAGTATATGAAATCTTCTAACATGTTATATGATCTGTTATTCTAGTATATACATGCAAACAAATATGAAAATATACTTTGTTAATCAAATATAAATTAAAAATCAAAATAAGGGGCTACAAAATGTATTGACAAAACATTTTTTTTCATGTATTTTCAACTTGGGTGCTGCTACACGCAGTCCTATTTATAGTCTCATTTACTATTTTATATACCTCATTAACCATATGCACAAGCTGTAACAAGGTATATACTCGTTAGACTTTTTTTGAATTTTTTTTATAAATGAGTTCATACAATCAATTGAAATTTTTTTTATAAAAATATATATGATATTATTTTTTAAAGATTGAAATGGGTTTGAACTGTATTCAGAAAAGTAATATTTTCCTTTCCACATAAAGTAGAAGAACAAAATGCCAGCCTACGTGAGAAGCTCCAAGCCTCATCCACCCAAAAAAATAAAAAAAACATCATTTATTTTTTGTTGGGCCACTTATGTCCCCAGTCTGTGTCACGCCTCAGGGCGGCCGTCCCCGAGACGTGGCAATAATATAAAGTATCAGCTATCATACAAGAGGTCAACAACGACTCCCATAAATAATACACAAGGCTAACAAGCAATGATAACTGATTACTCAATTGAAATGCGGAAGCATAACAATTTCAATAAGTTTGTAACTAAAAAAAACATTATTGCAGACTCGAATACACAATCACTGTCCTTTGAGAGCCAAGTCTAATCCAATAAAATACACCATATGCAACACACACGATTTACAAACACATGACTCTAGGACTGCTGACAGCCTCGCACTCTTCAATCCGTCAGACAGATGCATCCACACACGCAAGACCACGCCACAAGGAAGCTCCAGCTCAACGCCCAACAACGCCCCTGTAAAAAGAAACAGTACGTGAGGGGTGAGCTACAAGCTTAGTGAGTGGTTGAAAGCCAAACACCATTATAACAATTTAATGTTAAGGCAATTTCCTTTCAAGGAAAAACATGGGTCGAAACCCAACGGATAACAAGGTCACGCGGCGGCGCGACCATCCTCACCCTCACCCTCACACCCAAAGGGAGGCTCTTGGGACTCGTGGGGAGAGACCATACCGTGTGTCAAAGAGACGCGGAATTACTGGACCACATAACACTACGGGATTATGTACAAAGAGATAACTGACCACAGAGGTCTCTCAACATCGATACCTAACCGCACCCAACAACTATGGGAACGGACGAACAAACAAATGGGTCACATAGCAACGTGACTTCAACTTATCCTCACCCTAGCCCCAGAGGGATGACTCTAGGGACTTTTGGGACAAACTCTTTTGCTCTACACCCTTCGTCATCTGGTAGCCCTCTCCCGGGGTGCCTCTACCTGGTAGCCTCTCCATGACTGTTACCTCTACCATATGGGCGCACCAACAGGTGTCATGAATAGCGTCTGGAAGCACCCCGCAGGACAGCTACACCATCCGAGAAGCTTCGACACGGAGCCAACGAAGGGGAAGAAAAAGGGTTGATTGGTTTACACCATTCGTCATCTCCCAGGGAGTCTCTACCTGGTAGCCTCTCCATGACTGCTACCTCTACCATATGGGCGCACCAACAGGCGTCATGAATAACGTTTGGGAGCACCCCGTATGACAGCTACACCATCCGGGCAGCTTCAACACAGATCCGACGAAGGGGAGAAAGCACCTCACGTTCGCAAAGCGAACCCTAAAGGAATGTCAACTACACTCGATAATCACATATCGAAAATATCGAATACTCATGTACTCACACACGGGTGCGTCGCTCAGAGGCGAGGGGTTACCTTGGCTCTCGTGCTGAAATAAGCTCAAGGTATTACCCAACAAGCGGTTCATACACACGCTTAGCACGGGTAGGCTCAACTTAATTTCGTAAGCACCGATTTAACAAAACCGATACAACTATGAATTCTCCTGAATTATAAATGAATGCATCACTCGGATGCAAGGGGGTGATTAAGCCGGTAGTGCTTAACTAATGAGGTACAACCCGATAGCGGATGGTATTCACGCCTATGACGGATAGGCCTGATTAGTTAACATGCGCATACATATTAAAGGAGAAATCATATCATAGTTATGTACATGAACCACATGCACAAAACTTAATAAATGACTATGAGGGGTACTCACTAATATGGATTTACATCATTAACAATTCATACATCATGCATACAAGAAATGACCTACCTAAACATGCATACAAGGGCACAATAAACATTCAATCACACAAAGTATGACTAAAGCAGGTGTTGGATATCACCAACTTAAGGGGAGGGTTAAGCGCAATCTCGCGCAACAACCGGTGCATGTCGATAATCCCGAGCGGACTTGAGTCAAGTAGGAACCGCATCCACTTACTCAGTTTATGCAAAGAGGGAGGGCGAGAGAGAGGGAAAGTCTCATCCTCACAGGAAGCTGGTCATAGCTTTGCCCTAACAGATGGGTGCAACAACTATACCACGCCCTCCGGTCTAATCGTAAGGTAATATTTGTATGCATCCGGTTATTAACCCACGATTAAACATGCTGGATATTACACATGTAGGGGGGAGTATTACAATACTACCTAAGGTATGCATACTCTGTACATCTATATAAACATACATCATACATGCCTGTACAAGAAGGGCGCATCCAAACATAATAATACACACTTGAATACGATACATAGGCACGAATAGGGTAGAAAAGGGGGTTCTATGCAATATACGTGTTATACAACATAGCATGCATGATATCTAGCACATTTAGGGTGCAAATAAGCCCCATGAAAGCGTGAAGCTCGACTGCATGCATCAAGCGCTCCCGAAAGGGTTGGAATCGAACCACTCACCGATACCCGGATCGACGCACATCCCATCCGACGATGTCTGCAAGGTAAGAGTATCAATAGGGGTGAGTATTTCCACATAAAAACATTTAGAATATACTAGAAATGTTAAGGACAAAGACATGCACGCAAACGAGCTCGCACGCATGCAAGCACGTGTGCACGCCCAAGCCCCCCGGACACTCACCCGAGCATGCCGACCTTAGCATGCCCAAACAGACCCCAGGCAGCCCCGCACCCCACACGCGCTCGCCCCACCAGCACGATTGCACCTGCGTGCACGCCCCCGCGCGCGCTCGCGCGTGCAGACCCGTGCGCCCAGTGCTCCCAAGCCCTCTCCCATGCCCTCACATGCACCCAAACCTAAACACTTCACATGCATGCCCTCCCAACACACCCATAGTGCTAAAAATCAGCAAAGAAGAGGGAAAATAACTAACCAAGAGAGGGGGAGGGAAGGGGGAGATGTGGGGACTCGCAAGCACGCCCTCGTCCACCTCAACTGCCACCACCGCTACCACCACCTCAGCCTTGGATGCTCTTCATCTTGCTGAACCAGAGGGGAGGGGGAACCACGAAAAACATAAGGAGGAGCTTGAAGAGGAAGAGAGAAGGGCAACAATACATGCACACACACTCACACAACTCACCTTTCATGTGCTCCTTCAAACCCTTCTTGTTCTTCTTGCTTTTCCAAACAAAAAGGGGACTGAAAGAGAGTGTGAGAGGGAGAGAAAGAGAGGATACGTTGGAGAGTGAGAGAGGGAGAGAGAGACCCCTTCAAAGCTCCAATGGGGGGGTAAGTGTAAAGGAAAACGGGGGAGGTGAAGTTAACCTAGTCTCACCCTCTAACATCCAAAATAACCAATGGGTTGCTTAGTTATTAAGTAAGGGGTGGTGAGGTTACCTAGGATCACCATAACCACCAAAATATCTAATACTATTCCTCCAACCAAACCAGTAACGCCCAAAATGCGGATACGGTTCAGAACTGCATATTTTCTAAAACTTTATCGGAATTCAATGAAACTTTTAATGAGTAGTACAAAACAGTACCAGGACCCATAATATACAGTCAGATTTTCAATCAAAATACTCAAACTCACGCAGATAGATAAAAAGTTAAAATTTTAGCGACTCCGATCGAAAAAAAAGAAATGGTCCTAAATGACCCAGAAGTGATCAAAGCTTAACCGAGTGGCTCCAAATGACACAGGCACAACAATTTTATATCATTCCAAATAAATTTTTTTATATTATTAACATATATATAAATTAGGCATATTTACCATCCTAGTTAACTTCCATCCAAATTTTCAATAAAATTGTTATAGTCTTAGAGAAATGACCAAAGTACCATTATTTTTTTATTTTGCATATTTTACCAAAATGAGCGTCATTGACAAAATATTGTTTGGATCGAAAAAATGGAGTCTGTGTCGAAAATATTGTCCCGGTCGAAAAAATGTTTTCTGGGTTTAAAATGTAGTCCATGTTGAGAAATGTTACCCGATACGAAAAAATGCTTTGTAGGTCGAAATAATTGTGTCTAAGTAAAAAAAAAAAAAAGGAGTCTGGTTCGAATAATGTGGAATGGGTGGAAAAATGTCGCTAGGGACCAAAATATATTTTCTAGTTCAAAAAATGGTGTCAGGGTTGAAATATAGAGTGAGGGTCGAAAATGATGCTTGGGTCTAAAAAATGGAGTGTGTCAAAAATGTTGTCCATGCCGAAAAAATGTTATCTACGGTGAAAAAATAGTGTTTGGTTCGAAAATAATGGATGTCTCGAAAAAATGCAGTCTATGTCGAAAATGCATATGGGTTGAAAAATGTAGTCTCGGTTGAAAAATGATGTCTGGGTCGAAAAATGAGCGTCTTTGACAAAATATTGTTTGGATCGAAATAATGGATTTTGTGCCAAAAATATTGTCCCGCGAAAAAATGTTGTATGGGTCTAAAATGTAGTATACTTTGGAAAATGTTACCCGATAGGATAAAATTCTTTATAGGTCGAAAATATGGTGTATGAGTAAAAAAATGGAGTCTGGTTCGAATAATGTGGTATGGGTGGAAAAATCTTGTCAAGGTCCAAAATATTTTTTCTAGGTCAAAAAATGGCGTGGGTCAAAAAATAGAGTGGGGGTCGAAAATGATGTTTGGGTCTAAAAAATGGTGTGTGTTAGAAATGTTGTCCATGTTGAAAAAATTTTATATGCGTATAAGAATGGTCTTTAGGTTGAAAAAAAAGTGCTTGGTTCGAAAATATTGGTTGGAGCAAAAAAATGCAGTCTCTGCCGAAAATGTTATATGGGTCGAAAAATGCAGTCTCGGTTGAAAAATCATGTCTGCGTCAAAAAAATGTTCGTCTTTCACAAGAATATTGTTCGGATCGAAAAAATGGAGTCTGTATCGAAAATATTGCCCCAGTCGGAAAAAAGTTATCTGGGTCTAAAATGCAGTCTAGGTTGAAAAATGTCAACCAATACGAAAAAATGCTTTATAGGTCGAAAAATGGTGTCTGAGTAAAAAAATGGAGTCTGGTTTGAATAATGGGGTATGGGTGGAAAAATAGAGTGAGGATCGGAAATGATGCTTGGGTCTAAAAAATAATGTGTCAGAAATGTTGTCCATGTCGAAAAAATGTTATCTGTGTATAAGAATGGTGTTTAGGTCGAAAAAATAGTGTTTGGTCTCATACTTTGATGCCTCTATTTCCATTATTAGGTAGGTGTAGAGTTGTTTTTTTTTCTAGATTTTTTTTTTTACTTTGTAGATGCTTATCGAGGAAGGCATTTGAAACAAAAAAAAAAGATACATATAGATGTATATGATACATGTGTTCAATTTTTTTTATATTCTTTGATTTTGTGTAGATCATAAATCTTATATAAATTTGTGGCCTTAGATTTTGAAGTTTTGCACAATACTGTGTTATAATTGAACTGCATCAAAAGTTTGGCAGCTGTGACGTATGTTGTGCACTATGGTCTGCAAGTTCGAATACCAAGCAGCAGGTATTGATGCCTTTCAGCATCTCAACTGGAGTGAAAAAGTCATTTTTGTACCATTATGATGAAGCTTATCAATTAGTGGATGAATTTTTTTTTACAACAGAGACATCATCCTCTGTCAGTACATTGTTCTGCTCTTCTGCCATAGTGACATCTTGAATGGGGGAGAATTTGTTAGATGTTTTAGAACCTTGTAAAGGAGCAGACTGATTTGATAGCAATGTTTAATTGTTTGTGAAGGGTTTTTATGTTTAAACATTTGTGGTTGATATGGGGATTTAACAGAAAATCAAATTATTGAAGATGTTTTCATCTAGTGGTGACTTTTGACCATTTTTTTTTCTTCTGATATATGTTTGTATGCAATTAGATGAGAACAATGTTAAGAGTTGGGTGAATGTACTGAAGTTCTTTGGATACATTGATAGGTGTGCACCGTAATTGTGATTATCCATGTTTTGCCATGCATTTTTAGAAAAAATGAGGTAATTTTAAGGCTCAAAAATTGATGTTGATTGCATAACTTTGTAATGGTTATGTTATGACTGATTAAGTGGTGGAGTGTGTAAGTGAGAGTGTGTAGATGATGAATGAGTGTGTGAGGAGTGATGGGACATGGAGATTACAAGATTATGATGTGTGTAAATTTTGGAGTGTAACTTAGGTGAGGTTGTACAAAAAGAGGTACATGTCATATGGGGACAGGTGATGTGTATGGAATCTTAAAAGAGAGGGTACGTGTGATGAGTGTGTGTGATACATGTATTTATATGGATGCATTTTTAATGTAGGGTGTGAGATAGTTGGTTGCTCATTGATCGGAAAAAATGTATTTGGGACATATTGAACCGATTCAGATATCGTTAGGGATAAGTAAATTGAATCTTAAACCGGTCAAAATGGGGTATCTACAGGGGCAGTTCGGGTTTCGGGATGGGTTTGGAAGATATAAAAAGAAACCTGGCAAATTTGGGACGGGAAGCGGGTTCACTTAGCAAAACCCACCCCGGTTGTAAATTAATATTAATATTAATATATATTTAATATAATAATTACATATTTTGTCATGTCTTTTGGGATTTTCCAAAAACCAAAATAAAAAGGTATTCACTTATTCACTTGGATGGTGGATGGGCCTTTTTTTAAATTTGAATAATGAATAATAATGAACAAAGCAACTGTTTGGTTTTCCATAAAAGGCAAAAATAAAAAAATAAAGGAATGAATGATGAATAATTAATATCTAAACCTACTGACCTATTGAGTATTGACCAGCCAGGACGGCAAGACCAACTGACAAGACCCCTCTGTAACGTTTCGGTATTTTTCAGCATTATATATTTGTTTTAAATATATAATGAAAATTTTAATTTTAATTTAATTATTTCATTTTTTTCAGATTTGGCGGTCGGCCCAAATGGGTCCAATTTGATTTATAATTATGATAATTATAAATTGATGTTGAAATAATTATTTTATATTTTTTTATAGATATTTATAGTGTCAAGATACTTTGGTTGAAATTTGGTGAGATTCGGAGTTCAAAAAATTAGGTTTTTAAGATTTTGTATCAAGTTATTGGGCCTAGGGATCTAGTTGCGAAATCAGATACCTTTTAATAGCCTTTAGGGACCTTTCTATAAATCGAACAGGGACCTAGTTGTAAACCTAGATTACTTAAGGGGTCGTTTTGTAATTTTGGTAAACCCCTTTAAATAACATGCTTGGGTTAGGGTTTTCATCCATATCTCAGAAGGTACAAAGGGTGGTGATGACCTAACCCTAGATGAACATGGTGGATGGTGTGATCGGATGTAAGGTGAGATATCATTCCCTATTGATTTTGTTGTTTAGGTTTCAATTTATTTTTGGTTAGGAGATAATTGTGTCAATCAATTGTTTAGGGATGAAGGTTGATGGATTAGGGTTAGGGTTGGTTGATTTTAATTGGATGATTATTTGATTTGATTTCAATGGATCTCAAAGGAATTGTTAAGATGAAACTAGAATTATTGGTTTTGGGGATTTAAATGTTATTTTCGGGTTGATTATATGTATGGACGTTAAATCATGTTTTTGATGATGATAGAGTCGTTTCTGGGAAAATTGTATTTCACAAACAGAAATAGGTTTTGAAAAGAGATTTCTAACGAATTATGAATCGTCCAATTCGGAGTTACGGGTAAAAAGTTATGATTTTTGAAATAATTATGTGCTATTTCTTATAATTCAATATTTAGCTTAATGACCAAGTTTGATGAATTTTAGAGATTTAAAGAAATCCCAAATGGATGTTTAATGAGTTTAATTTGATTTGTGGGATTTGATGGTGACTCAAATTGGATCTTAAATCAATTAAATTGATTTAGTTGGATCAACGAATATTAATCGGCTATTACTGTTATTGGGATATAAATTGATTGGATTTATTTATTTCGATCATTGGAATTATAATTGAGCTTTATTAGATTTGTCTAAATATTTATTCGAGGATTGACCGATTATATGGGTCTTATGGAATAAATGGATATTGATTATCAGGGTATATGAATATTTTAATATTTATTCGGAGTTGAGATTTTTCGTTAGGTCTTTGAGATGAGTTGTGGATTGTAGGTTTATTAGGTTTGAGCTTTCGAGATGATTGAGCTTAGTGTTGCTCTAAGTTGGTTGTCAGGGGCCTGAGTCATAATTGAATTGTTTCTGATTTATTAATTGTTATTCTAGGTTATCAATGTGCGAGTGTGTATCGTTCATACGCGTGCAGTAGTTTTTATTGCATGGACTGAAGGTGAGTAGGCTTATTGATTTATTTCATGTGAGATTTTGCTCTATATTATTGAATTTCACATGCTAATCATATTCATGTGATATTATGTGCATGATTTGGATATTTTTCTTATTTGATCAAATTGTATTTTATTATTAAATAAAATTGCATGATTTCATTTCATTATGATGACAATTAATATAGCATGAATTATGCTATTCGTGTTTCAAGAATTAATAAAATGCATATATTGATGCTTATATTTTTATCAAAATGCATATCATGACATATTTTCTGGAATAAATCCCCACATAGTATTTCGCCTTTGGGGAGGAAGGTCTAGGACTTGAAGAGTCCCAAGATCGGTGAGGGGTGTGGTAAAGCATTCCTTACAGCAGCGGATTCCTTTGTTTAGAGTTTGCAGGAACCGGGGCATCCTCTGCTGGTGTTCTCGTAGTGATGGCAGCGGCGACCCATCAGCGTCTTGTACATCTGACGTCTCCTCGAGGGAGCTTTTTGAGCGATTTAGTCGTTTGGGGCTTCGCACACCTGTTTTGGGGAACGGTTCTTCCGTTTGAGAACCCTACCCGGTCATATCATTTAAGCTGCATGATTTCTATGACGTGGACTAAAGATTGGGCCATGTGATTGCATTAAAATTATATTTTATTAAGCTCATGAATTTAAATTCATTTATTAAAGAAAATTCTTGTTTTTTTAAATATAACTTTATATATATATATATATATGTGTGTGTGTGTGTGTGTGTGTGTGTGTGTGTGGAACCGATATGGTGCGGCGTGCAGACGGGTGCAGCGTCGACCACGGGCCGTCGATCACGGGTCCATCGCATCGGACGGTCGGGTGCGATTCACGTCGACCGTCGGATGCGATGGACCCGCGATCAGACGGCCCGTGGTCGACGCCGCACCTGTCCGCACGCCGCACCTAATCGTTTCACGAACAGCAGGTGCGGCCGCGACACGGGCCATCAGATCACGGGTCCATCGCATCCGACAGTCGATGTGAATCGCATCCGACCATCGGATGCGATGGACCCGTGATCGACAGCCCGTGATCACGGCCGCAACCGCCATTTGCCGCATGTAATCGGCCCCCCCTATGTGTGTGTGTGTGTGTGTGTGTGTTTGTGTGTGTGTGTGATGATATCATTTAACTCTCATGATTTCTCTAATGTGGGCCAAGGATTGGGCAACGTGCGCATTAAAATGTTTTTTTAAAGTTCATGATTTTAAATTGATTTAATAAAATAAAAGATTTATTAAATGAAATTCTAATTTTCATAAAACTTTATTTTTATATATATTGTCATGTGAGGTAATTTGTCAGTGGACTTATTCATTGAGTTAATCACTCACCCTATTCCAAATGGCCGGTTATTTCATAACCAGGTAGCTTATCTTATGAGGACCAAGACAATGCTTGAACTTTTCATACGCTTCAAGGATCTCATCGAGGTAGTAGTGTTGGAAAATAAATAATACTCGCAGTCAACTATTTGGATTTACTTTAGTTTAGATGGCTCCCACAGGGGTGGTTTAGTATGTCTTTCCATTCTAACATTTTATTTCCGTTAGACTCTGATATTTTGTAAGACCGTTGGTGATTTAAAACCATTGGATATTATTTATTTTATTGCCATCATTTTTTATTTATATTTATATTATATTGGTATCATTCGTTTAAAAAAAAAAGGAGTACATATTTTGGTCTTGTATTTGGATTAAGTTTACTAGCAACCCATTTACAGTTTGATAAGCGGTTAGATAAATGTGAGGCGTTACAGATGGTATCAGAGCCATGTCCTGTCGGAGCCTAGGTTAGGGTTTGTGTCTAGAAGAAAGAAAAAAAACGTTTTATTATTTGTGACGTTTGTCATATCATTTTGGATTTTTTTTTTATGATAGTAATGGATGGTAGTGTTGTCTCTATTCTGGTCATTCAGTGTATGTTCTTTTTGGGGTTCTGCACATTCATTCACTTTATCAGAATTGCGAAACTCTTAGTAAAGAAGTTTACAATCTCAATGTCTACACTTCACATAACAATTGTCATTGGTGAAGAAGTTGTCACCATGGTTTGCTTTCCCTCTTCCTTGGTTTAGATCAATGGGGATTAGATGTCTACTAATTTCTACATTCTCAATATTTTTTATTTTGATGTTATCTTTGGCATGGATTGGTTGTTAGTCTTCCATGCAAGTGTTGATTATTTTTCAAAAGTTGTGACTGTCACGCCCCAGGGCGGCCGTCCCCGAGACGTGGCAAATATATAAATGATATCAGTAATCCATACACGAGGTCAAATAAATACTCCACAATAGAAAAGGCAATACACAAGTAACTGACATCAAATATATACAAAAAGCGGAAGCTCAAATGACTAAGTCTGTAATTCAAAGACATATTACAGACTAGAGTACACAATCAACTATCCTGTGAGAGCCAATATATACAATAACTGACATCAACAGTCTACATACCGTGCACAAGCACAAGTATAATACATACAATGAAAAGGGAATGCTGATAGCCTCCGACTCGCAAGACATCCAACGCGAACGCGGGTCTCCTACTCGGATGGCGCCAGGGGAGCTCTTCTCTTGGATCCGACTCAGCGTCAACTGGGGAAAAACATAAGCGAGGGGTGAGCTACAAGCTCAGTGAGTGGTCAGAAACCAAACACCAACACAACATTCGATCCTAAGGCAATCTCCTATCAAGGAAACCATGGGTAGAAACCCAACGGTTATCAAGGTCACACGGCGGTGCAACCATACCTCGTCCTCGCCCTAGCCCCCACAGGGGTGAGCCTAGGGACTTGAAGGACAAAACTTGCAGTTCTACACCGTTCGTCATCCGGTAGCGCTCTCCCGGGCAGCCTCTACCTGGAGCCGGCCACGGTCAGTACACTGTCGAGCGCATCGTTGGTACCTACAGGTGGGGGTCCACCCAGGGCGGCTCGTACCTAGGAAGCATCCACACGGATCCGACGAAGGGGAGAACGATAATTCATGCTCGCAACATCGTCCGGTGGTCCATCCTCGTGTAGCCTCACCTGGTACACTCCCCTGATCAGTACATCTACCGAATGCATCGGGAGTACCTACAAGTGGGAGTCCTCTGTCAGGGCAGCTTCCACGTCGGGACCCCGGTATACGACGATATTGGGAGGAACCACTACTTGTTCGCAGCGCGAACCCTATGGAAAGCCAATCTCTTAAGCTGGTTGGTCAAGTATCAACTCGAGCCCACAACACTCACACCAACACCCTCACCTCCGAAGGGTGACCTAGGTTGTCGGGAGTAACTGTACCAATCCCTCACCTTCACCCCAAAAGGGGTGACCCAGTCTCTTGGGAAGAGACTAGATCGTTTCTAAGCCCTTGGTCCACCGGTAGCCCTTTCCCCGGGTAGCCTCTGCCTGACATACTCCCACGATCAGTACACTGTCGACCACAGCGATGGTACCTACAGATGGGAGCCCGGTGCCAGGACAGCGATGGTACGCCGAGAAGTTCCTACACGGATCCAACGAAGGAAAGAACCAAACTACACTCATGAAAATGATCCCCCTTGGATCCCCATCATCGGTCATCAGACGCCGATCCACTACACCCTCACTCTCACCCCCTCCTCGGGGTGACATAGGCTCTTAGGAGGAATCTAGATTGCTTCTACACCCTTGGTCCACCGGTAGCCCTTATCCCGGGAAGCCCCTACCTGGTATACTCCCATGATCAGCACATCCTCACACATCGGCAGCACCTACGAATGGGAGCCCTCTGTCAGGTCGGCTGTCTCAACCAGGAAGTCCCTACACGGATCCAACGAAGGGAGGAAACCGATCTAAACTCGCGAATATGATCCTTTCAGATCCGTCGTCACTGGTTATCAAAACCGATAAGCGCAACGAATTCTCATGAATTCCCTCCAGGGCGCATAACTCAGATGCGGGGAAGACATTAATTATAAGTGTCAAAACCATGGTATAACCCCACAAGAGGTCATACACTTGTCTAACACATTAGACAAGAATCATGGCCATATCGGCATATATATATATATATATATATATATAGATTTCCGATAATATGCGGTCGGTGCGGTCGTGCGGATTCGACGTGCGTCGTCCGATCGCGGGTCCATCGCATCCAACGGTCGACGTGAATCGCACCCGACCGTCCGATGCGATGGACCCGTGATCGACGGCCCGTGAATCGCGACCGCACGACCGCACGACCGTATAATATCACGACTCTATATATATATATATATATATATGCAATTAACTACCCAATGATGGCCTACTTAACATGCATACATGGCATCAAACAGATAAACACACACAAATTACAACCTATTATACGTTGGATAACACCAACCTAGAAGGGAAGGGTTAAGCGCGATCTGCGCAACAACAGGTGCATGCCAATAATTCCAAGCAAACCCGAGTGAAGTAGGAACTACATCTACTCACTCGGTTCGCGAAGAGAAGGAGGGCGAGGGAGAGGAAATGCCTCATCCTCTCTCGAGCTGGTCATAGTTTTGCCCCAACAGATGGGTGCAACAACTATACCACACCCTCGAGTCCTAAATCAGAGGAATATTACGCATACACCCGTTATTAACCCAAGTTTAGACATGCATGATAAATAGGGGTAGTCATTCAATCAAAATTACCTAAGTCATGCCATATTCTATACAATACATAGGCAAGTATAAGGTAGAATAGGGGTTCTACACAATATACGAGCTATACAACCTAGCATGCATAATATCTAGCATATTTATGGTGCAAATAAAGCCTCATGGAAGCGCGAAGCACGACTACGTGCATCGAACGCTCCCGAAAGGGTTGGAATCAAACCACTCACCTAACGAGCGCACGGCTCGCGAAACGCAAGAGAGCGACGAATCGAATCCAAAGCCTGATACCAATCCGTCAAGGATCATCCAATGGTTGCATTTGGCTATAACAAGCTGCTCAACACCACGAAGCACTCTGAACGCGTCTGAGCACCGCAAGCACGCCCTCGAGTACCCCGTGCACGCTGCCCATGCACCCTGCATGCATCAAACAACGTCAAGCACGTCCTCGAGCACCTCGTGCATGCTTCCCACGCACTCCGCACGCATGCGAGCACCTCATGCACGTTTCCCGCGCACTCCGCACGCATGCGAGCACCTCATGCAAGCCCTCCCCAAGCACCCCCCACATGCAATTAAAACCAACTTTAGGAGGAGAGAAAACTCACCAAAAGAGGGGAAAGGAAGGGGGAGGTGTGGGGGCTCGCAAGCACGCCCGCAACCACCTCGACCGCCACCACCGCCTCAACGTGGGAGCTCTTCCACATGCTGAAAACAGGGGGGAAATGGGAGATCATGAGGGGGTAGGGGATGGAGAAGGGAAGGAACAACAACTCCTCTCACATGCACACATACTAACCTTGATTACTTCTACTTCTTGCTCCACAAACAACCAAGCACTCCCTCTTCTTCTCCCTCACTTAGGCATAAACACAAACACTTGGGGTGCTGTTATCAAAAGGGGGAGGGAAAGCAATGGATCAGCTAGGGGAGGAGAAGATGAGAAACAACAACACAATATTCACACACAAACCTTGATTCCTTCACTTCCTCCATCAAGTGCTCCTTCTCCATCACCATCTCTTCCTTCTCCTCCACCCAAAACACACACACAAGGGCTGGACCAGAGCAAAAGAGGGAAGAAAATATGCCCAAGGTCGTGCACATTTGGGGGTTAAATAAGCAAATGTCGAGTAAATGACCAAGTCATCCTCGGACTTAAAACCTCTGCGCAACCTTCACTTAAATAGTCATAACTTCCTCCATACAGCTCGGAATTGCATGATTCCATTGGCATTTGAAAGATAAGACGATTATCTACAACTTTCATGTTTACACCCAGATCAAATAACCTCTCCAGATATTTCAAAATCTAGGCTAAACATCTTACAGGGCTGCTGCCTGGATTTCTCAACTTCGGGGTATACATGGAAAAATACCCATAACTTTTAATATACGAATCCAGTCGATCCAATTCCACTTCTATATGGAACCTATCTCAAAACTGAACATCTCGCAATAATATCGGATTTTTATCTCATCATCTTGGATTTTAACAAAATCAAATCCGAATGCCCAATCCAAAACTGCATAATTCCAAAAACGTTATCGGAATTAAACGAAAATTTTATGGGCAGTACTAAACAATACCAGGACCCACAATATGCAGTTATATCTTCAATCAGAGTCTTCAAACCCCAACAGGTAGCTAAAACTAAAATTTTAGCGACTCGATCGAAATTAGGACTCTAAATGACACAGGTCTAACAGTGACCTTTCGTATTCCCTATTAACAATCGTTCCGCTTTGGGGGTTTCGGTGGATCATATCCGATCATATTCGTCTATTCTCTTCATGCTTAGAGGTTACTAGATAAGGGGTGTTTAGGATATCTAGCCATTATTGTGGATACTACTATCGACTTGAAAGCCTAAGCTAGTATAACTCCTATTGTTTCTGAATTTCCTGAATATTTTCGGATGAATTGCCTAGTCTTCCCACTGATCATGACATCAAGTTTTCTATCGATCTCATTCTTGATTTTCTATTAGCCTAAGCTTAGTTAGCCTGTGAAGTTTAGGGCTTAAGTTTGATCATTATAAAGAGATTATATTAGTCTATATATAAATAATAATAATAATAATAATTATTATTATTATTATAATTTGATTATTTTTGTTACACTAGAGCCTAAATCTATTAATTTCTTATTAAAGGGGAAGTGACCCATATTTTTTTTTATATACATACATTTTTATATTGCCATAAATTTAGCTATTACTCATGTTCATTTATTTATTTATTTAAATAAAAATTTTCAAATCAGATTTATATAAATTGTAATTATATTTTAAGTTTTCAAAGTCAAATTTAAGTAAATCATATCGATGTATTCAAATCTTAATAATTCAAAAATAAAGATATTACTAGATCTTTCTTAATTAAACTCTCTACATATTTGTTACGTTAATTTATTACAATGTAACTATATATATATATTTTACATGGTTTACAAATTTATTATGCTATACATTAAATGGAATGAGCTTTAAATTCTTTTAGTACATTATTTATATTTGTTTATCATGAAGATTTTATTTTTATATACAATATTTTAATGTGTTAAATATCTTTTTCTACAATATGTTATGCATATCAATATTACAGTTGCATCTTGTAAATTTAGATTTATGTGCATTTAGCACGCGTATATATCTAACTATATCTTTAAGAGTTTAGATTGCATTATTGGATCTTAGGATATCCCATCAGAGTTTTTGGATACCCTATCTTAGAGAGCTTAGTTATCTTGGTTCATTGTAAATTATTATTTTGTTAGAGCCTCGAGATAAGCCAGTACAAGTGTCATTCCTTTGAAGCATATAGGATTTGAATTCTTATTAGATGTTACTCTATGTAAGAGCATTATATGGTAGATGATCGCTCATACTAAAGATACGTCGATGCATGCTCACATGAGAGGCATACCTTAACAACTAATATTTTCAAAGTGTTCAATGTGGCCATGTATGTATTCACAATTTTATTAGGATGCTTTCACGTTTTGTATAGTGTTGCGGATGGTTCGATTCATCCGCGAATGTCCATATCAGCAAATGATTTTCTTATATGTATAAATTCTAAAGATTGTAAATATCTTTAGTTCTATCTTGTTGCCATTATTATTGCCCTTATGTTGACATACAAGTTGGATCATTTATGGTGTGGGACATAGATGAGCCTAAGTTGTACAGTTTATGTATGAAATTGTTTGATGTTGATTCTTTTTGCTATAGATTGTCAATGCTTGCATTGTATTAGTTTGACCGCCTATGGTATGGGACATAGGTGGGCTAACTTGCATTAGGTTGCTTGTAATGTATTTGCTTGTTCCATACAATTTGAATTACCCCTGGTATGGGACATGGGTGAGCGTGACATGTATATTTTTATTGTATTGTTTGCCATTGCTTATGCTGTATGAATTATAACATCTATGATGTGAAGCATGGGTGGATTTTGCTTATACATTTAATTATTAAAAATTATTGTTGTCATTGTTTGTGATGTATAAGTTCATCCACTTATGATTTGGGTCACTGTATATATCAGAGTGGCGCAGCGGAAGCATTGTGGACCAAGATTATATGATTGTTTTGTTGTGTTGTCATTGTATGTTGTTTGTTTCGGTATAAGTTAGAATTTCAATGCAGAGCATTGGTTGATTTACTTATACACTTGTTTGTTTGATTGTTTGTAGCGTATAAGATGGATTTGTATACCATTATTGTATTTGTTGTGATTGCCAAGTATATGTCAGATTCATTAAGTGATTCATACTTTTATTGTTTGAATGTATGATAAATGATTGTTTGTTATTATTGGATGTTATATGTGTTCGATTTTGTGTTTCTCCTTTGAATTTAGAGGACTAAATTCCTTTAAGGGGGAAGAATGTAACGTTTCGGTATTTTTTAGCATTATATATTTGTTTTAAATATATAATAAAATTTTTAATTTAAATTTAATTATTTCATTTTTTCAGATTTGGCGGTGGGCCCAAATGGGTCCAATTTGATTTATAATTATGATAATTATAAATTGATGTTGAAATAATTATTTTATATTTTTTATAGATATTTATAGTGTCAAGATACTTTGGTTGAAATTCGGTGAGATTCGGAGTTCGAAAAATTAGGTTTTTCAGATTTTATATCAAGTTATTGGGCCCAGGAATCTAGTTGCGAAATCCATAATACCTTTAATAGCCTTAAGGGACCTTTCTGTAAATCAAACAGGGACCTATTGTAAACCTAAATTACTTAAGGGGTCGTTTTGTAATTTTGGAAACTCCTTTAAATAACATGTTTGGGTTAGGGTTTTCATCCAAATCTCATAAGTTACGAAGGGTGGTGATGACCTAACCCTAGATGAAGATGGTGGATGGTGTGATCGGATGTAAGGTGAGATATCATTCCCTATTGATTTTGTTGTTTAGGTTTCAATTTATTTTTGGTTAGGAGATAATTGTGTCAATCAATTATTTATGGAAGAAGGTTGATGAATTAGGGTTAGGGTTGATTGATTTTAATTGGATGATTATTTTATTTGATTTCAATGGATCTCAAAGGAATTTTTAAGATGAAACTAGAATTATTGGTTTTGGGGATTTAAATGTTATTTTCGGGTTGATTATATGTATAGACGTTAAATCATGTTTTTTATGATGATAGAGTCGTTTCTGGGAAAATTGTATTTCACAAACAGAAATAGGTTTTGAAAAGAGATTTCTAACGAATCATGAATCGTCCAATTCGGAGTTACGGGTAAAAAGTGGGATTTGATGGTGACTCAAATTGGATCTTAAATCAATTAAATTGATTTAGTGGGATCAACGAATATTAATCGGATATTACTGTTATTGGGATATAAATTGATTGGATTTAGTTATTTCAATCATTGAAATTATAATTGAGCCTTATTGGATTTGTCTAAATATTTGTTCAAGGATTGACCGATTATATGGGTCTTATGGAATAAATGGATATTGATTATCGGGGGTATATGAATATTTTAATATTTATTTGGAGTTGAGATTTTTCGTTAGGTCTTTGAGATGAGTTGCGGATTGTAGGTCTATTAGGTTTGAGCTTTCGAGATGATTGAGCTTAGTGTTGCTGTAAGTTGGTTGTCAGGGGCTTGAATCGTAAGTGAATTTTTTCTGATTTATTAATTGTTATGCTAGGTTATCAACTTGCGAGTGTGTATCGTTCATGCGCGTGGATCAGTTTGTATTGCGTGGACTGAAGGTGAGTAGGCCTATTGATTTATTTCATGTGAGCTTTTGCTCTATATAATTGAATTTCACATGCTCATCATATTCGTGTGATATTATGTGCATGATTTGGATATTTTCTTATTTGATCAAATTGCATTTTATTATTGAATAAAATTGAATGATTTCATTTCTTTATGATGGCAATTAATATATCATGAATTATGCTATTCGTGTTTCAAGAATTAATAAAATGCATATATTGATGCTTATATTTTTTTAGATAATTATTTGAATGAATGATTTTGGGACTTCTGAGATTTTTTGAAAATTTAGGACAAGTGGAGACAACCTAGTCCTAGAAGATTTTATCAAGATGCATATAATGACATATTTTCTTGAATAAATCCCCACGTAGTATTTCACCCTTGGGGAGAAAGGTCTAGGACTCAAAGAGTCCCAAGATCGATGAGGGGTGTGGTCAAGCATTCCTTACAGCGGCGGATTCCTTTGTTTGGAGTTTGCAGCAACCGGGGTATCCTGTGCTAGTGTTCTCGTAGTGATGGCAGCGACGACCCATCAGCGTCTTCTACATCCGACGTCTCCTCGAGGGAGCTTTTTAAGCGATTTAGTCGTTTGGGGCTTGGCACACCTGTTTTGGGGAACGGTTCTTCCATTTGAGAACCCTACACGGTCATATCATTTAAGCTGCATGATTTCTATGACTGGACTAAGGATTGGGCCATGTGATTGCATTAAAATTATATTTTATTAAGCTCATGAATTTAAATTGATTTGTTAAAGAAAATTCTTGCTTTTTTATATATAACTTTATTTATTTATATATATATATATATATATATATATATATATATATATATATATATATATATATATATATATATACGATGATATCATTTAACTCTCATGATTTCTCTAATGTGGGCCAAGGATTGGGCCACGTGCGCATTAAAATGTTTTTTTAAAGTTCATGATTTTAAATTGATTTAATAAAAAAATGATTTATTAAATGAAATTCTGATTTTCATAAAACTTTATTTTTATATATACTGTCATGTGAGATAATTTGTCAGTGGGCTTATTCACTGAGTTAATCACTCACCCTATTCCAAATGGCTGGTTGTTTCATAACCAGGTAGCTTATCTTATGAGGACCAAGACAATGCTTGAACTTTTCATGCGCTTCAAGGATCTCGTCGAGGTAGCAGTGTTGGAAAATAAATAATAGTCGCAGTCAACTATTTGGATTTACTTTAGTTTAGATGGCTCCCAAAGGGGTGGTTTAGTATGTCTTTCCATTCTAACATTTTATTTCCGTTAGACTCTGATATTTTGTAAGACCATTGGTGATTTAAAACCATTGGTGATTATTTATTTTACTGCCATCGTTTTTTATTTATATTTATATTATATTGGTATCATTCGTTTTAAAAAAAAAGGAGTACAGATTTTGGTCTTGTATTTGGACTGAATTTAGTAGCGACCCATTTACCGTCCGATAAGCGGTTAGGTAAATGTGGGGCGTTACACCCTCCCCCTCCCACTATTTCACATTTTCAATCTTTATTCCCTCACCAGTCACCACAAACCGTTGGCCCACCAAAGTCCACCCGACGTCCAAACCACCACCAAAGTCCCACACCCCCATTTATAATCGGAAAGCCTGTACAGACACATCGGCCACCACCCACGCTGTTGTCATCATACATCACCCTACCATTCTTTTTCATTCCATCTTCTTCAAAGGTATCACACATAATTAGATTTTGGTTTAATTATTTTATCAAAATTATTTTATTTTCATGTTCATTGATGAATATGTCTATTCATTTATCACCCTATTGGTACATATGTTTGTCATGGTGATGCCTTATTATGATTTTAGGTACCATTTGAAAATAATAAAATACATGTAATCTTATAGGAAACAATGTCAAAACAAGGTGAAACGAGTAGACCTTCTCCAATTCCATCGAATTCAAGTCCACCACCTTCAAATCCAGTTGAAAAACCAGTTGAATCTTGTGAAGATGAGCCTTCATCACTAAAGAGGAAAAAAACCTCTATTGTGTGGAATGAATTTACAAAAAAATAATTGATAGAATTGTGCATGAGATTTGTATTCATTGTGAAAAAAAGCTCAAAGCTCCAAGTAAAAATGGGACCAAGCATTTGCATACTCATCTGCAACTGTAACACCCCTGAATCCACGACTCCGTTTTGAAGCGTGAAACCCGGTTGCGTTAACTTAATTTTCTCAAATCTCATAGTACTAATATTTTGTTTTTCATCCAGAGAACATAAGAAAAAATCACCCTATTTTATTTATCAAATTAACAAGGATAAATCCAAAACAAGTTCTCAAATACTGGATATACATCGGGAATAACTGAACTATAAATATCACCATACACTATCATACATTCGGGTCATCTACATGCCAAAGAAATGATCAACACCTTCTATGCAAAGTTTAGCCTTCTATAAAACATGATCTCGTCCACAGCTACACGAGATCTACCACTCTAAGCCTTTAGTCTGAAAAGAGGAAATAAGAGGGGTAAGCTACAACACGCTTAGTGAATGGACCATCATCATCCCGTTAGTACATTTATATTCAAAAATCAAAATCATAATATGTTTACACAGACATGTAAATATCAAGAAAATATCTATACAACAAGGCCACCAAGACATGCGATAATAACACACACACACACAAAATCCCATCCAACATGATGCATGCAACACTACGAACACGCATATCCGTCTTCAGAGTACCTAGCTCGCGGGGCCTTTCACAGGCATGGCCACGTGGACATAGCCACAAAGACTTGGGTCCTACGTTCTCGGATCTAGCCACGCAGACATACACCCACCCAAACATTGGCCACCAGGACCGAGCCACCTAGACGGAATGTATGCATTTGCTAGTCAATCATATCTTTAAAATCACGTAAGAATAGAGCATGCACAACTCAACATCCAATCATAACATGATAATATATCAATAAAGCATACTCACATTTTTATATTAAAACTAGTAGTTATAATTCATAAAATAAGACGATCCAAGCATGAATTGATAATATATTATTTTCAAATCTACATATGAGACTCAAGTCCACTCACCTCTAGTCCACACAATACAAACCGATGCACGTGCATGAACGCCACACACTCGCACATGGATAACCTAGCATAACAATTATGCAATAATAATTAGAAACCATTCAATCACGACCCAAACAACCGACAACCAACTTACAACAACACTGGTCCCAATACCATGATAACAACCAACTTACACGATTTAACATTCAAGTATATAATCAAACCGAAAGTAACCCTTAAATCCCCAAAACCAATAAATCTAATTTGATCTTAAGAAATCCATCAAGATCCATTGAAATCTAATCAAATAATCATCCAATTAAAATCAATCAAACTCTAACCCTAAACCATCAACCTTCTTCCCCAAACAATCGATTAATACAATCATCTCCTAACAAACAAAAAAAATTGAAACATTAACAACAAAATCAATAGAAGAATAATTTCTCACCTTGTTATACTCGACGGGTAAGGTTAGGCCATCACCACCCTTCATGCCTTCTGAGATTTGGATGAAAACCCTAACCAACGTATTATTTAAAGAGGTTTACCAAAATTGCAGAACGACCCCTTATGTTTTCCGGGTTTATGATGAGGTCCCTATCCGATTTACTAACAGATCCCTATCCGATTTATAAACAGATCCCTGAAGGCCATTAAAAGGTTTTCTGGATTCACAACTAGATCCCTAGGCCCAATAACTTGACATTTAAGCCTAAAATATAATTTTCCGAACTCCGAATCTCATCAAATTTCAACCAAAACTTTTTGAGACTATAAAGATCTCTGAAAAAATATAAAATAAATATTTCAAGATCAAGTTAAAATTATCATAATTATAAGTCAAATTGGACCCATTTGGGCCCATCATCAAAACTGAAAAATGAAATAATTTAATTTCAATTAAAATTTTTTAAATATATAATGCTAAAAAATACAGAAATGTTAAAACAATGATGTGTAAAAAAGAAAAAGTAGATATAAAACAACAAATATTGCCGGTATCTACAAGAAAAGTGATGGAAAAATACAATTTGAAAATTTCACTTTCCATCAAGATGTCTCACAAAGAGAGTTTTCTTTTGCAATTATAATGCATGAGTATCCGCTTTCCATTGTTAATCATACACAACTTCGGAAGTTCATTAGCAGTATCCAACCATTTTTAAAATGTTTTCATTCAACACAATTAAGAAAGACATCATAGATGTTTATGATTCTGAGAAGGAAAATGCCCTCAAGTTGTTGGAGAATCTTGAAAGCCGACTTGCCATCACAACCGATATGTGGACTTCCTATCAAAAGAAAGGCTACATAGCTCTGACGGCACATTTTATTGATGACTCTTGGGTATTGCAAAGTCGAGTTCTAAGGTAAATATACTATTTTTCTATTTTTTCATTTACTTTATTTCATGTGTTTAAATTATATTGTTCATTTGTCATGATTGTGGTATTAAAATGTGATTTGAATATGATGATATTAACATTTTTTTATTATTTTTCATACTAATTTTAATATTCATTTTATTTTGTCTTAGGTTTATTTATGTGCCTTCACCCCACACAAAAGAAACACTTTGTGATGTTTTGATGCATTGTTTGATGGACTGGAATGTTGATAGAAGGATATCTACATTCACATTGGGTAATTGCAGTGCCAATGATGCTATAATTGATATCATGAGAAACAAATTGTTCATGAATAATTCCCTTTTGCTAGATGGAAAGATGCTTCATATGCATTGTGTGGCACACATTCTAAACCTGATTGTGTAGGATGGGCAGAATGTGATAAAAACATAAATTGAAAAAATTCTTAACAGTGTTTCTTTTTGGATAGCCACTCCGTCAGAATTGAAAAATTTGAGAAGGTTGCTCGTCGCTTAAAAAATTTCATGTGGTAAGAAGCTATCTCTTGATTGCAAATACGGTAGAATTCTACATATTTGATGCTTCAAACTGCCATTATTTATAAGGATGTATTTTCACGATTGAAACAATTTGACAAACATTTTACATGTGTGCCATCCGATGAAGAATGAAATTTAACAAAAGAAATTTGTGGGCGTCTAAAGTTATTTTATAATGTCACAAAATTGTTCTCGGGTACTACTTATCCTACTGCAAATTGCTATTTTCCAAAGTTTGTGAGATTAAAGAGGCATTCTCTAGGTGGAAGGTGAGTCCAAGTGAAGTAACAAGAATGATGGCATAAAAAATGTTAGGAAATTTTGAGAAGCATTGGAGCGTATGTCATATAACTATGGCGATAGCAATTGTCTTGGATACGAGGATGAAAATGAAGATTGTGGAATATTTATTTCCTATCATCTATGGAAAAGGTTCAAAAATGGTGTTATGATTTGCTTCATGAGTATCAAATCAAGGTGAGTCAAGAAAACAGTTGCCCTATTTCTTCCACATCCCATTTGGCGAGACTTGATTATGAAAATCCATTATCCAAGTTTGATTTATTTGTTTCTAGTACTTCAGCTGATGTGCATATTGAATCTGAATTGGATTATTACTTGGATGAACCTGTGTTTCCGCAGACAGTAGAGTTTGTTGTATTGAGTTGGTGGAAGAGCAATGGAATTAAATATCCAACTTTAAAGATGATTACTCGAGACTTTCTGGATATTCCTATATCATCTCTTCCTTTAGTCTTAGAGGAAGGATACTCAATCAACATCGTAGCAGATTTCACCCAGATACGTTGGAGGCTTTGATGTGTTCTCAAAGTTGGTTGTGGGGTGACAAGCAAGGTAATAAATTTAACTAAACCTACATATACTTTTATTTATTATTATGTTGTATTTATGCAATGTAAGTTTATTATTTTACATGTGTAGTTGGTTGTTTGACAGTGGAATCGATATGTGCAATCACAATCTATGATGATGATATGGACTTTGATTAAGACTTCCTGATTTTTGTGGATGTATGTATTTTCATATTATTAATCTATTTACTTATTTGTTATATTCAACATTTTTTTTGTTAATTGGCTCATTTTTTTAATTATTAATGAATCTTTCATTTGTTAAAAAAATGTAGGGAGGCTCTGTGCTTTCTTTTGGTACTCTTCTTTAAAGCGATATGAAGGAACTTGGACAAGATCTTCTCACTTTTTGTCTTTCTGATCTGACAATGTTGTTCTTTTTAGTAGATGGAAAACAATTTTATTTGAGATGTAGGTTATGTTTGAAGAGATATGAAGGGAGCTTATGTACATGTTTGTTAAAACTTATAAGCTATAAATTGTAGCTTTAAGATTAAAATAAACGGTTATTACATGTTTGTTTAAACTTTTTGAAACTAATTTAAGCTAAAAACAATTTAAAAAGTCATAATTTCAAAGTTGGGTTAATGGTGCTTTTCAGATTTTAACTTATGAATTATTTTTAAAAAAATGTTGTTGGACAATTTTACCCTTCACTTTATTAACTAATGACCAATCTTTTCATCTTCCCTCTCTCGTCCTTCAAAACCATCACCGATTGAGAGAGAGACCAGTGAAGCTATCATAGAAAAAAATATGAGCTGAGATTGAGAGAGAGAGAGAGAGTGTGTGTGTGTGTGTTGGGGGGGGGGGGGAGGGGGAAGAGAGATTTGATATCCCAGGTAATTGTGGATTGTATTTCTATTTTTTTTGGTAAAATTTGGAATGTGACATGTCATCTACAGTTATATTTTTTTGGGTGGGGCTATTTGCACCCCTCTGTTTGCTGAGCACACCCCGTGTCTAACCACACCCCACCTAAATAACTTGAGTTATGTACACACCCCAGTATTTATGTAACATTTTACTCTTCACTGCACACCCCACTAGAAACCCTAAAAACTAAAACCATTTGTCTCTCTTCCTCCCTCCCACACATTTGTCTCTCTCTCCCTCCGCCATTGGAATCGGAGGTCGACTCGAAGCCCTTCATTCGCCGCCTCCTCCTTGAGTCGCCGTTCATCTTGTGAGAGGTTTCAGCAACAAATCCACAACGTCCATCCTTGCATGCATCATGTAAATGTTCCGTTCTTCACTTATTCTTCACTTCTTTTCTCTTCCCTCTCTTTAAATTCGGTAAAAATCAGGGCATTTTAGGAACCTAAATAATAATGTAAAGAAACCCCTAATTCTAAATCGACGCTTGGAAAGATGTCTTGCAGCACACACTCCTCATTCCAGAACCACGGTTTTACTTCTGTTCTGATAGACTAACGTAGTGTCTACGGATTACCAATACCTAGAGATCACACGTGTCTAACTCATTCAAGAACCTACAGGTTTCACTTCTGCTCCCATAGACATCTTAAGTGTCTACGGATCAAATATACCTAGATATCTCATGTGTCTAACCTATTCCACAACTTACGGGTTTCACTTCTGTTTCGATAGACTAACGTAGTGTATATGGATTACCAATACCTAGACATCATACGTGTCTAACCCATTCCAGAACCTACGGGTTTCACTTCTATTCTCCTAGACATCGTACGTGTCCATATATTACAAATACCTAGACAATGCAAGTTGCTTCCTCATTCCAAAACCTACGGGTTTCACTTCTGTTTCCATAGATTATAGCAGTGTCTTGGGGTTACCAATACCTAGACATCTGAGGTGTCTAACCCATTTCAGAACCTGTCAGTTGTGAAAGATATCAGAATGGTTTGGTGTATTTTCAATCATACACATAAGCAACCTTCTCATACACTAAAAAAAATTTTATATATTCATTTGAAGCACTTTGAGTTATCTTTACAAAAAACTGTCATTATATATTTGACATTTACATGACATACCAAGTCTATTTGAAAATTTGGTTTGATTTTTCTCTTCTTTTCACATGGATATCAAGGAATAATAAATATCATAAAAATTCCTTAAATTGTCTAGATTCAGTCAGGAATGACTTTGATTAGTCCAGTTATCTCAAAGTATTGAATCAAACTAAACTAATTAATCAAACTAAACTGCTAATCAGTCAAACTGTTATGCTCATGAATTGAATTAAACAAGACACATCCAAGAAAAAAATCTAGAACTTCATACAACACTAATATGCATGCCCGGTCCTGGGATGATAGAATAGGCAACCGCCTAGATATCCTAAAATAAATAATAAATGAATATAAAAAATCAGTTTTTGAAAATTAACATTCATATGATTTTTTTTCACAATTGTTTTTTGTTGTAATCTCATTCTTGGTTCTCACGTTAATTGATGTAAATTTTACATGTTTCCATATTTTTTATTTTCCCTTTTTAAACAACATATCTCCTTGTATATTTTTTTTTTCATTTTATTTAATTTTTTTGTCTTGTTTGTATTGGATTTAGTTATTTTGTTTTTTAAATAAAATTCTTTTCTTTAGCATATTAGTATATCATAATAAATCCCATGATTTAATGAATTTTATGGTTTTTATTCTTTGATATCCGTAAGAAAAGAAGAGGAAGGTAAATTGAATTTTATTTTTTTTATTTTTGTTTTACTTTCGGTTGTTTTTTTAAATTTTTATTTTCTTGTTTTTTAACATATTAGTAGATAAGAGTAAATCCCATAATTTAAGGAATTGTAGTGGTCTTTATTCCTTCAGAAGATTTTTATTTTTTATTTTTTTTCATTTTCTCATTTTTATTTTAAATTTTAAGTTTTCTATTTTTTTGTTTTTCTTTTTTTGTAAAGAAATCATAGTTATCTTTTGTGTTTCTTCTTTTTTCTATTTTAATTGAATTTTTTATTTTTATCACTCTATTAGAAACCAAAAAATGAATAAATAAATTTTTATTTTTATCACTATATTAGAAAAAAAAATAGTAAAGTAAAATTTTTTGAGACCCATCTATGAAAGAAGAGAAGTATGAATGAAGAGAAAAAACAAAGAGAAAAGATGGAAAGAAGAAAAAAAAAATGATAAAAAGGAGCTCTATTAAAGTTCACGTGAGTGTTAAAAGAGGGTTTTTTTTTTTTGTTAGTCCACGTGTAAGTGTCCATTATATTGGACACTGACGGACTGATGATGTTCGGTCCTGAGGGGATCCCGTCCCCATAGATGCATCCTCCCCCTGCTGTAGTCATGATCGCGTGTGGGTCTTCACCCTTGAAGGAAGCGCCTAACGGGAAGGTGCCACATGAAACACCCCCCTTGTACCCATACATTTGACAGCAACGAAGGCTATACTGGTTGATCATGTCGAGGCTCAGCGATAACATCAATCTTGCGTATCCAAATGACCTCCAATTTTGGAGGGAAAAGTGGTTGAGGACATGGAAATTGTGGCGGATTCAAATTCCGGGTCAAACTCCCCAGTGGGCATGTGCATGTGCAATCCCATTTGTGGGCCTCCAGTCCGTTTACCGTTGGGGAGTTCAGGTGATCTATTTTTCGGACCTGGCTCGATCATGCCGGAATGGGCTTGGACCTATTGGGACAAAGATCAGATCTCAGGCGATGACATATATCGAGAGGTTCTAGATCGGGCTGACCAACGTAATGGTGAACCATTTGTCAGTAGGTCTTCTACCCCATCTTACCCTCCCTTATAGTCCTTGTGTCTGGCACGGATGCCTACAAGGGTTGTGTCAGAATAGGGTCCCCCCCCCCCCACCGACCTCTTAGGAGGTTTTGGAAGCTTCTGCGATTTCGGCCCCTCTCATACTTGCGGGTGAGTTGGAGCTCTCCGGGAGATGCGATGCCCTAGCCTAGGCCAAAGCGCATTACATTGGTTACTGTTTTCCATTTGAGACGGACAAAAGAATGTTCAACAAGTTCCTATGGGAAGCATTCAAGCTCCCCTTAGCTCCCTAGGCTCCTCTGGTTGAGTTACCGCCTTTACAAGGGAGAGTATTTGCGGATGAGGTGGTCGAAAGGCCCAGTAGGGACTCATGGTGAGCATCCTCTCCTTGAATATCTGGGGTCTAGATGACCCGTGAAAACAGGCGGTGGTGAAGTAGCTGGTGCGGAATCATGAGGTCCAGATCTGCTGCCTTCCAGAGGCCAAGATGCAACCGGTGGAAAGGAGGATGCTAAGGTCCTTCTAGGGAGGTTCATTTGATGAGATGGTTTATAGGGAAGCTGAAGGCAATGCTAGTGAAGGATATTGTGGCGTGGAACTCCATGCACAGAAAATGTGTGGTTAGTGCTGTTGGCTGGAACTCGGTGTCAGTGCTCTTTGAAGAGATAATGTCAACATCCCAGTGGATCTTCTCAGGGGTATATGGTCCACACACGGATCCGGAGAGGGAAGTCATGTGGGAGAAATTATCCTCGGTCCGCCAACGTTGGAGAGGGCCATGGTGTTCGGCGAGCGATTCCAACGTCACAATGACGTTGGGCGAATGCAACTAAGATGGAGCTATCTCCCTGGGGATGTGGGGGTTTAATGAATGGATTGATACGGAGGACCTGCTCGAGCTCCCTGTCCCAAACACCGCGTTTACTTGGAATAATATGAGGGAACAACCCTCACTCGCTCGTTTAGACAGGTTTTTTGTTTGCTTAGAGTGGGATGTAGTCATGTAGCCTTCCCAAGTTCTGAGGTGCAGAGCATGTCTGTCGATACCCCAATTTTGACCATCCAAAGAAAAAATAATTATCTCAAGCAATATTTAAAATAAACCACTTTTGGACTATATAGAAAACTATTTAGGAAAATTAGAGGGAGAAAAGAAAAGGAAAACCTGGACCAACAGTTAGAAAAATTAAGAGGCCAGAAACCAGGTGATTACCTCAAACCAACCGCCCCTCCTCGACAGCTCACATAAACAAACTGTCCCCCAACTGCTTCCCAGAGATGGGACATATATAAAGTTGGCATTAAATGCTGATTGTTGAGGCGGTTTGTTCCTATTAGCCGCCCCTCTCAGACGGCTCAAACCTAGTAACCATCCAGTTCCACCGCCAGCCTATGAAGAACAACTGGTAGAAAATAACCGGCCCTTCCCGACAGTTGAATTAGGGCAGTCGACCCTCACCTGGACACATCCATAAAGCATAAAGCAACTTTACTTGGTTGTGAAGCTACTTAGCCTCACCCTATTGTTCAACCCATGCTATTATCCAATGGACCATTGAGTGAGTTTTTTTGCAATTATGGTTACTTAGCCACACCCGCTTATCCAATCCATTCTATTTTTCAAGAGATAATCCTTGCATTCCCTTTCAATTATAACAGGAGGGGTGGAGGTGAGAACCAAAGGGTGGACAATTTCATTTGGAAAGTGCATTTGTTAGAGAGAGGGAGAGAAATTTAGAGGGGAATGTTTAGTTGAGAGAAAAAGAGAGAATTTTGAGAGACCAAAGAGAGAAAAGGAGGTCAATCCTCTATTTCTCCACCCTACCCCAACTATACCTCAATTACATACTCATATCCCACTTATCCATAAGCTTAAACTTATCCACCCACCACCTTAGCAAGCCCAATCAATTCCTTACCAAGGTTTTGCCCAAATTTAAAAAACCAAAAACCAGGTAGCAAGTGGCTAGCCCAAACCAACCGTTGGACCCAAACAGCTTGGTTCAAGTAACTGGTGCCCTCCCACTTTTTCATGTTCTTATCTAGCAGAAATGATTCCCCATTTTCACCTCTGTGTGCGACCGGTTGTAGCTTAAAGAGGAGAACCCATACAGTTTTCCCACAAGTCGATCTACAGCAACACCAATTTTTTCTGCTTTTTGAGAAAGCAGGTAGTGATCACAACAAACCCGTCTTTCTGAGAAGCTGTTGGACGGCTCATAAACGACTATCCAGGTGGTGATCTAATTAGTTAACAGGACCAAGTTCGCAGAACCCCCAAATATACATACCAACAATGTCGTGGTCGGTTTCTGATCATTCACCACTGTTGCTCCATAATGGGGTTGGCAAATGACATAGACAATTCGAATTTAAGGCTTGGTGGGCTGATTGGTTAGGACTTGAGGAGAAGGTGCACGACTCCTAGATAGGTGGCTTGGGGGGGGGGGGTTATATGGGGCTAGGAAACTAGCCTTCAAGTTATGCAGGTTAAAGCGATGTCTCAAACTGTGGGTAGGGAGGTGCACGAGGAGAGAGGGGCAGCCAAAGAAGTCTGTGTCGATAATTGACTGGTGGGACATCGAGGAGGAGGGTCCTCTCCTCGAGAGGGCAAGGTAGGACAGGGAGGCGGCCAAGGAGAGGCTCACTACTCTCTTACGTTTGGAGGAGAAGTGGTGACAAAGGTCAAAATATCTATGGTTAAAGCTCGAGGATAACAACTCAAAGCTTTTTCACAAGTCTACCAAAGTCAGAAAATGCTTGAACTGTATTCGTGGGCTGGAATTCAAAGGGGTCATAATAGAAGAGGAGGAGACTTTACAGAGGAAGGTGGTCGATCATTTCAAAAGCGCTTTCTTCCGTCGAAGGGGTTGGAAATTGGGATGGGAAGTCACAATATTAAATCAGATCCTACTCGACACAAGATAGGAGCTCAAAGCACCCATCACAGAGGAGGAAATTCTCCTTGTGGTCTGAGGTTCAAAAGGGAACAAAACCCCAGACCCAGACGGCTTCCATATGCACTTCTACCAATTATTTTGGCCAATTATGGGTGCTGACTTCTGTGAAATGTGTGTAGAATTTTTTGTGGGCAACACTAATATAGGTTGCATCAATTCATCGATGTTGGTCGTAATTTTGAAGAAGGGGGCAGCCATGATCAAGAATTATTGGCCAATTGGCTTGGTGAATTTGTTCTATATGATCCTCGTGAAGGTGTTGGACAACCAATTATGTAAGGTGAGTAATACCTTGTTTGAGATGGAGCAGGTGTCGGTATGTAAAACAAGGGGTTCTGCGAACTTGGTCCTGGTCCGTCTCGTGACTGATCAGATCATCACCCAGAGAGTCATTTCTGAGCCGCTCGGTATGTAAAACTAGGGGTTCTGTGAACTTGGTCCTGGTCCATCTCGTGACTGATCAGATCATCGCCCGGAGATTCGTTTCTGAGCCGCTTGACTGCTTCTAAGAAAAGACGGGATTTGTTTGTGATCGTCACTTGCTTTCTCAAAAAGCAGGAAAAGTAGGGGGAGGATTTGATTGCCTTCGCGGGGGGGGGGGGTTTGTAGGGTCTCTGCTCTGGGATACGGATACATCGTACGCAGAGGTGAAAAACAAGTATCCTATTCTGCTTCAGAAATTTTCTAGAGGAGATTTGGTTCATATTGTAGGTGAGGGTCGGCTAGTGAGGATTAGCCGCCTGGTGGGGGACGGCTGGTTGGAACTAGCCGCCCGGTACCTGGTGTAGATACCCCAATTTTGATCGTCCAGAAAGACGAAAATACTTCGAGTAACACCTCGAAATAACCTACATTTGGGCATCTAATAGAAAACCAAAAGTTCAAGAAACCGAAAACCCTAACCCAAACCCTGACCCAAAACCGGGAACCCTAACCAAAACCAGGAACCCTAACATAAACCAGAAACCCTAGCCCTAAACCAAACCCTGGCCCAAACCCTAAGCCTAACCTAAACCCTAAACCAGAAGCCCTAACCCTAAACCTGGCCCAAACCCCAACCCTAAACTAAACCCTTGGCCCAAAACCTAAAAAAACCTAGCCCCAACCCTAAACCCACCTAGAGAACCCCAAAAAATCAAAAACCTAAGAAACCCTGGGAAGGGGCGGCTAGCCCTAACTAGCCGCCCCATACCAAGCGGCTAGTTGGCACTAGCCGCCCCCCGGCCGACCCTGAACCGCTTCCCTAGATGGGGCATAAAACAGCATTAAATGCTGATTATTGCGGCGGGTTGTGACCTTTAGCCACCCCATCTTGGTCGGATCAATCCAAGTAACTGACCTGAGCCACCGCTTGTTAGAGATGGGACGTTTGGCAGATCATGATGGGGGCAGCTACTAGCCCCATCCTGGGTGGCTAGTTAGGACTAGCCGCCCTTCACCTGGTCCTGACAGAAGAATTAGAGAATTAAATGAAGGGTCTAATCAAACATATTATTAAACAAGCCATCCTATTACCCCCTGGACATTCCCCTGTCGCTTTTTAACTATAAATAGAGGAGGTCCCAAGCCTTTAAACAACGTCTAGAATTCCAATTGACAATTCACTCATTCCCAAACCAATAGTTCACACCCCCTTCCACTACTAGAAATCCCTAGAGAGAGAGAAAGAGAGTCCCTTTTGTGAGAGAAAAATCCATTCCCTACACAAGAACATCCTCTCATTCCACCTTCCAGAAACCTGGGTTAAACCTAGCTTAACCTATGTCCAAAACCAAACTCATTTCCTACCGAAGTTCTACCCAAACCAACCCAGGCCCTGGACGGCTAAATCCTAGTAGCCGCCCCATACCCGACGGCTCAAACACACTAGCCGCCCCATTTCCACACCCCACCTGCACCCCTTTGTCCCAAGACTCCTTTAGTTAAGCCCCGAAAACAGAATAGGATTACCTATTTTTCACCTCTATGTACGGTATATCCGTGTCTCAGAGCAGAGACCCCACAAACTCCCCATGTAGGCAATCAAATCCAACCCAACCTTTTTCCTACTTTTCAAAAAAGCAGGTGGCGATCACACACACCCTGGAATCCTCTTGAGCCGCTGTCGGGCGCCTCAACCAGGAAATGACACCACCCTTCCGAGAGACGATCTGACCAAGCCTGCCAGGGCACGCATCAGATCCGAATCCCCATAGAACCCCAACACATGCCCCGCAGATTTTTTCCACACCGACAAATCTGGCGATCACGGTGGGACGTCCCTTGTGAAAAATAACAAAAGGTAATCCTCTTCTGCCTCCCCTTTTACAAGCTTAACTAGAATGCTATCAACCCTCTAGAAGGTTAGAGTTTCCCACTCCTCGAATTAGATCCTCCTCTACTTTGCACCACAGCATCATTTTCTGCTTTGTAAGCTGCACACCGCTGCGCAATCCTTTAGTTCTTTGTAAGCCGCACACCGCTGCGCAATCCTTTACTGTTGTGTAAGTCACAAATCGCTGCGCAATCTTTTACTGCTTTGTAAGCCGCACACAGCTGCGCAATCCTTTACTGCTTTATATCTGCATTCATTCCCTTGAATCATTCCACACACATCATGGAATCCCACATAGAGGAGGAGAAACTAGAGGAAAGAATCCACCAAGAGGGTCAGGCCACACAACTCCTGACCCATCTAGAGGAAAAAATGGCAAGTCTAGGGTACCAATTCATAGAGGACATGTTTCATGATCTTGTTGACTACTGTTATACCAAGACCTTGAGACAGGAGATCCCTGTCAAAACCCCCAAGGCCATTCTTAAAACCCCGTCCACACCTAGTCGCTCGATCAATCCGAGCATTTTTTCGTTCGCCACCCTTTCCCCCGTGAATCCAATGTTCCCAACCGTTTCTACCCCAGGCCCTTACCAGGCCACCCCAAACCCAGGACCGCTAGGCAGCCCTCCCAAGGGAGAAACACTAGATGAAACCATCCGGAGAATCCTCTCCGAGACTGGTCCCTCAGCCCCCAAGCACATGTCACTACATAACCTGAGACAGATCCTGTCAGTCCACTTACCGGAGGGATTCAAAATCCTCAAGTTCCACCGGTATAACGGTCGTGGAGACCCAGACATTCATTTAACATCCTTTTATCTAGATGCCCGACTGTTTCTAGATAATCAACCTCTGCTAGTCTTCAAATGGTGCAATGGTTCTCCACCCTCCCTGTAGACCACTTGTCGAACTTCTCGGCTGTAAGCGAGAAGTTCTTGAGCCGCTACGGTTACCAAAGGATCAGAACCCCCTCTATTTCGGATTTAACCGTAGAGAGAATGAGGCCTAGGGAGGAATTTGAACAATACGTGTCTTGGTGGCGCATACTAGTCCACCGGACCAGCCTGCAACTCACAAAATGTCAAGAAATTGACATGATGTTACAGAGCCTGAGTCCAGAGCTTCATACGAGCCTTTCATACGGGGACTGCACTATGTATCAGCTTCTAATTGACCGTCACAACAGGATTTCCCGTTGTGCAGCCCCGTAGTACAAACCCAGTCCCCACCTATCAGCCATAGGGTTGGACAACCGCCTCGTAAGGCACAAACGGAGCACGAGTTCCTAATCGAGGAATGGTTGATCCGGGTATGCGCCGCCTCGGCCAACCAACCAAAATTTCACAAATCATGCCATCAAGACAGCCTCACCCAAGAGAGAAACTGCAACCACATGGGAGGGACCCTATGTGATCACCCATGCCTATTCCGGGAATGCCTACAGCTTGGTAGATGCCGAAAGAGTGGAGGTTTCAGGTCCGTGGAATGCACTTTATCTAAAGAAATTCCATGCATGAATAGCTTTCAATACTTGAGAACTATTCTTCTTTCTTCCTGCAATTTCCAGCATTTAGTACTTGATGATAGAATTATAAGACTCTCGAAGATAAACTCGTATTTATTTGAACACATATCCGCCAATCATGCCGCTTCCTTCACACACGTATGACTTGACAATTGATTTACCTAATAAAAGAGAAATTTCCTACCCCATAGACTAGGACAATTTTAAAACCCCAAAGCAAATCTCCCTTATTTCCGCCCCACTCGTATTAACCCAAGGTCAAAATGAGGAATTATCTGGACCTGGCATATGTCCCAAAATTGGCTCTGGCACTATACAAACACTTCTAGAGGGGAAGCATGAAAAGAATCGGGGTGAAAAACAGAAGAGCCCCCCCTCAAATAAAAAAAAATCAAGTAATGAGATGCCAACAAAAAATAACACCCAAGTGAACGGGTTAAACTCTCTACTTTAGCAGGTTTTCACGCCTTTACGCACAAGTATATGCCAAACAAACAGTTATACTGGTACAGGTCTAAACCACGGACTGTACTTTTCACCCAAAATAAGGAAGTGATAAAAAGAAGAAAGCTAGAGGGACCTAGAAAGTAGGACATATGCTAGACTGGGATGATTCTAAAATGTTGCCCAAAAGGAAGATATTACTCTTACCCCATTCTCCCCCCCCCCTTTCGCAATGGGATTCAAAATTGAACCATGTCTACCGGAAAAGGTGAAATTTCGACCGAGGGTAGACCATTTCCATGTTTACAACTGCACACACTCACATGAGTTCATTTAGAAACTTGCCTATCCAAAAGAAACTTATTTGACTTGACTCCTGGTACACTCATGGATTTTTCAGCATGTTTAGAATAATACGATCAAGCATTTGGAAACTATTAATCTAGAAAAACCGACACCTAAGGCTTATACCTTTCAAATACAATTCTGGTTTGGACATGAGTGACCAAAAGGGCCCCTCCATAGGGACCTGATGGTATCCTTTACTTAAGAAAGTCAAGAACTTTGCCCTCTCACATAAAAGACCATTGAAGAATTAAAATGCCCCCTTATGCCACTTATACTTACGCATAAGCTCGCATTTTCAATTTTCAAAACACCTAGGCATCCGATTTTCTTGAAATATTAAAGCTGACCCCCCGTACCAACATTAAATTTGCCCCCATCGACACTCATTTCATGCCCTTCCGCACATGCTTGAGAAGAAATTGTCCCACTTTCACACATACCTAAGATCTTTCTTCGCCCACGCACTTGGAATCCCTCCCTTACGTACTAAAGCATGATTTCCCGCGCTTTCCTTTCTTGTATTCGATTTTCATTTTTTGCTTTAAGATGAATTGTAGCTCTTGACAATTCAAGCAAGAAGGGTTCGAAAGGCAGTGCAGGGGCACAATCCGGACAGATTTAACACTTGGTCCATGAAAAGAATGTTTTTACAGATTTTGAAGGTCGAACAAACAGTTGGGAGAACTTTCAGCAGTAGGAGATAGAGATAGCAGAGCCAATAGTTGCCCCAAGCAGGGGGCGGCTAAACCCGACTAGTCGCCCCTACCCAGACGGCTAGAAAGGACTAGCCGCCCCTGCCCCTGTCCCCGTCCCCTTCTTCAGGTAAACTGCCCAGGAAAGGGGCGGCTAAATTAAATTAACTGTCCCTCCTCGGGTGGCTAGTTCTCACTAGCCGCCCCTCACCTGCTGCCCCATCTGTCATATCAATCCCAGTCTCAATCAACTCTTCAAGTCTTCGAATACCTGTCAAAACATTTTCTTTCGAAACCTGCATACACGCATTTCATACACATATTTATATCCCAAACCAGTACAACTATGACTTAAGTAGCAACCGTAACCAAAATCATACACCAAATTACACTTCCATTCATCCACCATAAAGCCTTATGAAATCATTCCACATATACGACCAAATTAAAATCAACAAAACTAATTTAAAAACACCCATGTTTGTTCATACACCAAAAGAGAAGGAAAATTATTAAAAAAGGAAAATTCAAACCTAATCAAACCAAAGGAAGTTTTAAGAGCAAATAAACTAGACATATGCGGATAGGAGTCCGTCCGAAGCTTCCATCTAAATGTCTTGAGCTATGCATCACTGAAATATCACCTAAGTAAAAAAGAAAAGAAGAAAAGCATGAATTCCTTGCATATATACTATTCTTCTACCCAAAACCAAGACACAAGGGAGCTATACATCGGTATATCGTCATCCCCAGGAGGCTGAGTCGGGGGCACATCCTGGCTTGGCTGAGAAGGAGGTGGTGGCTGATGAGAAGACTGGACCTCTGGAGCATCAGGAGCGGTAGGAGTCTCTCGAACTGAAGATGCGGCCCTCGCGTATATCCCATGACTCCTGGACACCGAGGGACGAGAAGCACGACTGAAGGTGGCCCCGGTAGCCACAGAAGCCGAGGCAGAATGCTTGGGCTCAAGAGGAAGGAGGTCGAGGTCCTCCTCAGTCATAACCCCTCCACCGACCAAGTTCCCTCGCATGGTGGCTTCCCAGAGGAGAACCTGCTAAATATCTCTATCTCTCTGTTCTGACCTCCCTCGAAGACGCGTCTCCACTGCCCTCAATCTCTCCTCAAGCTCCCGCGATCTCGCCTCAGCGACCCGGAGCCTGTCCTCGCTCGACCGAAGTGCCTCTCGATCTCTATCCCTGGCAGCCTGGAGAGAATGGAGCAAATCCCCCATCAAACCCCCGGGAACGCCCACCGAAGCCTCTAACTCCGACACCCATGTCTGGAGGGAGTCCCTCTCGCGGCCCAGGGTGATGAACTCCTCCCCTCTCAACGCCATCATAGACCTCAGCTGGTCCATCTCCTCCTCAGTCCGTAAAGCCCTGCCTCTGGCCTTACCCAGCTCCTTCCGTGTGGCCGCCAATTCGCTCCGGGCCTCATCAACTCGAGCTCTCACTCGGAAACCATGGAAGGAGGAGGAGCAGAAGAAGAAGAGGCACCGACCTTCCTTGCTCTCGACAGAGCATCCACCTGAGCCTCAAGGACCCGAACCTGGTCCTGTAACCGACGCCTCTGAGCCCTCAAGTACTCCACTTGTCCACTACGCGTCCGAAGGTGCTCATTGGCGATCTTGAGTCTCTTCTCCATCTCATTCAACTCAACCTGCAAAAAAGATACTACTCAGAAAAAAAAATTCAACAAAAGAGAACGAGAAAGAAGAGAAGGGTTTCCAACTTACTTAGGTGTCCGGGATCTCCTCCTCCATCGTCCCAAGGATACCCGCATACTCCTGACGATACCAAGCCAGGTATTCATCGCTTGAAGTCACCTCGGGACGACGCTCCACCAAGACATCTCTGCTCATCCATCCCGCCACATACGTAGCGTAGTTCCTCGGGAGGTTCGTGTCCCGAGGAATCCCGGCCACGGGGATCGAGGGGCGCTTCTGTAGAGGATCAGACACCCCCTGGTGATACCCAAGCTGACGGACGACCCGGCTGAATGCATGAAACACGAACTCATTGAAGTAGATCAGCCAAACGTCCGCGACAGATCCTCGGGAACCTCCTCCTCTGTATAGGGCCTCCACATCATCTATAAAGCATCAAAAGATTGGAAGAGCGCTTAGCCAAAAGAAAACCAAATACAAGCCAAAGAAAACTCGAAGAAAATTTGTACCTCTTCCTCCGTCAAGATACGGAAGGCCTCTCAAAATTGGGTGAGGCGGTGCAAGCGTGAAGATCCCCAGGGTGCCCACCTCATGGCCCAAGGGAGAGCACGATCAAACGGCGCCAGAGTCGGGCAGTCATTGGCGAAGTGCTCATATCCAAAAATCTAGCAAAGCAAGAGGGAAATTATCATGATCAAGTGAACTAAGCCGAGAAGAAGACATCTACTGCTCACTTACACATACATGAAGAAATGGCGCAAAGCCGCCAAGATTCTTTTCCCCGGCCCTCTTGACCTTCTTTGAGAGCTCCACGAAGAGATGGGCGAGCATCGCCGCTCCCCAGGCATAGCGTCCCATGCCCTCCAGGTCCCTCGTCAACAAAAGGGAATGAGAGGAGACCTTATCAGAGGCCGTCGAGAAGAGGACCCGGCCAAAGAAATAAAGGAAGAACGCCCTCAACTCCTTCCGTGCCCTCTGTGGGCTCGCGGCCGCCTCTCTTGCCTCGATCATCGCCCGCCTCCTCTCAAAGCTAGCTGCAGCCTCACCCTTCTGACGCTCTGTGGAGGAACCGAGGCCATACGACCCCGAAAGCCTCCCCAAAGGGATTTAGTTCAGCGTCTGCTCCCGCTCCACGAACTCCCATTCCCCGATCAACTCTTGAAACAGCCCCCTATAGTCAGCAAGGGTGGTCGCAATCATCGCTTCCCCTGAGACCATGTCCGCTCCCGCTCCACGGACTCCCATTCCCTGATCAACTCTTGAAACAGCCCCCTATAGTTAGCAAGGGTGGCCGCAATCACCGCTTCCCCTGAGACCGAAAGGCTGGTGATCCGATGGACGTCCTCGAGTGTCGGCATAACGGCGCCGGTGGGGAGAATTAAAGAGCAATTCTCTGGGTCCCACCTCTCCACCAACGCTTCCACATAAGGACGGTGGACGTGGAACAGCTCAATCAAAAAGAAGGAATGGAAGCCCGCTCCGTCCACCAACCTCCTCTCCCCCTGCCCCAGGGCATCGTACCACCTCTTCGTCCCGTGCCATAAAGCCCGGATACAATTCGGCCGCTACAAGCAAACGAAGAAGACATGGGTTAGTTTAAATAGCAATGAAGAGGTAAGAATCAAAAGCCTAAGAATTCACTAAGAAATCATGCTTAGCAAAATAAAATTTTCATATACTGAATCAAAAACAAAAGCATAAAAATAGGAAACTTAACTCACATAAGGATTCACCTCCCATTATTTACAAAACACTCTTCATATGACCACACATGCTAAAACTATTAATCCCACCATGGTCACCACTTACACACTTCTTTTATCACGGTCTATTATGCTTATATACTTTCCATAAACTCACCTAAGCATGTGGAAAATACTTGGACCCGTGAAATACATGCATATACTCCCTCATGCTCTACCACGATCAAACACATGCGAAGTCACACCTTAAAAACTATACGCACACAAAAATATATCGCATGCAAGCATACTAGCCATACCGTTCCCCCCTTCTTTCTAAAAATAGAGCAAACATGGATATACGTATGAAAAGTTGCCCCCCTTTCTAAAAAAACAAACCCATATCAGCATGCTATCCCACTGTGTTTAACTTATACACCAGCATGCCTATTAAAAACACACATATACAAGTATTATACACTAGTGACCTATTCATACCATCAAGAGACATGCATATATACCAAATAAAAGCTAGAGTAAAAGGAGTCAAGGAATTACCATGGCCCGTGTGGACCCGGGAACGTCCACCTCGGCCTCGTTGGGATCGTCCATCCCATCGTCGTCCCCCCCTCCTCATCCTCCTCAAACACGGCCTCCTCGGCCTCAGCCTGAGCACCAACACCGGCCTCTGTGGCCCCGGTGCTCGCACCCTCAGCCTCCCAGGCCTCATCCCTAACATCCCCAGTCCCCTTGTTAGGCATGTGTCATTTAGAGTCCTAATTTCGATCGGAGTCGCTAAAATTTTGGTTTTTAGCTACCTGTTGGGGTTTGAGGACTCTGATTGAAATATAACTGCCTGGTACTATTTAGTACTGCCCATAAAAATTTTATTTAATTCCGATAACGTTTTTGGAATTATACTGTTTTGATCTGGTATTTGGATTTGATTTTGTTAAAATCTAAGATGAAGAGGTAAAAATCCGATATTATTATGAGATGTTCAGTTTTGATCAAGCTTTCATACAGAAGTAGAATTGGATCAACTGGATTCGTGTATCAAAATTTATGGGTATTTTTTCGAGTATACCCCGAAGATGAGAAATCCAGGCAGCAGCCCTGTATGATGTTTAGCCTAGATTTTGAAATTGCTGGAGAGGTTATTTGGTCTAGGTGTAACATGAAAGCTGTAGATAATCTTATTGGCTTTCCAATGGAATTGGAATCGTGCAATTCGGAGCTGTATTGAGGAATTTATGGCCGTTTAAGTGAAGGCTGTCCAGAGTTTTTAGTTCGAGGACAGCTCGGTCATTCAGCCCGACCTTGCCTATTTAATCCCCCCCCCCAAATGTGCACGATCTGGAGCACTCTCTTCTCCTCTCTTGTTATGGTCCAGCCCCTTTTTTGTGTGTTTTTGGTGGTGGTGATGGAGAAGAAGATCAAGAGAGGGTGCAAAAGGTGTGTAAGGTGAGGTTGTGTGTTGTTGTTCTTCCCTTCTCCATCCTCTTCTCTCTAGCTCCCCCTTATGGTTTTGCCCTCCCTTTTGTATCAAGCAGCCCCCCATATGTTTGTTGAAATGCCAAAGTGAAAGCCATGTAGAGAAGAGAAGCCAAAAAGAGGTGGTGGTAGTGGTAGTGGCGTGCTCGAGGGCCCCAACATCTCCCCTTCCCTCCCCGTCTTATGTTTGGTGAGTTTCCCTCTTCGTTTTATTGGTTTGTATGCATGTATAGGTGCTTGGGAGAGCATGCATGGGTGGTATTTGAGTTTGGGTGCATGTGAGGGCTTGTGGGAGGGCTGGGGAGTACTAGGCGCGCGCGCGGGGCTGCGCGCGCGCAGGCTCGCGCAAGCTGGCGCTGGCGGGCGCGTACGCGCAGGCGTGTACGTGTCTGCGCGCGGTGGGCGTGCGATGCGCGCGTTTACGCGCGGTGCTCGCGGGGTGCCCGAGGCCGCGCCCGGGGGTGCGTGCTGAGCTGTCCGAGGCCCGGTTTGGGCGTGCTGAGGGTCGGCACCCTCGGGTGTGTGTCCGGGGGGCTCGGGCACGCGTGCGTGCGTGCATGCTTGCGTGCATTCGAGTCCGTTTGCGTGCATGTCTTGCCTGAGGCATGCCTAGTCGATTTTATGTGTCTGTATGTGATTTTATTCACCCCTTTTTGGTACCCTTACCTTGCAGACCCCGTCGGATGGGATGCGCGTCAATCCGGGTATCGGTGAGTAGTTTGATTCCAACCCTTCCGAGAGCACTCGATGCACGCAATCGTGCTTCGCGCTTCCATGGGGCTTTATTTGCACCCTAAATATGCTAGATATCATGCATGCGTGGGGCGTGTCGGAGCCGCGGATGGACCTCCCGCTCTCCTCGGTTGGGTTCAGCCACGTCTGTTGTGGCTGGTGAGAAGGGGTAGAGCTCCATTGCCTTGTGTTGATTGTGTGTGCATGGAAATTGAAAGGGCTAAAGTGGGAGAAGCACATGCTCAAGTTGTATGTGTTGTGTAGGTGTGCATGCCACATGTTTGTGGATATGTGGGTGTAGAGTTGGCACATCGGTGCACTCGAGATCACATGCGGGGCTGCGGGTGCGCGCTCGGTGTGCTCGCATGCGTGCGGAGTGCGCGGGAAGCGTGCACGAGGTGCTCGAGGACGTGCTTGGCGTTGTCCGATGCATGCGGAGTGCGCGGGAAGCGTGCACGAGGTGCTCGAGGACGTGCTTGGCGTTGTCCGATGCATGCGGAGTGTGCGGGCAGCATGCACGAGGTGCTCGAGGGCGTGCTTGGCCTTGCTCGATGCGTGCGAAGTGCGTAGGAAGCATGCACGAGGTGCTCGGGGACGTGCTCGACGTTGTTCCATGCGTGCGGAGTGCATGGG